>VZTG01001074.1:1185089-1371921 GCA_013397845.1 Melanocharis versteri
CTCAGATTGCACTAGTTTGTTTTTTCCTTATCACTAACTTTGGAGGCAAATACTTAAAGGCACAGCAGGATCAGGGAGCTCAGAGTTCTCCGGGAGCAGCATCTTCCCTGCTGAAGGACAGGGTTTCTCTTTGAACCCACGGGAATTTAGACAACTACATGACTTGGCAAAGCCGACCTTGCTGCTTTGCAGGGGCTGGTGTCAGCCATGAGGAATAGCTCAGTGTGGGGAGATTAATTCAACAGTTGCCATCCCCACCAATAAATCAGTGACTTCCTGCCCTGGATTACTCTCTGTCTATCGTAAGTCACTTCCTACAGGGATTCAGACCACATCAATGTAAAATCTGCATCAAAATTTGCACTATTGCTTTGCTGCTTTAGCATGGGAGCACCCACCAAGGTGCCCCAGAGACTGAAGCCCCTGCGTGGCCTGCAGGGCTGAGGATGGGTTTATAGGTTATAACCACTTACAAAAGTTGCTCATGATACCCACTCTTTGCACTCCTGGAGGGCTTCAGTTCTCATTCAGCAACGTGGAAGGTTAAAATCTCCTCAGTATTATAAGCACCTGGGGACTGGATCATTTTCAGGCTCTCTCTACAGCACCTAACACAGTGAATTGCATGACAGGGCTTTGCATACATATGCCAGTACAAATAAACCAATAAAACCATCAGAATACAAACTACTACAAAAGAAGAAACTCTCTCCCCTCTCTGGCTGCTCTGCTGGAGGATAAGGCCGTCCCTGACAGGCAGTAAAAGCAGCCTGGACCTTTAAGAGCAGCAGCTGCCAGTGCAGCTCCTCCTGGGAACTTTGGAACACCCCGGGGTGGAAAGGCTGAGCTGACTGCCTGCGAGGTAAGCACTGCATGTCTGATCTTTAACTTCATCCTGCAGCTTTGGGTCAGCCCCTTTGGGAAAGCCCACCCCTGTGAGTCTGCATACCTTGTGCATAGCATTGCATGTGTACTAGCAAAGCACAAACTGCAGGAACCCCAGGGCTGATGGTGAGTGTGGCATTGCAAAGGCGTTTTCCAAGTGCAACATCGAGTTGTTTGAGAGCTAAACTAACCCTTTATGCTGAGCCAGGGTGTATGAAAAACGCAGCTATTGACTCACAGCGTAACTTAGAATCAAACAAACAGTATAGGCATGTGCAAGAGGATCCAGCCTTGGAAGTCCCTCATGATTTTTAGCAGAGAAGAACTGATCCTAATACTCAGCCTAATTAGAAAAGGACCCAGCGATCCTGAGGGACATGTGCAGACAGGCAGAACTAACATCTGAATCTCACTACCCACGAAGCTGCAGGAAGGCTGAGCAAAGCTCACGCGCTGCAGGGGCAGAAGTAAACAAGGCTGAGATCCGGACTGAGGCTCGGGATATTTGGCAACTCGGTTTTGGAACGCAAACTGGCTCCCAGGAGAGGGCTTGCTCACTGCTGAGCCTCATCGCTCGCACAGCAGGAATGGCTGTGCCAAGGAAAAATCTGCCTCCAGGAAGGCGAGGGAGTAAACGCTGATTTATGTGGATGCTCCCTAATGTCAATGATGTTGTAGTGCAGCTTTATTATACTTAAACCTCTTTAAGTATTCATTGAAATCAGAGCACATTTTGCCAGCCACCGCAAGGCTGTCTCTGATAGAGACTTTAAATTGGTTAGTCCAGAGAAGGGGCAGCTGAGGAAACTGAAGCACGGGCAGGGAATTTCCCAAAATGCTTTCCCAATCTGTTTTCCCGAAGCCTCATTGCCAGCACCCCATGGGGCTCTCCATGGCTGGAGGAGGGGAGATGGTTTTATCCTATGCTTTCCCCATATGATGGGGACACCCAGGCCTGGGAGATGGGTTATGGGGAGGGCATCAGGTCTTCTGCTGCTGAGCCAGGGCAGGGACTGATCTGGTTTTGCTTGAAGGCAAATTCCAAGCGTGTCAGATCCACCAGGCTGATGGACTCCTCTGGAGTCCTGCTGGTCACAGAGGTTCAGCTCAACACCCTCATAGGGAAAAGATATTTCTATCTTCCTATGCAAAACTGCTAAAAAGTGGGGATTGAAAGAAAAATGAGGCAGAGGACCACAGGATGAGCCTGCCAGCGAACACGTGTGCTGTGTGTTGGGAATGAAATGGCTTTCTACAAGTGTTTCCAAGGAGATCCTGCCAGAGATGAGTGCCCTAGTCCTAAAAAAGGGATGGAAAAAACGCATAAAATGCACTATCAAAGAGACATTACTGGTTTCTTCATGTAGCCTCTCTGGGTCCTTTTGAAGTGAAAATGTTTATTTCTTACTCCCTTATTGGGATAATCCTCTATTCTATCACGTTTTCCTGTGGGTTTGCATTAGCCAGTCTGAATGTTGGTACCAGTGCAGATCAAGAGCAATACGACCAAGTCATGTGAGTTGTGCTGTTGGCATCAAGACTGGGGTTAAAGTCTAGAGATTAGGTCACTGGATGTGCTCACCTGCTGGGGTGGAGGCACTTCCACCCATGGATTTGAGGTGGGATTTTTGCAAGCTTCTGGCATGGACACGGGGTCAAACTGCTGGGGGGAACAGTTGGACCAAAGCTGAGAATATTCAGTGGAAGGGAGTTTGTCCCATCTCATCCACATCAAAGGATTTTTGGAAAATCCTCCCAGGGAACATTCAACCATTTGCAGGAAGCAAGAAATCCTCAGACTTCTTGGAAATTAACACAGCCCTTAACAGATTGTGAATTGTTCTGAACAACAAATATCCTTGCATGGAAAAAAGCCAAATTAAATCTAAACTAAAGGCAAAAGAAATCCTTGCAGAGACCAGATGAGTCACTGGATTAGAAGTCTTACAGGCAACCTTTTGTATCTTGGCCACACAACCAATGCTAATGACAGTGTCTTTCTGCTAATGAAAGGAGAAGGGATCAGAGATACAAAGACATAAAATATTTTCAATAATTTGATCTGAAACTAAAGCCTCTGGTTTGTACAAGATGGTCAAAGAAACCAAAAGATTATGAATATGCCTTGTACGTACTCTTAGATCAATTCCTTTGATCCTTAGGTTAGAAAAATTGAAGTTCCTTCCTTTCACAGCCTAAGCCCTGTCTAAACTCCGCAGGGAAATTTAAGAGATTAAGAAAACAACGATCTCTTTCACATGGAAACCTGTCTGAAATGGTGACACACTGAGATGTTAATCCCAGTTAACTGAATCCATGAAGGCAAAACCTTCCAGTTGAATTACCTGTGGGATTAAGAAAGAATTGCTTACCTGGTACAATAAAAGAAACAGTAAGAACTTGCTGCGGCTTTTGTGCTGGTATGGTGTGGCAGCTTTTCTGCAAACCTGATGTTTCTTGATTTTCAAAAACATTTGTCATGTGGGATCCTCCTCTGTGGTCGGAGATGCTGTTATGTCATGTGCTGTATCTTCCCATGGGAAAGACATCCACCTGGTTTGAACGCAGCTCCTGAGAGAGGGAAAGTATTATTGCCACCTGCTCCTGTCCTTGTCTTGTAAAGAAATACCTAAAATTCTTTTAGATCCTCAATAAAATGGCCCAGGCTACATTTGCAGGCTGGTTAACCTGTGCTACAGACACAGGAGTGAACCCCTTGACAGCTGCACAGCAGTAACTGGCTACTTTTCTGTTCACACAGGCAAAATGAACATTCAGGAGTATTTTGGAAGAATATCTTACAGCAAGCCCCATAAGGATGCAGACTTGCAAACCTTGACAGCCGTCTTCCAGCATCACATCCAGAGCATTCCTTTTGAGAACCTCAGCATGCACTGCGGGGAGGCCATCGAACTGGACTTGCAATCTACTTACAATAAGATTGTGAGAAAGAAACGTGGTGGATGGTGCCTGGAAATCAACCACCTCCTCTTTTGGGCCTTGCAAGAATTAGGGTATGACGTCTGTATTCTTGGTGCAAACAGCTACGAACCAGCAGAGAAGGGATACACTGCTGAGATAAACCATATCCTGCTGAAGGTGGTGATCAAGGGAGATTCCTACATAGTAGATGCTGGGTTTGGTGGTGCCTACCAGATGTGGCAGCCACTGATGCTGATTTCTGGGAAGGACCAGCCCCAGGTCCCTGGCATTTTCCACTTCATGGAAGACAATGGCACCTGGTACTTTGAGAAAGTCAAAAGGAAGCATTATATTCCTAAGCAAAGTGATAATGATTTCCCTGATACTCCAGAACTGGGGAATATCAGAAAAATATATAGATTTACTCTTGAGCCACGGCATATAGATGACTTCCAGGAGCTAAACGCTTACCTCCAAGTGTCTCCAGATAACATCCTTCGGAAGAAGTCAATCTGCAGTCTCCAGACCACCGATGGGCTCCTTGCCTTAGTTGGATGGACCTTGACTGAGATGAAGTACAACTACACGGAGGACATGGACCTGGTGAACATCACAACCCTTACAGATGAAGAGGTTGAGAAGACACTGAAAGAGAAATTCAATATAGTACTGGAGAACAAACTTGTACCAGTAAATGTTCGTGGCTTGCCACCTAATTTAGTGGATAAGATCTAACTGTAACACTGTGCTAGATGGATCTTGAAATACCCAGGAGGAAAGTTCTAAAATTAACATTAATTACATTAATATCATTTTTAACTCCAGCTAGTCACAAAGCTTGGTAAATTCCAGTACATTGCTAATTAACTGCGTGTATCGATTGCACATTTTTTATTTAAACTTCTCCTTCTTTAGAAACCAAGACATCTTACTAGCTCTGTTTTGCTCATGTGCAAATTGCTTTTTGACTCCTTAACTTTTTGTTCACTTTCTCAAGAACTCATTTTATTGCAGATATATTTTGTGTCAAACGAGACCAAAATGATGCAGAAGGAGAGGTTGTGTTACCATTTTACACGAAAGACCTCTAACCTTTTTTGGCATTATTTCCAATCTTCTCAGCGACTTTTACAAATTATTCACTTCCTTTAACAGTCTTAAAGTTGAGCTGAATTTGGCTTTAAAAGACTTTGTAGAAAAAAGAAAGGTTAAGACTTTCTCAAAACAAGCCACCATTAGGTGCTGATTAGCTTATGAAAAGTTGAAAGACTTGAGTCCTGTTCCCTTTTCAGAAATTGACTTGAAGTAAGATATTTATCCAAGGGTACCTAAACCCCCCCCAAATCTCTCTAATTTTGAGTACTCACTTTTTCTGAGTCTGATTTATCTGTGTCTCTGAGCTCAAAATAAAGAAGATGAGATGATTCAACAGCTCTTAAAAATCAGGCTTTTGGTATCAAAACTAGAAAAAAGTTAGATCAATCTTTGCAAAGTATAATCTAAACTTTTTTGACCAAGCCTTCATGTGATGTCAAGAGGACATGCCAGTGTTATAGATAAAAGTCTTCGTATTTATTACAAGCAGCATTCTGCACAAAAGCTACCCTAAAAAGTATGGATGCAAAAGAAAACCCTGGGAAGTGAGGACATGCCACCAGAGTGGTTTCACAGCAAGATACCCCTAACACAGAAGCCTTTTACCTTACGATACCTGTGGTACTGTACAGGATGTGCCATGAAAGGGGGCGACAGAAGAACATCAGTCTTCAGCCAAGGAAAAGACTCTGATGCTTGTTTTAGTCAACCACAGATCTACGAGGCACCTGATGCGCCTAAAACTCAGGTGCTTCGCCAGGTGCAGTCTAATGTGCTCTTTGCCTTCCCCAAAGAGGCCTCCTCTGATATTCCCCCTCCATCCAGTGAAGGGGAGACAGGCCTGACCAGGGGAGAATTAAATAAACAGCGCTGCGATGCGCTGAGGATGCAGGAGGTCAAGTTTTAGAGCAGAAATGCAAATAAATATTTGCCATGGCATTCATTAGGTGTGGCAGCTCCACAGTAACTCCCTGCTGCAGCTAAGGAGTTGAACCGATTGAAAAAGAAGGGTCATTTGTGCATCCATGGAGCACAGGGACACACAGCCTGCAGCACCTTGGCACCTCAGTGTAACCACCCAGGCACAGATGAACATCCTCCACTGCAAAGTGCTGGTTGGCAAAATAACAATATTTAATTTAAAAAAGTTACGACGCCATTTGTGACAGCCTACTGTAATTATTTTTCATGGAAAACGAGTTCATTCTGGCCTCAACCAGGGGAAGACATAAACATCTACTAATAGAGAAGAAACAAAGTTTAATTTGCTCATGGATCAGTGAAGTCCAAAAATGTGAATTCATTTTGGATGGACTCTGCCCTTTCCTAGAATTTAAGATTCAGGAGCAAGGGCCAGCAGAGCTTAGAAAGACAACCCTCACAATCTGTATCCACTCCTGGCTTCACTGACTGCTGCCCCTGTAATAAACCACCCAGAAACAGAATACCTCAATAAATAAAAAGGGATCTCATAAGAGGTAAGTTTACTTTCTTAAAAAACCCCTCCAAAGAAAGATATAAAAGCCCTGGTTTCTTTACAATGGTAAAGGTCATGGACAATAACATAATCAACATTCTCTAAGAAAAATGTTCTAAAAATGTGTGGATATAGAGCTAAAATATCACCTGCTAAACAGGGGCTCTTAAAGAGGGCAAAACAGTGATAAGCAATTTCAATTCTTCTACCTTTCACTCTTCATGAGAAGCTTCACTTCACTATAAGATAGATTATTTTGTTTAGGTACAATAGTTGATACAAATTTAGAACTGCAACTTCTTGTTGGAAGTCATGCTTTTAGATACTTAAATCATTTAAAAGTATTGCAAGTGCAAAGGAAGCAAAAGTTCAATCTAATAATCAATAGATTCTGCTTTAAGGGAATAAAATTACAGCTCTTTAAAAACAACTTAAAAAATTTACAGACAGGTTGTGCAACCCAGAAAGTCTGTGTGCTGATGTATTAGGATAAAGTCAAAAACCATATTTTTAACAGTGGAATTGCTGATACTGTGTGTAGTCCTCGTAAGGAATATTTTTGTATGAACACCTTCATTTGCACCTTTAAAATTCTTCTGCTGATGTTTTTCTCTGCATAAATCACAGACACATTTGTGGGACTGCCTTTTCAGTACCTGCCTTTTCATCTGGTCCGCTCACATTTCAAAAGAACAGTGGCTTTCATCTCCTGCAGTCCAGATCTAATGCTGATCAAGCATATTATGGAGCTGCAGAAAGAAATTACAAATAACACAAACTCGAGAACCAGTTTTATGCTGGTGTGATCTATTTAGCATTCACAGTCAGAGTGAGAGGATCGGATATACTCGGATTCTGGGCATCAAAAGTGCCCTGACTTTTATGTTACACTTAACAAATATTACATGGAGAGTATCTGCCAACAATACACTTAGATATCACTGGAAGCTAAATTCCTCTCTGTAGCAGGTAATGTGTAGTTTTTGCTGGTGCTCTCTGTTCACTTGGGACAGCTGTCTTTACGTCATGATTATGCACAGCATGAATCTGCCACTGAGAATCATCTTGAGAAATTCTAGTTTGCAGTAAACATTCAGCAGTTCACTGCTGAGTTTAAGGATTGGTGAGATTTGAGAAAGGTCGGGACCAGAGGCTCCTGTCCATTTTCAGGGTGCCCTGTGAGACACAGGGCACAGGAAGGAATGGAGATGTGCTCTTTGTCTTTTAGGCCGCTCACCTCCATTCAGATCCATTATTCCAACACCAAAATGAGTTTCTACAACACTCAGAGCAGACACAAGACTCAGTGGTCTGTGACTCTTTCAAAGGTCAGAGTTTTTTAAGTTATAATTATCTGAATAAAGCTTGTCACTTTACAAAACACGCAGGAGTATCATGTTAACTTGTAAGTGGCGGAACAGCGACGTGTACTGACCGAGCAATTCATTTACTGTCACGTCCATCAGTGGCAGACTCATGAAAAGAACATGTGAATCCTGGCTCAGACTATCCTCCCTCCCACTGGCAGATGCCACTGCCTCCCCCAGTGACAGTCCCGTCACTGAACAGTGGTTTTAGACCATTTTTCATGAACCCTTGTACACACTCCCCAGCATGATCTTACGTTTCTTCTTAACCCCGCTGTTACAATGCAAATACAGCAAATCCCCATCTCGCAGCCACCTCGTATGAAACTGAAATGGCATCAGCTGTTTGCCAGAGGGATGACTCTAAGACAAAAGCAAACCCTCACGTGCACTGCTCTTTGCTCAGGGAGCCATTTGATAGGAATACTTGTTTCCTTTAAAACCTCTTCTGATGAGGTTCAGTAGATTAAAGAATCTTTGCTGGCAGAGCCAGGGCAGCTTTTCACAGCGTCATAAATCACTGATGAAAAGAAACCAAAACACAATTCCTTCCTTTACAGGTGAGATGAACCTTGAAGAGTATTTTGCAAGAACTGGCTATAAAGGCTCCACTGAAAAACAAGATCTGGAAACCTTAACCGATATATTCCAGCACCACATCCGTGCTGTTCCCTTTGAAAACCTCAGCATCCACTGCGGGGAGAAAATTACTCTGGAGTTGGAGCACGTTTACAACAAGATCGTGCGGAGGAAGCGGGGTGGCTGGTGCATGGAGAACAACCAGCTGCTGGGCTGGGTGCTGAAGGGCCTGGGGTACGACACCAGCTTCCTGGGAGCCTACGTGTTCAACCCCCACCAGAACGCCTACGCCACCCTCATGACCCACCTCGTGGTAAAGGTCGTCCTTGATGGCAAAGCCTACATCGTCGATGGAGGCTTCGGGGTGTCCTACCAGATGTGGCAGCCCATGGAGCTTGTGTCAGGGAAAGACCAGCCCCAGGCTCCCGGCGTCTTCCGCTTCACGGAAAAAAACGGTGTCTGGTACCTGGAGAAAATGAGACGGAAACAATACATCCCCAATCAGAGCTTCTCCAACTCCGATCTGCTGGAGAAAAAAGAGTGTCGGAAGGTTTATATGTTCAGCCTTGAGCCACGGACAGTGGAAGATTTCCGTTTCCAGTGCACATACCTGCAGACCTCTCCAGATTCCCTCTTCACAAAGAAGTCCATCTGCACCCTCCAGACCACCAATGGATTCCGAGCGCTAATTGGGTGGACACTCACTGAGACCACGTACAACTACAAGGAAAACATGGATCTGGTGGAATTTGTAACTCTTGAAGATGAAGAGGTGGAAAAAACCCTCAAAGAGAAATTCAACATCACCCTAGAGAGAAAACTTGTCCCCATTAATGTTAAAGGATCTTACACAATCTAGATGACCAGGAAAAGCTACAGGAATGCTATGTGTGTACAGCACCTTCCACTGTCCGTGCAATCCCTGCTGCAAGGTTATGGGATTCTTTTGCAGGTGACTGAAGGATATATACATTAATGTGAGATTAATGTGAATTTCACTTTGGGAAAAATCAGGAATTTAAGACTCTTGAGTCAGCTAGGTAAAATTATTTGCTGTGAGATGACTGCCGTTCAATTTTTGGCACAAATGCAGGATTTGATTTGAATCTGGTTATAAGCTTGGGTAAGAAATATGTCTGGGGAATTTTGGACTGCCTGCAGCACATGAGTATGGATTATTAATTGTGATATGCTGCCAACACATTTTCTAAGGTTATTATAGGGAGACAAGTCATCTGTGAGCATTTAGACAATGAAGTACACATTTAAAACTTCATTTTTCACAAGATCCAACCACTCACATCTCATCTCATTCCTCTACCTTTAATATGAGTAAAACATTGTCATCTTGGAAAGGAGCATTAGGAGGCATAATTCTTTCACCATCATCCTCAGACAAACCATAGCACAAAATGAAAATCATCATCATGTGCATCCCTCTGGCCATTACTGCAGTAAACTGCCCCAAGTAATTTTTGGTATGTACCTATTCTTCTGGTGATGAAAATTCTATATATTGCAGTGTTATTGTGGCTGATGGGCTCTAAGGAGGTAACTACTAAGCTTTGCTTCTGAGATGTAATCATCCTATAAACTATGACTGGTGCTTCAATGTCACAGCTGGCTTAGATTTACTTTTGTCCCAAAAGGGGTGGAAATTCTGTATTTTTAGCATATGTGTATATGAAGCTAAGCCCACTATACCCCTAATTCTGTCCTGCAAACATGAGAGTCCACATGGCTGTTCTGAATGGGTACCACTCAGCCCAGGAACTTTAATGCCATTAGTGTTTGTTCATCTGCATCAAAGTGAAAAAACAACACAAGGAGCCAGCCAAATCTAAAGGAAACCTTTCCTTTTTTCACAGTCATATTTCCCCATGTTTCAGAAAACGTTGTTCCTCCTACCATGCTTCTCTGCAAAAAGCCCAACCAAGGAAACCACTAAGAAAGGGGAAGCATTCTTAAATGCATCAAAAACCAGCAGAAACACTGAAAAACACTTTCTCCCCAGTCAGTAATAAGCTTGAGTATTGGTCAAATGTTGATTCCTCCCACTGAATAGTCCTTTTGCTCAAAGACATAATCTGATCATTAATCTCACAAATGCTCTAAGTGTATACCTGAAAATAAATAAAAGGAAAATAAAAACATTACGAGTTGTTTTAGGTCCAGCTGCCCCCAGCTGCACCGACTCCTGCACACCCCATCTGCCAAGTGAGGGCTGTTCACTCATGCTGCTGATCTGCAGGCCAACCCTTCCCACCTCAAACTTCTTAGGATCACAGGATCATTGAGGTTGGAAAAGCTCTTTAAGACCAAGTTCAACAATCAATCCAGCATCACCACTGTGGGCTGTCATGGGCTCCTATCAGCATTTAACTGCAGTGATGGGACTCACCCAGCTACCCCTTCCACCGTTTGGTTCTCACCAAAGATCTACAGAGCTGCCCGTGACTGAGGCTCCAACCATCCCCCTAACTCCCTTCTGTTAATAACCACTGTCTAAGAGGGATTTTTCATCTTGATGTGACAATTATAAGCAGGTCCTCACTGTGCAACACGAAATCACACAAAGAAATGTCAACACATACAGCTAAGGAACAGTTTCACAGTTTAACTAAAGCTCCCCAAAAGCTGATGAAAGCAGGTTATTGAGGTGTGAATGCCAGGCCCAAAATGCCTCAGAGGTTTGAGATGAAAATGGTGTAAAACCAAACAAAACCAAACAAACCCCCAGGCCTCATGCTGGGGTTCCATTAGCAAGGCAGTATTGTAGAAGCTGATGTTCTCCCAGCCTGAAAAGAAAGCAAACCACCAAGTCCTTAAAGCATCAGCTTTCACAGAAACTTGAATTCACATGTGGAAGGGAACTGTGGGATGTCTGACATCCTTCCCTACCACGATGCTTTATTAGCACTCTCAGAGAAAGGTTTAATGAGAGCCTAAGTGATTTTGCAGTTTTAGTTGTGGACTGTTGTTCAAATGAAGCAAAACAAATGCTTAGAAACCGCCCCCCTCCACCCCCAGACTCATCTAATTCCAAATACAATTTAGAAGTATGGTATTCCAATCAAGAGAAAGACAAGACAGTTTCTTTTAAAGTCTGAATGCTGGATGAAGCCCCAGAATCCCAGCCCAGCTGCCCAGTGCACACACAGGCAATGCCCAATGGCAACGACAGCCACTCGTGGTTGTAGCATTGCATAATGGAGTGTCTCACTAGAGAGCAAGACACAGAGCACCAGAAATGCAGTTCAAACTCCACAGCACCACTGAACATCCTGCCCCTCCCCAAGAACCAAAGTTTAATCAGCTCAAGCATTACTAAATTCACACTGGATGGCTCACTTCAGTTGGACTCTGGTCCGGGACTTTTTAAGATCCAATAGTAAGCAGAATAGAAGAGAAACATCAGCAAGAAAGATGAAGTTGTTCAGCACTTCCATATTTTCAAACCCAGCAGTTACGACAAAACAAGCACCAGCAGCCTGCCAAAGGGAGGGACCAAACTTCACATGACAAGGGACAGATATATGTGAGCTGTCAGTGAGCACCACCTACAACCACACTTCAGGCACCTCAGGGTCACAGGCACAAACACTTCTGGTGTCTGGTAACACTTTACCAGTTCCGTTTTGCAGGTAGCCATTTTCTGTAATAAAAACACTACTTACCCAATCTTTGCTTCTGTTTTCAAAGAAGAAACACTTTTCATTTAGAAACATGACCACGTGGGAAAGTCCTACAGCTTAGGAACTTGGACATAAAATGCACTAGAGTCTGTGTCAGAGCCAAGAAAGCCTGAATCAATGCAGGTTTGCTTTACAAATATCTCACTGCTACACTTACATCTCTGTCAAGAGTAGTTCAAGCACAGATTTTGTACAGCAGAATGTTTCTGCCTCAGGTAGGAAGCTCGAGTCTGACTTAAATCCATATATATATATACACATGTATTTATACCATTTGAAATGCAGAGAGGTGTTTCAGACGATCCCACCATGTCTGCTTGTAACTCTGTTCCTAAAGTACATTTAAAAAATCACACAGGGCTGAGTTTTGGTCTTGTCTTGCTCACAGTAACACACTACGGATGGTGCTTTTAAAGGCACATTTTGCAAACACCCCATGAATAAAACATTGTGCTAAAAATAAGCAGCTAGTCTTACCGTAGCACTGAGCCGCCAGCTAAATGGGAACAGCAAAGCCTCCAGATTTAAAGACAATAAACTAAAGTCTACCTTTTCTTTACAGCTGGTGTTGGGCATGCTTAGGAAACAGAACTACCCTTCTTCTGTCCAATTCCAAACTCACGGGTTTTCTAGGAAGCTCTTTTAGTTTCTCATGTGCTTATCTGCGCGCCACGCCACTCACATATCCAGCTATCCCTCAGGAAATGACACGGAATTAAGGACTAAAATATGGCAGAATGCCCTTTAACTGGCCAGAATGACCTCCCACTGGACTGAACAGAACCCTGCAATGCAGGAGAGTTCTCTGCAGAACCCTGTTAAAGGAAGACTCCACATGGAATTCATCTGAGCCACTGCTGTTATCTAAACAACCCAAAAGCTTCTTCCCATGGCAGCACTGGAACTTCCCCAGCCCACGGTCTCGCAGGACATGCAATCGCAGTGACATCTCCTGGTTGCTGGTGGCTCACCAGAACACACTTTACCCCTCAACTACTCAGCACAGCTATGCAGAAGTTCACTCTCCATCCAAGAAATGTGTTCAGAGAGAGAGGAGTAATTTTCCTACTAATAAGCAAGAAAGAATAATGGGATATATTCCAAGTTTTTCTTGTGATGACCAACAATAAATCATTTCTTAGCTCAGGTCACATCTTCCATGGGAAGAAAAATGTCTTGCCATCATTAACTTCTTTTCAGCTAGCAGTAATATATATTCAGGTTTTAAGTAATTGAACCAGTAGCATTTAATTAGCTCTGAAAAACTATCTCAGATCATGAATCACAGCCTTTCCACCTGCACGAAGTCCCCTTACTAGGTTAAAAGTATATTTCTCTTTCCATGTGTGATCCATCTTGAATATCTAATTAGGTGCTCCTGATATATGGATTATAGTTCATATATCACATGCAAAATACAGCAGACACATTGTGTCCTTTGTTAAATAATTGAGTATCACGTCTTGCTTTACTGAGCTGTTAAAAAAAGACCAAAAAAAGCCTTGTGCCCATGGCAGAATGGCCACTCCTCACTTCAATTAACAAATTCCTCTTTCTCCAGAGAGCCAGCACTGAGGATGAGTAACTTGGACATCTTGACGAAATGCAGTAATAGCAATATTTCTTGTTGAAAGGCCCTACACAGAGAACTGCTATGATTTTTAGACAAGACCACACTGATATTTTTCAACAGGCACACAGCACCAAGTGACCAAAGAGAATGGTGTTTCCATCCTAATAACACTTCAGATGGCTTCATCACATGCTAAAGAAATCAGTGCACTCAGCTAATGTGGGGGACATCTGTGGCCAGCACAAAACAGGGTCACTCCTTGTATCAGACTGTGTTAAGTATAATTTTTTTACATTAAATAAGCTAATCCACAATCATTAACCACAAAAACCCACAGTTTTTATTCAGTTTTCAAGTATGTTTCTGAAACTGTTATTATGCTTTTATGACAAGACTTACATAATTATAAGATTGGATTTTTTTTGCTGAAAAAGAGGCAAAATTAGCAAACTTCTTTTGGAAGGCAGAAACTAAGACTCACAATCTGCTCAGATGTCAAACTGTAAACGTTGCCCAATATTTGGCGTGCTGTATAAAAAAAAGTTTCACTACAAAATCCTCTATTTTTAAATAAACTTTATAAAAAATAAAATTCAATAAAGTGGATTTTATCTCTCTGTTCTTCTCCCATCTTATTTCTAGCACAGTAAAAAAGCCCACAAACCAAGCATGTTTCTGCTGACTTTTTTCAATTTGAAGAGAGTGCAGGTTTCATTTTCATAATAAAGCAAGCAGTGAAAGCTGAACTGCCTTACTGAATTGGACACAGCTCATCTTTACTCTAAATACTTCTTTCAGATGTTATCCTAAATTGTAAATAATGTTGCTTTTGATTGCATGCAACACTCAATTTAACTATGCACAACATTTAAAGAGACTGATGGGATGAGTGCCCCACTCATGAAAAGCTGCTGAGAGAGGAAAGGATGTACAACATCCATTATATAAACACCCACTTTGAAAAGTGTCTGTCCTGTGGATGGTAGAAATTTCAATGAGAATAGAACAGACTTACAAATCCACCCTTTACATTAAATAGCAAAACCTCCAAACAATCTCCAGTTCTTGGTACTCTGTTTGGTAGGCATTAGGTAACAAGCTCCACTTGTGCAGTTGACATTAATCCTGAGGTTTTAAGAACATTTTCTTAGCTCTTTTACTAGGTCTTGTGTTACTATTCCCCTCTTCAACTTCTTCATCTTCATCTTCATCATCATCCTTGAGTACACGTTGGTCCCTTTTTCTCAAAAATTTCTTCCCTATTGTTCCCACTAATGTTTCATATCTGTAGAGAGAATAAAAAAATTTACACCTTTTACTAAAATCAGAGGAAAAATCATGGTGCGTATCCTAAACCTAATCAGCAATTTAAGCGGTGTAAAAAAACCTGGTCATTAAAAGCTTGGAGAAGTGCAAGTGCTACATGACTTATGATATTATTATTCACTCTGATAGTTTCAATTTGTTAGCAACTGGTAACAAGGAGGGTATTAGCATGGAATACCTGAATATCAAAGGGCAGAAACGCCCTACAAGTTATTTTACCCGCAAAAGTGAGGGAGATTCCAATGAATATACACCAGCATTCCTAGAAAATCAATTTGGTAGAGCACCATATCTGATGTGGGCTTCTGTTGTTTTATTTTGTTTGTTTCCTTTTTGGGTTTTATTTCCGCACACATAATACAGTAACATATCATATTCCTATCTAGTACTGATTATGTCATAAAATGTAACTTACCTTCTGGCCATTTCTTCATCTGACACATCAGCCTCCATTTTATCATCCTCTTCAATTTCTTCTTCCTTGCACTTAGAGTTCATTTGGATCATTAACTTCTGAAAATGAAGTGAGAAACAGCTTAAACATGTAGCCATGACACAATAGCAACCGTGCTGAAATTCACTGGCAGAAGAGCATAACAGGTAAGAATCAAATTTAATAATTATTTTCTGTTCCTAGTTAGGCTATTGTTATGAAAACTCATGACGAAAAGGTAACATGCCTCTCTGTTGCTAAGCTGAGCTTAGAGCTTGCCTTTGGGAAAGGAGGCAACAGAGAGACAGAGTTTTCAGTGTATTGTACTACTCAAACATCCTAAAAGGCACTCCAAACATCTCCAGGAGACCAGAGAGTTAGATCATAATTAATTCTTCATTGTGATGTTAGCACATAGACCTTGAAATGGTTTTGTTAAGAAGCAAGAATATCTTCAAGGATTTACAGTAAAAGCTATGAAGCAATCATATGCTGAGTCACAGGGACAGCAAGTTCAAAGCAACTAAAAGAATCCCCTAGGAAATCACCTTGCAGAGCCTTCTGCAAATCTCTTAGTCTTTACACCTTCATCCTCCTGCTTCAGTTCAGTGGTAACCTTTTCATTACTGTCCCTGTGTACTTCTATCAGCATGAATCATGCCAGAAAGAAATTAAAGACTCTCTTGCCCACCATTTTTACTTCAGAACTCTAAGCCCTTACTTACAGAAGTAAGTGCTGAATAAATAGGGTTGAATGTTTGTAGATTGGACTCTGCATTAAATGTCAGGAGGAAAAGTGAGCTTTTGTTTTGGTGAGCAGTGTGTGGGATGGTTTCCTCACTTCAGGGGTGGAAAATCTGCAGGAGTCATCCAATTGCTGACCATCAACACAGGGAGGTAAAAAGATTCTATTTACCAGATGCTGCATTGATCAACATTTAGGGTGGAATGATGGAGTTTCTGGACATGGGAGGATTTATGGAAGGTTCTGAAAAGGCCAATAAGGATGCAGTATGAACTCTCAAATCCCCATCCCCAAAGGCTTCAATCCTAATGTGAGACCACCTCAAACCAGGACACTGAAATGGTACCTCAATTTCTGGATTGAATCCTTTGAAGGACATTCTGCCATAAACGAGATCCTCACATCGCAGAAAGCTTCTCTCTTCTATTATACAGCTCCTGCACAAAACCCCAAACCCAGCATTTTGTCAAACTGTGCACTTTAAAATAATCAAATCAAACAAATGCAAAAAGGATTTGCTGTCTTCCCCCCCACACAAATAAACAAAGCCACAGTGTACTTTAAACCATCAACTACTTTCTGCTTAATTGCTCTGATAAATCTTTCAGTACAAGGAGCTTGGAGTACAAAGGAATACTTTTTGCCAGGAAAGTTGTGCCAGTTCCACAAGCAAAATTAACTCTCCTGACAAAAAGCACTCTTTGCTGGTGTGGTTCCACCTACATTAATACTTTTGCCAGAATAAAACCACATAAATATCACTCCCCAGGTGGCACTACTATACCAGCAAAAGCTTCTAATTAATTTTTCATTGTGCTGTTAGACCTGGCATTAGTTGAGTCTGTCAGGATATAAAACAGTGTCATTCTCTGTTCAGCAGAGACAGATTTGCCCCTTCTCCCTCCTTTTTCCCCTCTTTTAATGAGCATGGAGTGAGAAAAGAAACACGACCCTGAGGCACTGATAATACACGTGTCAGATGAAAGTCCTTCCGTGGATTGTTCCATCCTTTTCCTCACACATATGTACCTGTTCCCTCATCCTCTTCATCTCCCATGTAAATCAAACTCTCATGATCACAGAACTCAGGCTGAAGAGATGAAGCTCACTGTCCTGCCTCAAGGCAGTATCAGTTACACGTGTGCCATGAACAGCAGAGGTCCAGCTAACCTGTCCTCCAAAGACATCCCATGATGAAGAACCCAGTGTCTCCTCAGGCAATCTACTCCAGAGCTTCAATAGCCTCATTGTTACAAAAATTCTCCCAATGTCCAGTTTGAACATTCCTTGCTGCAACTGAAGCTCAAATACCTTTCTGTCATATCCACCAAGAGTAATGGAAAAGAGTTTATCAATGGCCTTATTCAACTACAGTTAATTCCTTGGGTCCCAGCTTTTTCAAAATTATGTATGTTCTCATTCAGGGAGAACTTTCTACTTTTGAAAGGATGAAACCCAAGCAATTTCAAAAGTAGTTCTCCTGCTATTTAATGCAACTTTCTAAAGAGCAGGACACTTTTTTCCTTATTAGCTAAGCCTTCCTTTATTTTTGCCATTATCTCTCCTGTTTCAAAACCAGGATTTGAAGTGAGCTGGACACAAGAGGACAGAACTGTCCTGAATTGACTTAACCATGTGACTGGAGCTGAATTTACTAACACAAGGTTCAAACTTCTTTTTTCAAATGAAGGGAAAAAGCAGTAATGAATAAACTGGACCCTGACTGAAAGAAACTAATTACACACATCTAGAAGAATGTGTGAGTGAAAGAAAACAATACGCACAAGAATTGAAAGTAGGTCAAACTACACTAGGCAACCTCAAGAACAGCCCCAAAAATAAGTAAAAAAAAAAGTTGTAATGCCAGTCTGTCACTATTTTTGCTTCTGTTAACTGGTTATTTATAATACTTATCTTACAGGAAAAAATATGAATATGCTATTTCCATTTCAAAACAATCCAATGATGATAAGAAGTACAAAAGATTACAAGCTTACTCTTTTTCCTTCAGATCTGGTACATCAAGATACCAGTGTTCTTCACTAATTATCTTCTTCTCTTCTTCTTCTAGTTTTTTTTTAGTTTGTGAATCCAAGCCCCTTTGCATGAACTACAAAGAAAGACACAAACACACAGCTTCAGTTTTCTGCATTTGAGTATCTTCTGAACATGCAGTAATTACACGATGGCAATTATCCATTACATAATGTTTAGCAGTTGATAAAAAAGTAAATGCTTTCTATAATTTTTTTCTCTGAGTTTGGTCAAAGTTTGGGCAAACAGACAACGGAAAATTAAAACAGCTGCTGATCACAGCTATCTACTGAAAGTCAGCAGTCAGTCACATCTGTACTTAGATATAAACAAACAGATCTGTCCTGGCTAGTTTTCATGGATTGGAGTTGCCACAATTCCCTAATTTTGCTAAGGTTTTTCCAATGTTCCAGCAAAGGTCAGAGAGAAGGTAATGGTGTTGTAGTTATTGCTGCACATCAGGAACCAAGTCCACCCATACAAACAGCACTGGAGCTCAGAGCTAGAGGTGGGTCATACCAGGCTGGCCATTTTACAAAACATCTATACTTTCAACCATCCTCTTCCTTTCTCAGCTTTACTGAACTGGATTGCGTTTGTAGCTCTGAAGGTGCAAACCTGCCTTCGGAAGTGGAAAAAAGCAAGACTTTAAAAGTAGATTATGAAGAAAAGTCTTCTGTATCCAGTTGTGCTATAAAGGAAGATGTTCTCAGCTCTTCAATTCTCACTGACCCACCGAAGTACTGGTCCAGCTCTGTATTTAAGCACCTGTTAACTCACTGCAGGAACAGTCTGCCAAAATAGCTGACACCAATAATGAAGTTTGGGGAAAGACTGCTATTTTTTTCTAATACAAGGACACTCCTGTCACTCGCTTCCTCGGTGATAACCTCTGTCAAAAGACGGGAACAGGCAGGTAGCAACAGTAACCTCTCAACAGCTGGGAGTAGAAGAAGACATCTGTCATGGCCTATAAAAAACTGCTGAGAGCACAGAACTACAGACCAGAGGCCTGTGAAACAGCACTGTCATTTCCATTTGTCTCAAGTCAGGTGCCTGAACTGAGTGACAATTAAGTCTAAACAATGTCAATGAAACATGCTGGAAAAAACCAGAACTCTTCAAACTTTTATGGTAATAATCCATGTTGTGCCACCCCCCTAGAAGTTGGGACCTTCCTTAGGATCTACAGAAAGTGTTTGAATAACTGTACCTGTCAGAGGTCTACATTTATACCAACCTAACTCTCAGATAGAGGCAAGTCTAACAGCACAGTTCACACAGTCCTGTAAAAATATATAGGTGATATAGATGGGTAATGTATGTATTATATACAACCCACACATCTTTTCAGTCTTTACAAAATGCCCAACCAAACCAAACTCAGAAGTACAAGCCAACAGAGCTAGTGTCTCATTTTCCATTTCTATTTGCATCCACTGTACAAGATCTTTAATGAAAGAAAAATTGACTTCTGTTTTCTGAGTCGATTCAAAATATGTCAAAGCTTTCCAATTAAAATTACAGTATCTTCTTGAGGAAAATAAGTGAATCTATCATGTGGAAAAACATATTGCTCAAGGAAATTGGTTAGCCAGTCAGAAATCTCAACATAAGAAATTCTGCTGCAAGAACCCAATTAAATAAACATTTCACACTCCATTTTAAAGATTATGTTCCTAAAGATTACTACAGGAAAAACCTAGATAAAAATTATGTGATCACGTTTATCTTGAATGTAAACACACACTGATGAATTAAAATTATACTTGTTGTGGTAGATACCAGTAACTGAGGGGTTGTTTGGGTGAGTTTCCCAAAGCTATGGGATCTGGATCAAATGGTGCAAGATCTAAAAGTCTGTCTCCACGTGGCCCAGTATTTAGTGCAAATGGTCCTTCCAACACCAGCAACCACACGTCACCTCTGGGTGCCACTTCATCCCCCGCTGAATTCTGGTAATACACTGGATCACTACTTGCAGAGGCAGCTGCTAAACGCTTAATTAAAACATTTGTAAACAGGAAGATCTGCAGAAACAAAGTGCTAAATGCAAGATCTGTGTATGACCTTTTCAAAACCTACTGATCTCTTCAAAGCTGGTTATTACCGCCCGGACTGTGAACCTGCAAATGTCAGGGCAGCATATTCACATGGCTGGCTCTCCACGGCCTTCTGCAGAAAAACAATCTAAAAACCTGCTTTTGAAATCTCCAGGGGGTTAGTAAACTGGCAAACAACAGAAATAGAAATTTCATTTTAAAAGTGTATTATATAAAAATAAGGAAAAATAATGATGCTGCCATCCAGGTTATGGGAGTCTGTCTGTGTCACGCATTGCTGGCTGACTCAGTTCAACACCTACTCCCTTTTGAGAGCGAGGCAAGATGTATTTTGTTCCTTCTGTGTACAAGTTTTAGATTTAGCAGCATCTGTTAATTAGGGTAAATATTCCATCATCCAACTGTAGCAGAATGCACTTTACGTGAAAAATTGAACTGAAGTCAGCTAACTCTTTTCAGCCACAATGTGAAATATAGCCCCATATAAATACGTGGGGGAAAAAAATGGCTAAATAAAACACCACAAGCAAGAAGCCACAAAGGCCCCATCATACTCAGTTAAAAAACCCTGAATATTAACATTAAAAAAAAAAAGGGAACTCAACTTTTCCTGGTTGTTTTCCAGCAATAAAGGACCATCAATCAGAGGAGAGCGTACTCTCCTGTATTAGGAGTTGTAATACATGGTGTGAAGCAGAATCCATTAGCCGGTGAGCAGAGACTAATCGCGCACTGATGACACAAGTTTCACAACTCCAAGGGTAACAGGCACATCAGGATGTTAGTAAGATCCCCGGCATTTATGATTTGGGAAACGTGGTTAATACTGGGTATTAATCCCCATTCGGGCTGGGGATTTCCTCAGCCAGCAATATAAAAAGGGGTAAAAATGGACACACCAAAAACTAAACTTTTTTCCTCCCTCAAAACTAAAAGCCCCACCCCCAAGTAAAGCAAGCAGCACTGATAGTTTCATTTCAATGTGCTGGTGGTGGGAAATCTTTTTATTTAAATTCACAATAAGCAACTCAGCTGGAGAGGAGCGAGGTGGAACGAAAGCACTCCCAAAAGGTGCGCTGGAGTTGGCTACTGAGGCCAGACTTTTGCTGGAATCATGGAGTTGCTCTGGTGCACCACATCCTGCAGTCTGTATCCCCCGAGACCGCTCGCAGCGTTCCAGCGGCTCGGTGTCGGCAGCAGCGATGTCTTGCCGGGGGAGCAGCCCAGCGAGCCCGGGAGCTGAGCGTGGTGTATGTACACATGTGTATCCAGAGCGTGGGTGGGGAGAGCCAGGGCTGGCTCCGCGGGGCCGGCGATGGCCACGGCAATGCCTCACACCAGGGCTCCGGGAGGCCGCGTGTGGCCGGGCACACCGCCCCGGCCGCGGCTCGCCATCGGCGCCCGGCCCTGCCGCCCNATTAAAATAACAGCTTTACGGCTGTGCGGGGTGAGGGAGATCGGGGGCGTGAGCAGGACAAAAATCCGCCTCGGTATGCAATGGTAAATCTGAGGGAACCTGACATGCCTTACCCATGCTTGTGTGTTGTGTAGTACTGCCGGCTTACAGCTTCATCCATGATTTTCTGGAAGAAAGAAGAGTATAAAATACATCCCGCACTGGCATTTGGAGACTGCTTGATTTGTTAAGCTTTTATTTTTTTGTACAATCAGCACTGACTTTTATTTAAAAAAAAATTAAAAATAATGAAATGGTCAAATGTGATTAAAAGTGGAAAGCACACAAATTCAAAGATATTACAAAAAGCCTCAAAGCTTTGTTAGGCCTGAATCGTGATTTGTGAATTCAGTGATGGCAGCGCTGTTGTTGGACTGCCGTGCTGGGCACTGAGAGCTGAGGAGGAAATCCTGATAGGGAATTGCCAGCTGACTCCCAGTCACAAGCGTGTACCACAATTTCTCTATATATCCTCATAAATCAGATTTCTGATGGCTGTTTTGACATTTGGCACATAAACTGGGTGATAAAGCAATAAGGGTGAGGGTTCAGTGTTCAAAACTTTAATGAACTGGTGTGCTCCAAAAGACAATTTAGGGAGAAAAGTTCCCGTATATGCAAGATGTAGGTCAAAGCTTGAAGAACTCTGGAAAGATTTATGCTCTAATAGACTCCACAGAAAGGTATAGTGAAGGACAAAACCTGATTGCAGTGGGAAAGGAGGAAGAATTATCCACATCCAGGCATCCTTATTACACATTTAAGCTCAGTGGACTAAAATGACCACAAATGCCAATGAAACATGGAGCCACAAATGCTTCAAGGCAAAGTCATAACACTGCATGAAAATATTTAATTTTCATATAGGGAAGGCACCTTCATTTCCAGGCTCTGTAAATGAGTTGAAGCTGCTCTGAAGTTCAAGGCCCCAGTGAGAAAGTCACATTGTGAGTGTGGGATCTATGCTGTTTAGCTCCTTCTCTGTTCCCTTTCTCATTAACAGCTATCATCCCTTCCCAACAAAAGAAGGCTGGGAAGAAATTTGCCATTTTCTGAATACAAATGTTCATCAAAGAATGAATATGTTTGAATCTCAGTGAACAAACCAGTAGGGGAAAGCTGTTAATTAATATAATGGCACAGTACAGCCAGAATCTGTCCTTTTTTAGTGTTGCATTCTATTTGCCGTGCATTTTAATAATGCATTTACTTTTTGTTGATCAGTGCAAATCAGAGCCCTGTGTTTAATTGCATGACCTTCAATGTCAGGGCTTTTCTGAGCAGTTTCAGTTCGTTTACAGTCCAGGAATGTACTTTGAATGATTTCTTCTAAATACAGTGCTCTCCTCAGCACTTCTGCAGCCACTGAGCTGTGGTAGTGCCTGGCTTTGCTTGGTGGCCTTTGCAAGAGCTGTTTTTGTCCCTCCATCCTGCAGAACGTCCCAGCTTAACAATTCCACAGCAGACTCTGCTTTCAGCCAGTTTGGGATTTGGGCACTGCGTGTATATCAGCTCCCCTATACCTTTGTTGAGAAGGAGAATCCTGCCCCAGCTCTTTGGGATCTTCATCTAATCATTCACATCACCGTGCAGTGTCTAACTGGGATGGGGAGAGTGCAAGGGAGTTTCAACTTATTGAAGATTGTTCCTGGTGCTCCGTGGTCCCCGCTGCACCCCATGTCTTGGTGCTGCACCCCGGGCTTGCACGGAGTTGCTGCTGCTGTCTGTTGACACATCAGCTAAAACCCCGCCTCGATACAGGCAGGGAGAGGCATTTTGCCATAAAAGCAGTGTAGGTCCTGTGATGTTTATTTAGAAAAGTGGAGATTGTAAAAAGGCTGCCACAGAATGTGATCTATTTTGGCAGTAAAAAAGTCCGAAGGAAATTTTTGGGTTACATCTCTCATCACTTGAATTGGATGGGGAGGTTATAGATAACAATCAGCTGCCTTGTGGACCAGATTATACTGTCTGGTAAATGTGAAGACACTCCATTGAGTGTAGGAGAAATCTTTATGATTTACTGGCGGTGGTGGAAGCAACTCAGAGAAGAATCCAGCCCTGTAACTACGCCTGCTTGTGAAGTGGAGCGAGGGTGAGGAGAGTTAGGAGAGAAGAATCTCTATATCTAGAGAAGAATTGAGGGTCATTGTAAATGACAATTAGATGCCTCTCCCACAGCTCTGACTGCTGCACAGCAGCTTCATTTTCAACCTGGAAATCCATTTCTTTTTCAAAACAAAAATACTCAGGGAAATAACTCGGGGGAAAGGAGCTCCATCTCATCAAAGATTGTACATTAAACAAGCAGATAAAAGATTTTTCTTCCTAGATAATGTGGTCCCTTCTCCCTCTAGTAATTACAGAAGTCAAATCAAAGTTGTCATTAACATTATTTAAGGAGTAGTCTCTCTTGGAGCAACACATGTGGCAACTGTGAAGTAATTTCAAGCCAATGGGATCTAATTTGAGGGAACTCATGGCTTACTTCTTCTGTAAGCTTTTATTTATTCATATTCTCGTAGTAGTGTGATTTTAGTGCAAAACGGGTATCTCAAACCTTACAGCAACCTATCAGTTGATTTGATTTCTTATGAGCTGTCTGTGAATTCCGAAGCAGCTTTTTACAGCTCTCAGAATACCTGAAGCCTTTTTCCCCCCTTGCAAATATCAGAATTCTAATAGTATGACAGGTGAGTCATTAATTTGTGTCAAACTCCTCCATCGTGTTTTAAGTAAGGATAGCATGTGTTTTCCTCTATGAACGAGAAAAAGAAAACGAGACGTGGAGCTGCCGGAGGTCTGTTTGAAAACCTGAACGGAAGGTGTGAAGTGCTGCGTGCGACTGGGTGTGATGAGAAAAGCAGTTTTGTACCCTGTGCTCCCCGCAGAGAGAGCGTGAAATCCTCCGCGTGGCAGAGCTGCCGTTTTCAAGTGGAGGACTCGTTTTTCATCTCTCCTGCTCCCACCCCGCGCTGAGCCGCTAATGCATGCGGTGTATTGACAGCTGCTGAGGTGCTGGGTGCCGGGGGATTTGTTACAATATTCATCACCTTTGATGCGCTCATGTACAGCCCGCGCTGCTCATCCCGCTTTGTACCTCGTGCACGGAGAATACAGGGTAGCTCCAGCTCTCCTTCACACTGCACTGGCTCACCCTCTTCGCTTTTGATGTCCCCTTTTCTGGCATTGACACCGCTTTAGGTGGCAGCCGGCACACAGAGGGTGTTTTAAATCCCTGCCCTGCGTTCCTCAGCTGCCCGCAGGTTTTTCTGTGGATGGGGATGATATGGGAAGAATGCAGCAGGAGCCAGACTCCTGTAATTTGAGTAACACGGATCCGTAAGCACAGTTCGTGTTGCTGACGCTTTCCTTTTAATAGCCCTTGGTGGTTCACAATTTATGCAGCATGGAAAGGTGTGTTTTAAAAATGTGCATATGGCAAAACAGAGTTACAAAATCTCCAGCACAACCAAGATGTGTCTTTGGAGAAAATGCCTGGTGTCAGTTTGGGAGAGGACAATTCGTTCTGAGTGCTTTTGTCTGGTCCAGTGGCAGGGTGACCTTTGTACAAATAAATAGAGTAATTCCTTTTTGATTACAGAAAGAACCAGCCTCATGATGGTAGCTCCCTATATTCTGCCATCAGCTGAAGTGGTGGAGGGGACACATGCTGGTCTGTCATTCTGCTGGTGTGTGGAGAAGCCTAAATATTTGAAATTATTTGATATATCCCCATGTTAGGAGTCAGAGCAAAGAGAATAACTGCGGAATGGTGTGGAGCATTCTTCTCTTTGCTTTCCTTTAAAAATCAGGAGGCTTTTAACTTTTTGGATTTGATGGAATCACAATTAAAAGAGAAAAGGAAAATATCACCCTCCGTTTGTTAACTATAAAAATGCAGTCCAGCAGTGCTGCTGATGCTTTGCTGTTTCCCAGGTCAATAAATGGCTCCCCTGACTTTAATAAACATTGATGCTGCAGGCTTGTTCTACAGTGATTGAACATTTTTATAGTTTCAACCACTCGCATTGCATAAAAGCATTATGATTTTTTTTCTTTTTTTTTCCACCCCTCTTTTTCAGGAGGGTTGGTTCTGATTGATTAAATTGTCATTTTCAGAGTTAGTTGCTGAATTATAACTTGGCATTTTTAACCATGCGATTTGTTTAAAGAGACAGCGTTTTGATATAGCAAAGCAGCTGAGAATTTTTAAGCAGTAAAAGGAAATTTTGTTCACTTTGTTCTCAGCCTTTCATCACTGCCTGACAAAAATGCTCCTGAAAACAACATGAAGGCTATGATATGAAGAGAAGATGCTTAGATCCATGCTCACTTCTTTATTCCATCATGGAGCTGATCTGTGCAGAGCTATATTGCTTTCAATCAGTAGTCGGATACCTCGTTGTTGTTCACATGTTTATCTTTCCAAGGAGGAAGGAAGGGAGGGAGGGGGAGTTAGAGACATAAGATGAGTGCCACCCAAAGTGATATTAAGAGTAAGTGGCAGCACTGTGCTTTGGGCCAACCCCTTAATACACACGATGGATTTCTTTGCACCAAAATGATGGGTTCTGAGTCAAATGACTGCAGGGGTTTCACCTAAATCCAGACTGAGCCTCGTTCAAAGGGACAAAGACCTTGTAATTCTTCAGAAAGTGAGAAAATCACATCCACATGATGATGTCTTCATTTTTTTATTCAACCAGCTGCCACATTTCTTCTCTGTGGATAACTGCTTGGTTTCAAGGTCTTGCTTTTTTTAACTTTCCTTCACTCCCCCCAATTTAAATCTGTATTCAAGACAGTAAAGCTGAAGTAAATGAGACTCACATAAAAAACATATGTGTTCAGATTGTGTTTGAAAAGAAAGGCCAACAAAACTGTCCTCTAGAACATAACAAGATATCTTTTGCTTTTGATTTACAGTGCCTGCAGGGGAAACGGGATAATCTAATGGCCTGAATATGGGAGATCTTACACTGCAGTGTTACCCTGGTCAGACTCTGAAACAGTGCTTAGCAGTGGAAATCTCAGGGTATCAATATGAAATACTGAAGTCCAATTATACTTCTGCTTGTACACTTTCCCCTTTCTGGCCATTTCAGCTTCTGCTCTGAAATAATAACTTACGACGGCGCAAAGCTGAATTTCAGCAGTGAATTATATCCCTGGCCTCTAAATTTAATTGCATGGTACTGCAACTAACCCGCTATCCATCTTGGTCCCTGGAATTCTTTCTGCCTCCTTTCTTCTGCTTCTGTACCATTCATTCAAGACCTTTAGAAAACACAAAATGGGTGCCCTGAAAGAAGGTGAATTGTGAAGGGAGCATTTTAACTTCTTACCTGCCACATTTCTTGGTGGTCTTTAACTAAAAAGGCAGGTAGAGTTCACCAGCAGTGGGGTCAGGATGAAGTGCTGCAGGCTCTGGATGTTTTCCTGCAGTGCTGGGTACCCGGGGTCAGGAGGACAATTTACAAGCACCAGTCTGGATTCGATCCAGCCAGCCAGGTGCTTACAGGATGTCCTTTTCCCACCGTGGAGTGCCTGGAAATGGAGCCGGGGTAGGTGTCAGACCAGGGCTCTGATTCAGCACAGCGAACCTGGTGTTCCTGACACCGCTGTTCTGATCAGCTGAAGGTTTCACAGCGAGACGTTGATGCCTGAGCAAACCGTTAATAGCAAAAGCAAAAAGATATTCTGTGGTTATCATAAATACAATATGATTACATTTTTCGGACAGTTACTCATGTTCATTTCAAAATCATATTAAGGCCATTTTGTAGGTTGGGGAAATAAGCTGTAACATGAAAAAGAGTAGAATATTCATTAATGCTGTAATGATTTATATCAAAACATTATGGGGTAGCACACTTTGCCTCGGTACAGTTCCTCAATGAATGTTTTTCTAATTTCCATAAGTAATTGACCTCTCATTAGCGACTCATTAGAAAAATTGAGGTGATGTGACAAAAGCAAACCCACTGCGACAGAAACTCTGCGCGTCCATAAATCATTGAAAACTCTAATGGATTCAAGATGAAGGACCACAAGAACCTTGCTTGCTTTGACTGAAAAAGGGTTTTGTTTACATCTGTGAAGTGAAACGCTTTTCTCTGAATATATATATATATCTCCTTAAATCCGTACTTTAGCTCGTGGCTGATTTTCAAACACTGAACATTCACTTCTTCTCCTTGCGTGTAACTTCATAGGGAAAAGAATTAGCCAAATCATTCAGACATGTGTAAGTGTTTGTCTAGGCAAGGTCCTGGTACAACTGTAGACGCCGAGGTTGGAAAAATGGAGTACAAATTTTGGAACAAGGACTAAATACAAAACTCAGTTTGGAAGGAAAAAAACATCAACTGATGCTTCTTCTGACTCCATCCTGGAAGTAGATGCCTTCCAGAAAAGGCATAGTGCTGAATCCTTGTCTGTGAGCAGTTGTTTCAGAGGGGAGGGGTCTGCCTCATCCTTTTTATATCCACTGTTAACCAAGACAGGAATGTTAACAAGCCCAAGTAATAGATTTTTCACATATTGACGTATTAACTTAATAACCTTATATATCTGTCTTTTTAGAGATCAATAAATCAATTTTGAGCTAGTTCTTCATCACTGCAATATTGTGAAAAGTGAAGCTGATATTTAATGTAGTTTTATGAGTCCTGGATGCTACTGGACAAACCCAGAAAAAATCCATTTCTTTTTTAATATGTCCCTTAAAGACCTGATGCCCATCTGAAACTTATTTGAAAGTAACTGGATTTATGGGTTCCAAGTTAATATTTCATTACGAAGTTACCTGAGTATGAGAAAGGAAAAAAATCACTGTCTGAAAGTTTTGTACAGTAGAGAAGAGCTGAACTGATGAACCTCCCTGACCTTATGCAGTTCTGGCTAAGAAACTGCAGGGTCTAAAAGGTGAATAAAAGCAGTGGAGTGATATTGCAAAAGAATGGGAAAAGCTACAGGCTTAGGCCTGCCCTGGGAAAAAGGCCAGTGAGAATCTAATTTTTCCTCATTTGGGAAGTGTATCTGTTGTCTGGCTACCCTTCTTACAGGTTGTTTTTTTATTTTTCATCCTGAATTCTCCTGTAATGGACCACTGCATAGCCCTGCTTTAATATGGGTGGATATCGCTTTTGTTTTGCCAACTAAACTGTAGAAGAAAGGGAACACAGGAGTGATCATGAGAAATTTCCTATTGAGGAAGAAAAATGCATTTTTAAAGGCTCAGTCAGAAAAATCAGACTGCTTAGCTTTCCATGACATTTAAAAAGAAAATACTGAAAAGAGATGGTAGACAAACAGTGAAGTTTTGTCGTGTATTGATTGTTTCATGCCATGGGACTATAGCAAGTGATTAGTTTTGTGATGATGCTCCTGTGTCTTTTTTTTTCCCGTGTTGTTGAGGAACTGTGGTTGCATGATGATTTCAGCCCAAATTTACAGAAAAGCCTGATTTCCAATGCCTTTTAGCACCAGAGAGCACCTCTTCTGAGAGCTGTGACTGAACTGATGGGAAACCAAACGTGGTGCGGCAGCAGAAAGCTGAGACTCGATTACCCAAAGATCTGTCTTATGTCCAACACCTGTTCTAAGATTTCCAGAGCTGCTGCAGAAATGGAGCTTTTAAACTCCTGGACAGCCTTTCTGTTGGAGTAAACCATCCTCACCGAGTTATCCCTGCATCTCTCTGCACAGCACTGTCTGCTCCTTAGAGCCCACCCTTTCCCCCACAGTTACACGCTCCTACACTGCCAGGGTGTCAGCTGGGCAGAATTTCTTTGGGATTTAGGAACACATTTGGATTTCAGCCAGGCGTGGAAGATATACATACTTCCTCTTATACCCACGCACGTACTCAATATATTCTTTTACATATGGAATCTGAATCAGTGATACTAAAAGCCTGAAGTTGAAGGAAGGACAAATGCATTTATAGCCGTGTTCCCTGATGAGGTTTTGGGGTTTTTTTTTTAAATCATTTATTCAACCATTTTTTGGGAGTGACATACTTGATCCATTGCAAGGTGGAAATAACACACGCAAAGGTAATTCTCCTTATATAGATTGACTTTAAAGAAGTCCTAGTGCTAGGCTTAAAATTTATAATTTAACTGAACTAGATAGAAGTACTTCCTTTCCTTCCCTTGAAATGTAAGAAAAAAGCTCACCTGTGGCAAATGTATATATTTTGCAGTATTTTGGGGGTGCCCCTGCACTGCCTGTTAGTGGGCCCTGAGGTTACCTAGGACTGGCTGTGTCCTGCTGCTTTATGCTGAAAGCTGCTAATGGGAAAAAGAGAGTGCTATGATTGCCCAAACACAATTTCCAAACCTGCAATATCATATCAGTATTCCCTGGGGCAAGGAAAGCTGCAGATATTCAGGAACCCACCAGATTAGCTAGGAAGGGCATCCTTAATGACACCAGCAGAAGAAAATAGCTAGGTTTTTTTTGTTGTTGCAGCATGCTTTTGGTTGTTGTATGCAAAGTGGTTTAATATCACCTTAATCTCAGCTTGCCGTGTGAAAAATGACCCTGTCAATTTGACACAGAAGTGGAATATTGAAAAGTAGAACATTTTGTCTAATGGGGAAGAGCTGACAAAGACAGACTGAATAACACTTAATTGGATAAAACTGACTTGATTGTGAATTCCAAACGAAATTAAAAATATTACACTAAGATTTATAAGGTTTGTTTTCTGTCTTTTTTTTTTTTCTGTCTGTATTTGCTGGGCTTTGCTCGTGTTGCCAATATTTCAGTTTAGCAGCACCATTCCATTCTTTATCGATAAAAGCCAAAGGCTAAATATTGCAAGACATTTGGCAATGCCAGTATAAATGGGAACTCTCAGTTGTGTGCAGCCCAGTTATTGATGTTTTTATTAGCAATCTTTATAAGGGCACATTCTGCTTTCCTCCTTAGCGCTGTAACGTGGAAATGAGGAAAATGCCTGTTGGAATTGGCTAAGCACAAGCCAATTTTGATTGAACACATCTCTGTCCTGTTTCCAGGACAGGGCCAGGGTGTCTCAGCAATTTTTGCCCTCTGCCCATCCGCGACTCTTCTGCTGTCCAGGATTTGGGAACAAAGCAGACCAATCTCCATCTGATGCAGGAACCACCATCCCTTATTTCTCCAGCTGCTTAAAAGAGCTCTCCACAGCCCACTGAGTTCCTGCGAAATGCATTATCATATCTATTCAGGGCAAGGCTTTGGTCTGAGGACACTACAGGGAAATTCTTTGAGAAAGTGAATTTCTGAGAATTTTCACTAGCCACTATAAAAAGTTTTATCTGTGTTATTTTTTTCCTCCCGCTCTGCTTTATAAACAAACATGACACTTTATTCTACAAAGTGATTTCTCTCTGAATTATAGAACCACAGGAAAAGCATATAAAATCCACAAACCTTATTATTTTTGTATTCTTGAAACTCAAAATTGATTTAAACCGAGTTCAGCCAGCAATATTTCCTCCCCATCTGAGAAACTATATCCTGAACTTCAGACTGAAGTAAATTTTTATGGGCATGTTGTAATTATAAACCCTTGAGAAACGGATTTTGGAACAGGGACACGGGCACAAAGCCTCCCTGTAGTTACTGTGCCGAGTGCTGATGCGAAGAGGCTGAAAATCCGTCCTCCCAAGAAGGAGCTTATTAAAAGGCTGCAGTGGTTTTAGTGACATTTCTTGTGACATCAAAATTATTTCACTCAGAATCACCGAGCATCTCTGTTTCTGTGTTTTTGAAGGTCCAGGGGGAAAATATTGCTGCAGCCTCATAGTGACTGAGGGGAGCAACCCAGAGAGATAAATCTGCTCGGTTGCTCGTATCCTCTCGTGATGGGAGATGTAAATTAAGCTGTTTAATTAGAACAGCATATAATAATCATCACCAGGAAAGCAGAAGTGTTTGGAAATAGCATACAGGTTTTGAGAACACTCTGGGGTTCAGCTTTTCCCCTTAAATTGATGAATAATGGCTGAAAGGTCAGCAATAACTGAACTCAAAATGAAGAGGTTTGGCTCACATCGGGTGTATTTGGTAACTTGTGTTCTTATTAAAGTATACAGAGAGCCTGGATTGATTTTCTTGCAATAATTCAAGCCAAATGGGTATATTCAAGCAATGTACATTTCTGATCGGACTGGTCATTATATTATTTATGTCACATCATATGTGCACATGATTTCAACTCAAATGATGGCAGGGTGCTTGACCCAGATGTATCACACCATAAGAGATTAAATCCTTCTCACTTGATCAACCTTAAATTCCACTTCTCAGCTATACAGGTATGCAAATACTTTACAAAAATGGATAAATGCTTTATTGTCATTTTAGAGGTGTTCAAAGACAGGAATTGTCCCCAAAACACACACTAGCTCAGGGGTAGGGGTCTGAACTGCATCATCCCTCATCCTACATCCACTGAAGCCAACAGCAACGTTTTCACCTACAATACCCAGCCTCTGGCAGCAAATTTGCTTGGCTTTCTTCTGGTCTTCCAGAGTTTACTCACAGGAGGAAGGGGCTAAAGTCTGACGTGTTCTCAAAGGTGATGTATAAAACAAGTGGTGGCAACAGCATGCAGGGAAGGAGGAGAGTTTGGTCAAGCTGATGGGCTGTTGCAGGCTGTTGAATGTAAAATGGCACAGGCTGTGTTACAGACCTTGAATTTGAGGGATTTTTGGCATTGGCTGTTTGATCAGTCAGACAATGAAGTGGGAAATAGAAAACCACAGAGAACTCAGCTTCAACCACAGTGCATGCGAGTAGCCAAAAATAGCTGATTGAATTGAGTAGTGAGGCTGGGGAAGTTTTCCAAAGTTTTTCAGGATCTCCAAGGAATTTTTGGCCCATATTCTGAGAGAAAAATCATGTTAGTTTCCCTTTCCCTGAGCCAGTTGTCTCAGCCATGCACAGCTAACCCAGACACGTGGGACTGAACCCAGCTCCTTCTGGAGCCAATGGGAAAGCTCCTGCTGGCTTTGGTGAGGGCAGGATTCATCCCTTTGTGAGACAATCATATTTATATTCAATACCCTGCAACTTAAACTGAGGATTAGCAGAATTAAACTCTCCTAATTTGTATATCTCAGACTGCCAAACCGCAATTAACTTTTGTGTGTTTGAATTAATAGGGAAAATTATTAACCACCCTTTCCTCATGCAATTATCATTTTACACTTCTGGAGAAAATTTCTTCAAAATATGAAAAGTAGCCTGCACCCCTGTGACCTTATCCCTCTTAATATCCTTTATTTAGTAGGGTAGAAAACAATTTTTCACCCCACTGCCTCCACGTGCGGGCAGTGCTTTCCCAACACCACTGCCGGGCTGTGCACTCCGTGGATCCAGTGGCTTTGTGTGGGGCACTCCTCACAGGGGACAGGACTCAGCTTTAAATCCACCCAAGGACAGCACCTGTGTGTGCAGCCCTTGGCAAAGTTCACATCCAGCTGCGTTTTTGGTGTTATTTTTAATTCTGCAAAGTGCAGGATCAACGTTGTCCCTTTTCTCCCGTGCAAGTCCAAGCAAGACATTCTTTTTTTCCTTGGGCATAGAGCTGCAGGTTGGCCGGGCAGGGTAAAGGCAGCCTGATGGAGACAGAGATTTCTGCCTTATTTTCTGCCCTTCTCTTGCATGGGCTGGCTGGACTCTGCCCTTACACAGCCCTGTGGGGGCCCAGCTGGTTCCCAAAGCTGGCAGAGCATCTGTTTTCCCATAGGTTTTCCTTGTGCTGCACCACTCCTCCTTCACTCTATCTAGAGGTGATCATTCCCTCTAAAATAATTTAGTTTCCTTGGAAAAGTAGAATCTTAAGCTATGGTTTCATTAAGGGTAGGGGGAGATATGCAAGGCCAGATGTATTTTAATTGATGTATCCCCCTTTTATAATGAATATGTTTGTAACAACATAATGAAAGTGTTGAGCAAAAGTTCTTTTCCAGAAGAATAATCTTTAACTGGTACAAAATGTCTCGCTGGGATTTTGTCAGGTTTTAATTTCAGTTTGAATAAATAGTGTGAGACACCAGGCTGCAGAAGATAAAGGTGAATTTCATCTGCTTGCAGCTTGTCATAATGGAAATAATAACTACTTTAGCTAAAAACAAGTTTCCAATTAGTTTCTCTAAAATAATATTATCCCCTTTTTTAATAGATACTGCAGCTCATTTTGGAACCTAATTTTGATAATATATAAACAGTTCTAAAATAGCTATTTCCACCAAAAAAGTGAGAAGCACAGATTTTGGCAGCACATGTTGGGAGCCTGTCTGTACTGAAAAGCAGTCTTTGCTTTTCTTGAGGTGACTCTTAATGAAAAATAGAAAAATCAATTTAAAATATTCTTTAGGATGAAGACATTTTTCCTGAAAGATTTTATTTTAAATGGGTGGATCATGGTCATTAAACAAGACATTCTGAAATGATAAAAAACATTTGTTTGGGAAAATACGTAGGCTATTCATTTTATTATTGTCGTTATTTTAAGAATAATTAATGTGCTTAATGGAGGGTTTCAAGACACAGGAAAAGTGAAATAGCACTGGCTCTTAAATGCAGCTGAAACTGGCTAATTTATATATAACGCTAAATTCAGAAAGCAGCAATAACATGGCTCAGAAAGGTAATCTCAGGTTAGTGTGAGGATTCTTTGCAGGGATATAACAGGATTATATTCTGTCCAGTCCCACTCTGGGATCTCTGGAACAACTGTCATCTTAAATGCCAGTAAAGTGTAAATAAATAGACTTTCACTGTTTAGGAGGGTGCTTTTTCACACAAGAAGAAAACACAGCTTGAGCTCTGGCATCCAATGCAACGTACAGCACTTACAGAGAAAATGTGACTCTCTGTCAAAGAAGCCAAGATGTGTGGCCCTGTTGATTTATCCATCCCTGCCTAAGCAAAGAAAATAAATTTCACAAAAAAAAATTTCCCAGAATGACATGGAATTTCAAAGACTTTGTATGACAAGACAGCATGAAGTAAAACAGCTATGTGAAAACCCCCACATCTAATTTAAAAACTGAATTTCATAATGCATAAACCTCTCATCATCACATGTACATATGTGTGCAAAACTGTGGGGGAACAGATCCAGGAGACACTGATAGTTCCAGGGATGGTTTTTTTAAATGTTGACATTTTGCAGAGTATTTTAGCTGTAGTTACAGCGCTGTGCGGAGAGACTACTGGAAAAATATCTCATGATGGAAGAATGAAAGAGTGGACAAATAACCAGTAACTATTTTTGATGAATGTGGCTGTCAAACTGGCTTGGATGAGGGTCCTTCTAACCCACTGTGCTGTCTCTGCCAGCAGCTGACAGGAAATGCTGTGGATGAAGGTGTAAAGATCACGCAGGAAGCAATTGTTAAATAATTCACCCTTCACACTATCCTTCAGTCTTCCTTTTTTTGTAAATTCTTGCTACCTGTGTTTAATATCACTAAATGGTTTCAGCAGGTAAACCTCAGGCTTCTGGTATGACATGGTGTTAACAGGAGACTCTTTCAACTTTTGTGATGATACAAGAAAAGTCTGTCATAAACTGCCATCAAAGAGCTGCTTGTTAACACCCGGGCTGGTGTTTGCCGTAAAATCGTTCAAACAATTCTGAAATAAAACATTTGCAAACATCATGTGCTATTTGTAGATGCAGATCTCTGACAATAGCTCACTACCACACAAATTGTAACAATTAATTAGATCAGCAGAGGTAATTTTCTATGAAAACAGGTTAAGAAAACAGGAGCAAAGCAGGGCAGAAGTTGCAGGTAGCAGTTGCTCTTTATATCACATGCAAAATATCCCAGCTCACCTGGAGAAAAACACCTCATTTGCATTTGCTCTGTTGTAAAAGGGAAAGACATTCTATCTGTGATTTACAGAAGTGTGGTTTACCCAAATGAAAATATGGCGCTGATTTGGCCAACCTGAGCATGGTAATTTTTGCAGTGAAATGCAGAAGATTTTGTGAAACCTCCTCTGAGATGCCCAGTCACTCATAGCTCAGCCAGGCCTTGACCTTTTGTAGCTGGTTTGATTTTTACTACCTGAGCAAATGGACATTAGAGGGGAATTTTATAATGCGGGTAGCAAAAGCTGATGTTAAATGGTGTTGCAAGGGACATTCACGACTTTAGGGAGGCTTTTGACACCTAATCAGCTCCTTAATCGCTGACCTGAGCTTCTTCCATGGAAATACCACGGGACCAAACTCAGCGAGAGCAGCAGCCCTCCCAGATGGGATTAGCTCCTAGGTGTGGTGTGCTGAACTCTCACCTTGCCCAGCAGAAAAATAAGGTATTGTTTTAAAGACCCGTGTGTTAGCCACTGCAAGGTAAAAGGAATCTGTTACTCGGGAGCTGCAATATGAAGTTTATATTCCATGAAAACTGTCTCATGAAGCCGTGCATTAAATAGGTTCTTAGAAACGTGCAGCCCAATAAATATACCCAGTAATTCTACCCATGCAATAAGGAAACGAGTCAGTAAGGGTGTGGAAAAATGAAGGAATGACAGGGAAGCTTCATCACGGTTACGCTGAGGGTGTTCCCAATTTGGGCAGGGAAGGGAGCTGTCATTTTTTCAAGCTTGCGAGTAGAAATCATTGGCTGGAGAGACAGCAAAACTTATGCTTGATGAAATGGAAACTTAACACCAGCATAAACAGAACCACTCAAAAATAATGAAATGAAGTTTTAAAAGGCTTTATCACACTCCAGGTTCAGCCTCAGCAGGTGGATTTACATAACTGCAGGGAAGAAGCCGTGGAAGTGGAAGCTAAACAAGTTCTGTTAGAGATGGGATTGCAGAGCCAAAGGGGTCCCAGGAGAGTGATAGCAAATTCAGAGTTGCTGAATGGTTCAGGATAATCCTTGAGGATTTCGAGTTTCTCTCAGTCCTTTCCATGCAGAAAGAAAAGAGTTAATAAATATTGTCAGCGCCTGGGGAATTGCTCACAAGGGAGCTTTTGGAAGAGTAATCTTCATATTTAGAAATATTTTCTCATTATGGGTGATAGGATGATGAACTGAGAAATGATCTCAGCCACTTATGATTCTAAAAGCCCCTAGCCTGAATAATCTATGCTGATTTAGAGATAATAGCATCAAAGGCAGAACTCATTTAGCACAATGTCCATTTACTTACTCCGAAGACTTTTACTATCCTGCACCTATTTTATTGACACTTATAAAAGTTGATAATGATACGAAAAGAAAAATGTAATCAAAACAAAAATGTCAGTGTGCAGTGAGAACTACTCTGTCCCAGCCTGTACTACAGACCTACCAAAACTGCTCCTCATGGAGAGCAGTACAAATTCTAAGAGAGAGATAAAACAGAGAGCACTCCCGCTGTGGTGTGTCGCAGCCTCCTCTGGGCATCCACCTGCTGTGGTGTGGGGTTCTGCAGGGTCTGCAGGTGGATCTCTGCTCCTCCATGGGCTGCAGGGGCACAGCTGCCTCGCCATGGGCTGCACCACGGGCTGCAGGGGAATCTCTGCTCCAAGTGGCTGGAGCACCTTTTCCTGCTCCTTCTTCACTGATCTCAGTGTCTGCAGAGCTGTCTCTCTAACAAATTCTCACTCCTTTCTTCAGCTGCTGTTGCACAACAGCTTTTTCCCCTGCCTAAATCTGTTATCCCAGAGTTGCTACCAAGCATCCCTCAGCCTTGGCCAGTGGTGGGTCCGTCTTGGCTGGTATGGGCTCTGTGGGACTCAGGGGGAGCTTCTGGCAGCTTCTCCCAGCAGTCACCCTTGCAGCAGCCCCTGCTGCCAGAACCTTGCCGTGCAAACCCAGTACTGCACTCATTAAATAGAACAAACTGTTGGAGAGGGTGATTTTGTGTGCTGGATGCTGCAGCAGCACTTGGAAGATGAGAGTCACAGTCTCAGGCCAACAAGGGCATTTGCTGCTTCACTGCTGGGGTTCCCTTTGGTGAGGAAGTCTTGATTCCACTGCTGCACCAGCTTAGGAGGCAGAAATCCTCTGTGATCACCTCTCTGTGTGAGTTCCAGAACTGCATCTCTGCAGCAGGCTCTGCATTCTCCTACAGCACACATTAGCCCACTAGCACAGGCAGCTGTCCCTAGTTGCTCAGGATCACAGCCAACACTTTCCCCGTTTTGGTTCCAAGTCCTCATGACTGTAACATCTTATTTTCAGCGAGGGTGTTTTCCCACGCATGGGACAGCAAATGTTCAGGCTGACCTGAGGAGCTCTTTTTTCCTACGTTTTTTGGGTTCTCTCCTCTTCAAAAGATGATGATGAGCCCTTTCAAATGCCGATTAGACCATTATAATTAATATTTCACTTTATTTTTCTCGCACCACAGAGATCGTGCTTGCGCGTGTCTCTGGTTTTGGGCAGTTTTTGTGCCTCCTGAGGTGATCCCTGCAGGGGTTTCTGAGAGACTGTGTCATCCTGGGTGATTTGGACTCAGGCATTTGGACAGTGGAGTCAACATTTCCAGCACTGCAGCAGCAAAGGACAAGTGTTGGACAAGTGTTTGGCTCAAGACAGGAGGATATTAAGAAAGGAGACTGTAATTTATGTCGCTGCATATTTTAGGACAGAGCTGATGATTCAGCTGAGCCAGGACAATGCTGATTGCCTCTCAAATGGGGCACTCCTCATCCCTTCTCTCCTACACTCCCAAATGCACACTCTCAGCGGAAATATTAATTTTTGACATCACACTCGAAAAATGCTATTTTCCCTTCTGACTGGTTCTTTCAGTGGGGATTTTTGGTCTATTTCTTTCCTCTAACCAACTCTTCTGTCGTACAAACACAGCTTTACCCTCGCAGATCGGAGGTGGAGCAAGCTGGTGGTGTGGTGTGTGTATGAGCAGCTGTCCACCTCCCCCTCACCTCGTACCCTGAAGGTTCTGCATTCTTCCATTTTGTCTTTCCCTCTGCTGTTTCCTCTTGTGCTGAGACCTTCTGCAGTTGGATTCCTGTTTGATTGTGTAATAAACCCATGAATTATTAACAGTATATAAAATATTGACAAACTGTTCTCTGAGATGGAACAGCTTTAAAGTATTGATTATGAATCCAGAGAATTATAATTAGTTTCTGCATAAGAGATAATTAAGTTATTATTGTTTCTCTTTTCTCTAATATAGTGATGGATAGAAGGCATTTATACCAAACTGTATGTAATCTTATTAAAACTAAGGCAAAAGGTTTATGAGCACTCAAGGTAATGGGAAAATAAAGCATGATGGGGAAGTGTTTACAATTCCAAAGAGCTCAGTTGGCAACATCCTCTTGTTGTGGAAAGAAATAATTTCAGGTTTGCTCTGAGGAAACTCCTGGGCACAGAGATTTGATTGACCTCAGCAGAGTCAGAACCTCATTTCCATTTGGTTTTAGCAGAAATCAAACCAACACCACAGTGCTTTGTGTGCTTGTGAGCATTTTGAACCCAGGGGCTGACTTGGGTCAAATTTGGCTGAGGGGGACACTCTTAGATATATTTTAGTTTCTGCAGTTTTTATACCAGCTTGCTGGCAAAGCCTTTGAAGTGTTAGTTTAGCTCTCATTAGGCATCAGAAAACTCATGCCAGAGCTCAATTTCCAGACAGCATGACACTGGTAACGAGTTTTTATGGATTCTGCTGCTCCAAAGCGATTTGTGTATCCTTTAAGTCAGATGCTTTTGCCATGAGGCTATACCTTATGGAAACCTGATTTTATTCCGTGGATTGCAGTACAGGCAGAGTGTTCCCAGGCAGAACTGGGCAGCAGGGACCCACCCTGCCTGCCTAAGTGTGCCTTCCAGTGCTGTGCTGTGCAGCCCTTGGCTCTTTTCCCTCCACAGTAAACAGGGAGAAGGGTTTTCTTCCAAGGCGTAATTCATCTGAGCAAGTTTGGGAAGAGAAAAATCGTTGTAGGCATTTAAAGCTAGGCAGAGTGAATTCCACGCTCAGAGTGTGGGGTTGCAGTGGAGCCAATATAAATGTCAGGAACGAGAAGCTGTGGGCTCTGCCAGAGGACTGTGGTCTTCAATGGATCCCTGCCTGCTCCTTCTCCCCCTGCCTCTTCCTCTGCTGCTTGCAAGGAAAGGAAATGCTCCAGTGATGTGCGGTATGTGAAACCCAAGAACTGGGTGACAGCAAAATTAACAGTTCCTGGGACACATTCTCTTTGAATACTGGGGATCTCCTGGTGCTCTTTAAATACATATTTCCTATTCCTGGGAAGTTCCTTCTCAGGCTGGTGTGTGGAGAGAAAATAAGCTAGGATGAGAATTCAGGAGGATGATCTTCCACCCCTGTGCACCAGGGCAGGATCAGCAATGCCAGAAACCTTCCTCACTAAACCTTTTGCTCCTGACCCCCTCAGAGGTGAAGGTTCCCCACATCTCCTCTATCATGAATTTCATGAATTATCCTTATGATTACATTTTCTAATGTATAACCTTTTACAGCCAGGAACCTCAAGCAAAGAGAAATTTCAGGCAAGTTAAATTCACAGGGTGAATTAGTGCTGCAATTTATCTTATGAGAAAACACAAAAACTGTATAACATACCAGGATACCTGCAGCATCACTTTGGACAAACACTTGCAAATCCTGGAACTTTTGTACATTTGCAGTTGCTTTTCATCATTTTGAGGTTGTGAACCTCTTGGAATTTTTGTTTTCTTGCACAGCATCATTGGGCAATTCTCACCACCAAAGAAGGCCTGAAGGCAGAGCTGAAGTGACTTCCTTCAAGGCACAGCTTTTTCTCCAGAAAAAGAAAGAAATCTCAGACAGCAACAGGCAGACAGCACTGCCCTGACCCTGGCACAGTGCTGGGTGCAGAGACTGGAGCTCGGTTGTGCTGAATGGCCACTTTCCAGTGCCTCTCACCCCAGCAGCTCGTCCAGCTCTGTCCAGCAGCTGCCTGACCTGCTCCCCTGCTGGGCTGGAGCCCGGAACCATGCTCAAATAGCTGCTTTTAACAGCTCCTCATGTCCCAGCTTTGCCATGGCATCTGGTGGGGGCAAATTGCCTCGTTAGACTTCTGCGATCAGAGGGAGCTGCACTGCCAAAGCCATGTGGGTGACAAAGCCACGTTCAACCACGCTGTCCAATTTCATCCAAAGAAATACTGCATTAAAGAAGCTGGGAATAGAAGCATGCAAGGAACTTGTTCGCAGATCTCAAGAACTGTGTTGAACAACTCATGAAGCACATGAAGTCTATGAGGGAATGTGCTGTTAGAATTTCCACCAAGTTTGTTACAGCCAGCTCTTAAATCCTACCTTCTAGGCCAAATCCACTCAAAATCTCTTGTATCTATGTGCTAATGGCAAGCGAGCCTTGGATCCGGGTGTTGCTAATGCAAGAGGAGTCTGGGGGAGCGGCTGAGGGATGAACATCTCCCGAATTGTGAAATGAAGTTGAAAGTGCAGCTGTCGGTCGGGAAAGCGGATGCGACAGCGCTCCCTCAGACTTTAATAGGCTTGTCTGGCTGCTTTCATGATTTAACATTTGTTTGATAGTCCCCCTCTCTTTTGGTTTCGGATGGAGATGTGAGCATCCTCGCAGAGGGCACCGGTCCTGAGCAGTCACTGTCTGCCTACGGAACAGATGAAAACGCTTCCCCACCCCTGTGAACAAAATAGGGCACCTAATTGAAAGCCACGCCACGAGTGCCTCTCCATCCCCCTCCCTCCCCAGCACTACATCTTCATTGCATCTTTTGTCTGCTCTACATCAGATGCACCTTTCTTGCTTGCTCTGAATGAAAACAATCCCTGCCTCCCCGCGGCGAGGATGACAGCCTCTTCCCCGAGCGCGAGCGCTAAATGAGAGCCGCGCTCGCTCTGTGTACTTTGGGAGGCAGGAATATTTCAAGGGACTAAATTAATCCCTCACATTTTCAAAGTGCATGGCACAGATTTGAACTTCAGCTCCCACAGCGGCTAAAGCAAAGGAGAGGAGATGGGGTCCCCTGGGCTTAATTCCCATTGAGCCCCAGTGCGATGAGCACAGCTCGGCTCTGATGCGCTCAGCACTGCAGGCGGGGGTGGCAGATGTCCGTCCTGGGGGATCTGTCCTCCCAGTTTCACTTTGGGGAAAGCTGTCTCGCAGTCCCCCAGCTGAAACATCCAAGCTGTTGGGAAGAGGGCTGCAAGGGAACAGGAAGAATTGTGCAATATGACAGTTTGGGAGCACACGCTGGCTCTCGCTCCTCCAAAATGTGTCGCGTAGGCAAAGCGTGCAGCTGTGCAGGGTTGGGAACGGCCTCTCGGTGCTCCTGCCTCCGAGCCAGCAGCATTTATGGGCTCAAAGGACAGAAGAGGCAGGGGCTGCCTTGGCTCTGGGAGAGCTGCAGCCAAGAGATAGAGACATGACTGCAAAAAGCAGCTGTGTCCCGGCTTTGCCAGGCAGTAGGTGCCTGTGTGGAGGCCAGGAGAGAACTGGAAAGACCCCGGTTCAGCAGGGCAGGGCTTGCCAGGATGCCTCTTATGCAGGCTCTGTTTGCAGATGTGCCAGCCTGGCTCCCTCCCTCCCTGCCCCAAGCAGAGCCAGCAGCCCTCACCCAGGGTTTGGTGCCATCAGGGGTGCGTGGTGACCCGGCTCAAACACCATCCCCAGGGAGAATCTGGGTTTAGAGTTTCTCCCTGTCTTTGCTTTCTCTGGCAGCTTTTTCTTACATGATATTCCCCGCCCCTTCTTTCACAGCAAAGAAATGGCAAAGTTCTGGCCATATAATTAGACCAAGAAATTCTAGCTCCCCACTCCCAAATGGACTGAATCTACTGAAATCTACTGAAAATCAATGTCCCTTATCAGCTGCAAAATTGTTGTTGCAGGAGGAAAGTCACGCACAGCTGCTGGTTTTGATGAGTCCCTCGTACCCGGCTGTTCACCTGCTGGGCTCAGCTTCTCACTGAGGGGGAATGGTTTTATCCAAAACAGAGGTGAGAGCACCGAGTGCTGGTTCAGAGGAGGTTACCTTGGAAAAGAGAGGGAGAACCTTCTTCTCCAAAGACAAAGAGGGAGTTTTTGATCCGACAAAGACTTCTCCCCAGGCTGTCACAACAAGCAGCTTCTAATCGAGGTTGCCCTCGCAGAGTGCAAAGTCTCTCGACAGCAAAAAGGCAGAGATGTGCTGCTTCAGGACAGCTGTTATTTGAAGGCAACAAGTAACTGCATGCCTTGCTGTGTTTTTGCCAGTTTGGATCCAAGTAGGGTTTTGTCTGTGTCTGTAGGCAGAGGACACCCTTGAACAGAAAGCCTTGCATCCCACAGTGCTGCACGATGCGCCTCAGATCATTAGGAAGCCCCCCAGCTCTCAGTCTAATTGCAGTTGTCTCTCTGGGTGTGAGTGATGTGAATCACTGGTATTTTCCCAAGGCTACAGTGTGCAAGGGGTACATGTACTCACTTTAATTTCAGAATTGAAATTCCAGTGTGTTACTCACCCCTTCGACCAGAAAAAAAATTGCCCCTGTTGTGGAAGGGGTAGACTTTGCTGCATTGGTATGAACAAGGTTTTGGCCACACTTTTTTAGTCACATCATAGGAATGAATAGTTTCCTATCTTCCCTTCCTTTTCAAAGATACACAAATGCATTTGTCGTGATGCTGTAAAGCCAGAGCTCAGTTAATCACTGTGCCTAACAAATAATGCATTTTTGATGGGCTGATTTTTATCAGATTACTCACCTCATGGAGCTTTACCATGTCTAAATTCTTAAAAAAACCCTCCTGTACTCTTCCTTAAAGTAGCATACAACAGCCACAGTTACCACCTGCATTTTGCCACGAGTTCTTTTTCCTCTCTTCTTTTCAAATGTTTGACACAACTGGGCAGAGTCAACTTCCCATTTTCTCCGTATGTGACATTGCTCAGTGGCAGCTGCTGAAAGAAAAGCCCCATCATAATCAGTGTGTTTTGCCTGTAGCACAAGGCATTTCAGCAACATTGAAAAGCTGAAAGGAAATAGGAGATAAGTTGGAAATCATGAGCTGAAATGTGCATTTCCATTTTAGAGATTAAATTAGAAAAATATATTATTGTGAATTTAAAACAGCCAGCTTGACAGCTCATCTGGGCTCACGCTGGGTTGTTATTGAGGGAACTTGGGCTGACATCCAGCCCCAGGACCCTGATCTCTCTGGTGTTCAGAGGCTGGATGGAGCTTTGGGGCGGTGCTGCTCGGTGGGGAGCAGAGGAGGTTTCTGCTGGAGTCAGAAGCTGCTGACTGAAGCACTTTGTGAACTCAGTGACCTGCCAGCAGTAGCACAGGAAAGTGCTGCTGACCCATCAACAGCGAGGGGGGAAAGGGACATAATGGGGAAAAATTTGCACAGCTGGAAGAACTGAGATCAAATAAAACAGTCCCGTAGAGAATGTAACAGGCAGGTAAATGAACAACCATTTCCTGGCCACCAGGAGCATTGCAGTCCCACTGCACAGGTGACCCAGCTGCAGTTGCATGGGTTTGGATGACATTCAGACAATCCCCAAGTGACAGAACACAGGAAGAAAACTGGAGGGTATTTCCAATGTCTCAGCTGATGTATCTTCAATTAAACCAGGGCTCAAACACAAGGCTCCCTGTGGAACATGTGCACCTCTGCAGGAGGTTGGAAACTCTCTCATCTCTGCTCTTGGCTTTGTTACTTTGGAGGCCCCAAGGCAGGGACTCTCCAAACAGCTCTGTAGAAAAGATTTGGGAAACACTCCGTGTCCCATCCTGCTAGTGGTAAAAATTAGGAGTGAATCTGTTCCTTGTTGTCCTTGTAGGCTGTTCCACTGCCCATATTCCTGCCCAGCAGGAATTCCTATGTTTTCCTCCTTTTGACCATTTTCTCCATGTAGACATTGGAGTAGGTGAATAGACTGCTGTGTGATACCAAGCTCAACGCCTCTTTTTGGTGAAAGCAGGAGAAAACAGATGCAGAAAATCTCTTTTATGAACCAAATTAGAGAGATGTGTGCATTTCATCATCTCTAAAATGTGGGAAAGGATCCAGCCTTGACTGATAGGGCATCTTCTTTATGCAGTGCTGTTTCACTGGACCTTTTGAAATACCCAGTGTTCATGTGGAGAGCTGAAAGTCCTCTGGAAACGTTAAATTCTACGTTAATTAAATGATCAAGATGCAAGGCTGCGTAAAGAAGGAAGGTGACACCTTCAAAGGCAGATGAAGCATCAGATTGAGAGGTTGGAAGCACAATTTATTTACCATGGCTCAACAAGTTGTTACAGTGCACCAGCAGGAAGAGCTGAGCCAGCCACACTCTTTGGCTACTCTGTGTGTAAGGTAAAATATGTGAGATTAAACCTCTCATTTCTGAGAGTCCTCTCCTCCAAGCACAGAATTAACGCATGCAGGATATCAAAATAACTCCTAGAAGTTGAGCCAGAACAAAGAAGTGTTACCCAGGGAAGAAGCTGCTTCACAGCTTTTTTGGAATGAGATCTGCTCTTCAAGATGGTTTAATGAAGAGGAAAAGGCAGGAGAAGTCAGCAGGCTGTGCATATGGAATAGGATTCGTTGTCTTGAGAGAAATTAAAAATAGTTAGATTATTGTGCCAGTTTTTCCTCTCTTCTGTCATAAAAGGTCTCAATATCTAGCAGGGAAACCACTGGGAAGATGCACAAACTGGAGAAGCAAAGCAGCACAAAAGGTACAACAGGCTCGCTGTGTGAAAGCCACACTGAAGATCTGAGCCTCTGACCCCGGCAAGGACCAGAGCCTGAGCAGAGAACAGGCAGGGTCCAGGCTTCATCTCTCTATTCAAACACAGCTGAAGCAAATCTTTTTTCCTTTGGCAGTCAGACTTTGGCTCCGCGGTACAGAACCACGAGCGGTGCCGTTCCTGTCCCTGCAGGTCTGGTGGTGGCACCTGGGTGACACGTCACAGGGGGAGTGTGGCACCTGCCAGTTCTGTGGTGCTGAAACAGGCAGTGGTGCTGCTGAGGCGTCTGTGCAGGATGCAGGGTCACACATCAGCTCCTTGACAGTAAACTGAGGTTCAGCTCTCACAGAAGAGTCAAGTAGAATGTGAGATTCTTGTGTGGTGTGAAAGAAGGGATGCTTCTGCCTGAATGGAAGTCTGCAGTTCTGTAAGGTCACAGCCAGAGAGGGGAATGCATTCCCACAGCCTTACCTGTTGAGAGCTCATTCTATTCTTATTTCATTGATCCCACCAAAGCCAGTGTCAAGACTTGCTAGGATGACAGTTTGAAAATAAGTTTGATGCCATGTTAGCATGAACAGCTGAATTTTGGCTTTACACAACCAAAAAAAGTAGGAAAAGTCACTAGAGGTCTTTTCTCATCAAGAAAACACATGGAAAGTCCACAGAATGTGCAGTCAGTTGCAAGACCCAAAGAAAGAATCCTGTAGGAGAAGATTCTGGGCATGCCAGGCTCTTGGTTGGGAGCCTGTGTTGTCTGGCTCCATCACCAAACATGAGGACAGACTGCTGGGGATTGGGACTTTACAGCTGGAAAATATCACCAGTTCCTGCCCGTGTGCACCCTGTCCAGGACACGTGCTTTTGGGCACAGTCAGAATCAATAATGCAGGGGAAGTGGAGCTTAGATGAACTTTTCGCCTGTATCAGAATAAACACACAGTTTGCATTAATTTGTGCTGATCTCTGCATGTCTCCATTATATGACTGTATGCATCTATAATTATTTCAGTATAAATGAATGAAGGGACGTTTCTCTCAGAATTGCACATTGCCATCAAGATGAGCTTGGCTGGAACCACCCACACAGCCCAGAAATGAAGCGTTTTCTCCTGTCAGCTGTCTCCTGAGTAAAACCAGCACTACATCTTTGGACGTGCTGATCCCAGTTGGGGGTCTGGCATCTAGAAGAGAGAAGATTAAAGCAAGGGGTTGGTGTACAGGCTTGATTTCACCAATTCTGGTGCTCTAGAACAGGGAGTCTGGTCCCTGCTATCCTCTCTGGTGGGCTGTAGAGTGAGGCAGCACGAGGACAAGGAGAAAATCTGGCACCAGCTCATGCTGTGCACACCAGGTGTCCAGCACAGGCCTTCTTGCAAGGAGAAGACTCCCACAGACTAATTACAGCTGTCATCTGATTTTTTGTTTGACCATTTCGTATATTTCCAGTAGTGCTTTTAAGATTATAAAGCCCCCTGGCTCTTTGACTTCCCTGTTTCAGGTGCATCCTGGGCTCTGTTCAAAATTATGATACAATCCCCAAAGCCTGAACGTGAGCCAGACTCTCTCTTTCTCAAACTGGCAGGCTGCAAGGAAAGCAATGAACATATTTTTCACAGTTATGCATCTTGCATCTGACTCAGGTTGTTGTTATTATGCAGTAAGTGTTTCAGTCTGAACATTAAAGAAAAGAAAAAATGTTCAGGTCCTAAGGGGGGAACAAAATCCACTAATCCAACATAGGCTTTATTTGCTTGTTGACTACCAAGTGATGTTGAGGACGGCGGGACTCCCAGAGCTTCAAACAAGATTAGAGAGTAGGAAATAGGACATTTATTTCAACTTAGATACTTATTTAAGTCTCCATTCTAGCTACGCAGCTAGGTATTTGGACATCTGGCAAAAACGCTTGGCAGTGCACAGGTTCTGAAAATGTTGTTAATCTTTAAAATCAATATTGCACTTAGGAAATTGCGCACCTACCTGCATGTTTGTGAAAGCTGATTCATCCAGATGCCATTTCTAAAGTCATTAATTATGCAGGAAGAGGCATTTCTTTATCACTCTTGGACAACTTACACCCCCCTATAACCGCTAATATATAAAATGCATTATTACTATTTATTCATATCAGTTGGAAGATTTTAAAAAGGTGCATACGTGATTTCCATAACTGAGACCAAAGTGCTGGTTAAAAAGTGTGTGGACACACCAAACTCGTGTGAATGGATGTTGGGTGTCCACAAGTTGCACTTTGGTCCCTCTGACCACAAAAGACCAGTTGTCCCACCTGTAATTAATGCTCTGAATCTCATACTATTAAAATACTAAGCTGAATCTTGTTTTGCTTAAGAGTCAGGCGGCTTGCAATAGAGGCTGTGAAAGTCAAACAATGGGGTGGTTGTAATTTCCTGAAGCTGCTGTATTTGATTTGCCTTTAACTCAGTTAAGTGTCTTGGCAAACCTTTAATTTGAAATCTGTAGAGGCTGAGCATCACACCCTGCTAGGCCTATCAACAGATGGAGGAATTACTGGAGGCAAAATGTATATCTTTATGCTACTTTCCCCCCCTGTCCCCCCATCATTATCCTAATCATGCACTGAAATGATCAGTAACCCCAGAGAGTGACAGATTTGTTTGCAGCAGAGGGTGACCCTGGAAAAGCATGGGACTAACAGGCACACAGGTGGTCAGGGTTTTCCCAACACGGGCTGACTTTTGTTGTGGGAAGCTTGGAAGCTGTTGGTAAACAAGGAAATCAGGTTTGCATCCCAGAGAGTTTGGAAAATGCGAAGGTGTTTGGATTGCCGATGCGGAGCTGTGCAGGGGCTGTGGCCCGAGCTCTGCCCTGCTGCTGAGGCCAGGGAAGAGCAGCTGGGTGGGCAGGAGCAGGCCTGGGAGCTGCAGGGACCCTGTGCCTGGTCCATGCCCTTTCTGGAGGAGATGAAACCTGTCACATCCTTGTGATGCTCCAACACTGAGCCCTCCGAGCCTGGACCACCGTGGCAGCCCTTCCCACCTACACTGCAGCTCTTAGAGGAGATCCTGAACACACCAGGCTCAGTTAAAGTCTTGCAAAGACACAGGAAAAAAATCCCTTAAATTTAGTCAGCTTGCCTCCAGTGTGCACATGCTGCCCAAACGAACTGGAGGGAAATTAAATAAAGAAGCCCCTGCATTTTCTCTTACTGAGCTTGCTAACCTTTTCTTCATTAATCATTAATCATGGAGCTAACAACATTACCGTGGAAGTGAGCTTTTATTATTCCCCCACACCCCCGGACAGTGCAGTTTTGTGCAGGTGCCCACGCATTTCTGGAGTACCCAGAGCTAGCATTAACTGGGGTTTGCTCCTGCACCCTCAGGGAAGCTGTCAGGACTGCAAACTCTCACATCCCACAGCAAACTCCCCTGGCTTCCCTCTCACAAAGTATATTTCATCTGCCATCCCCAACAGGACCATTTTATTTACAAGCAAAGCTCTTCAACAGGAGGCACATCCCAGAGAACTATTTGCTCCAGTTGCCCTCTGGGTGATACTATTTTATTAAAAAAAAAAAAACAAACCCAAACATTTCAAAATAATCTGTGAACTAAAAAAAAATATACGGGTGTGGGTAAACCTTACTGTACAACCTAGATATGGAATGAAATTCAATCATGCAGAAATTGCCAACAACTTATTATAGATGAATGGGGTGGGAAGTGCATTTTGTCTAATCCCAAGGCATTTTAAAATAACTATTCAGCATCCTCTCACCTGAAATGTATCATCTTATTGATTTTGAGCTGACTTTTTAAGATTGACTCTGGCTGCCTGTTTGGCTTTCATGCTTTCAAGTCTTCAACTGCCCAGAAAATGGTGCCACTGCCATTCTTGAAGATTTTTTTAGTGTAACGGGTTTAAGGTGAACTAGAACAATAGCTGGGAATGAGAACAGCTGAATAATAACTCCAGCCAGCTGGGAATAATGAGCACACGGCCACAGCTGAGCTCCTCCATGATGGGATGGAAAATCTGGATGTTTTTAAGGATTAACCAGCTACACAACCAGGAGAAAATATTTTCAGTTGGAACAGGATTTTGTCAATTTTCACTGTGCAACATGGTCAAACGTGAAGGAAATGTCAGGTCACTTGCTACGATGATTTATCTGCCAGCTAAATTGTTCCTCCTCAGGCCTTCTGGTGACGCTCAAGACCTCCTAAGATATCTTCCAGACTGCTCCTGATGTTCTTTTGTCAAGTATAGAACTCTTTGCAATGGAGAACAAGCCCAATCAGGGCATAAACACCAGGGTAGAAAAAGTTAAAAAAAGGATTAAAAAAAAAAAAGGAAAGCTCTGCAGATATGGGAGTGAAATGAGAGCATATCTCACTTTCAGGGTTGAAATTGCATTTCAGGGCTGGTTCACTGAATCATGAACTTGGACTGAAAGGGTTCCTGGCCTGAGCACTTAGCAAGTCCACTCGAGTGTGCATGGCTGGGAGATTTCCCTCTGTGAGTTTATGGTTAATATAATCTTCAGTCCTGACAAATTTATGCAGAGTCAGAACATTTCAAACACAGCGAACTCAAATGCTATCCAAATACCTCGCTGTTCGACAAACACCATGGGCAGAGTTCAAATATATCTTGGAGAAACAGAGGAGTGTGAGGGAGCATCAGACACCAGAGCTTGTACAAGGTGTCCCTGGAGCACCTGAGACTGGTGGGAAGCTGCTGAAACTGCTCAGGATGTCCAAGTACCATGGAAATGTGGTTGAAGAGCAGGATAAAGAAGCTCAGCCTCCTCCCAGCACCCCCCTTTGCTGGGGCACTCTCTGGGGTACCCCTGTGCCCAGGGGAATGTGCTCTAAGCAAAAAGGCCAGATTTTGCTTTCAGTCCGAAACATGCGAATTGACCCCAGATTCTTGCTGCTCTGGAAATATCCAGAGTGGGATTTAGCTCTCATAAAATTGGGTTAGAGAAACTCTTCTACAAAACTGAATGTGTCTGGGATCAGAGCTGATATTCCAGCCTTGTTGGCCAATTGTGCATTGGATATGCAGGGGGTTCAGGTGTGTCTCCAACTTGCAGCAAATGATTGGGCATAAAAAAGCAAGAAATAACAGTTCGAGTTTGTAAAACTGTACTGACAGCCCTCCTGATTGTTTTTTAAGATTTCTTTTCTTTATAATTAGGCAGAAAAACATCCAAAGATCTTTACAAGATCTTCCCTTCCACTCAGAAAAAAAATCTGAATTTCTGTGGGGCAGTACAATTGGTGGGTACGTGGGCTGGAAGTGGGACACTTCTCAGCTGAAGGAAGGGCTCAACATACAGCTACCATGGTTTGGGGTATTTTTGGTTATTTCTTCTACTCTTATCCCAGAAATTGTTATAACAGTGGAAATTCACATTTTCCTATCCTGTCCTTGTGCTCCTGTGCTGTTGTACCCATCCACTTCTGAGACATCTGCTCATGGCATCGTGGGGAGGTTTAGGCTTGATATTAGGAAAAGGTTCTTCCCCAGAGGGTGGTGGGGCACTGAACAGGCTCCCCAGGGCAGTGGCCACAGCACCAAACCTGACAGAGCTCCAGGGGCGTTTGGACAACGCTCTCAGGTGTGGGGGGGGCAGGTTTTGGGGTGTCCTGCACAGGGCCAGGAGTTGGACTTTGATCCTTGTTGGTCCCTTCCAGCTCAGGATATTCTGTGAATCTCTAACTCACCCAGGCTGTGGATGGAACCCCTTGCTCTGAGCACAGAGCTGTGCCAGCCCTCAGCCACCTCCTGCTCAATGGTTTGGTGGGTGAAGGGAAGAAGATGGGTCCAGCAGTGGGTTAGGACAGGTCAGGGCTTGGGGTGGCCGTGTAGGTAAACTGGTTTTGGCTGACCTGGCCATCCCTTCCCATCTGGAAGCTCTCAGCAAACACCTTCACAATAGTGGAGGAGGCAGAAATGATTTTAGCACCTGTCAGAACAAAGCAGGTGACTCTGAGAGCTCGAGCGGCGAAACCTCAAGCGCAGATTCCCCGATTGTAGCTCGCCTGATGCTTCCTTTCATCCCCACTGGAGAGAATCCAGAGCTGCCCAGCAGCTCCTGCAGCTCAGCAAAATGACAGAACAGCACGCCAGTAATTCTGACATAACAAGAATGACACGTTAATCTCACAGCTGGGCATCACTAGCAGCGGCCCAAACTCTGTGCAGACAGAAATCAAAGGAGAGTCTCACCGTTTCTAGGTCTCACCATTCAAGGGAACCCAGGGTACCCGTCCCTCAAAGGGGAGCAGTGGTTTTGAGCACAATGTGGTTCATGGGAGGCAGAGATTAAAAATAGAGCGTTTCTTTAGTCGAAATTGTAGCTTTGGTTTTTGAAAATTAATCACAGCGGGTTAGAGGGCCCAACACGTTTTTAGAAAGATACAAAAGCATGGTAATCTTTGTTAAAAAAAAAAAAAAGAAAATAGTGTGTTGTAAAAGCAACGCTTCCAGAATTACATCTAATGTGGAACAACAGGGGCTGTACTAAGCAGACATAACTTCACCTTAAGCATTCTGCTAATTCCCAGGTACCATCAGGAGACAGCTTCCCTGTCAATCACTGCTGGGTGCATGACAGCTTATGGCTTAACTGCTCCTATCCTGTATCATCTAACCAGATACTCTCTGTTTTGACATTCGTGACTGAGATACTTGGCTGGTAATTGGGAATGAGTACAACAGAGCAGAACAGAGTGATTTCCTTCCCCAAGGATGGTTGTTAGGGTGATGTGGCACTCCGGTGCTTGACTCACAGAAACCCTGCCAGCGATGCTGCAGAGCAGAGCGAGGCAGGGCTCAGGTGTGGCTGAAAACAGGGAGTTGTTGGGGGTACACGAGCAAGGGGACACTGACCAGGTGCCAGTGGCCTCATCCATTCTCGTGTGTTGGGCTCTGCATCAGCAGCACTCAGGGGCTGGCACAGTCCTGGCCCCAAACCAGGGCCCCAAACCAGGGCCCCAAACCAGGGCACACACAGGTGAGGTCAGAGAGGTGCCCCACTGCAGGGCAAAGCATCAGCACTCCATGGGCCTGAGCTGCACCCTCTGCTTGAGCAGTGTGTAATTTGGGTTTGTTTTAGACATTTAGGAGGATTTCTGGGTTATGGACGGATGTTATCTCCTGCCTGGGTTGTTATTTGACTTCCATTTACTTAATGGAGGGCAATCTGCAGACACCACGATGAAAACTGAGGTGGTGGATTCTGCTTCTGTCTGAAGGGGGAAGGGGAAACTGTCCAGTGCTCAAACAAGGGGAGCCAGTGCTGCCCTATTTCACACCCACCAGACCTCTGGATTTTTCCCTGATTCAAATAAGTCAACACAAAAGACCTGATGCTGATTATCACTTAGATCAGAACCAAGATGGAGAAAGAAGGGATTTTACGCTGCATGTCAGAACAACAATATTATTCTTCCTGAATATGCATGACAGAAGAAAACTGATAAAGCTATTGATGGCACAAACCAGAAAGAAATATGAGATGAGAGGAGATTGAGTTCCTTGATCTGTTTGATGTAACCATTACTGTCAGGTGAGTGTCCTAATTAATGCAGGTATCTCATTCTAACTGCATAGATCAGGCCACTTTGTCTCTTCAATAATCTATAGAGCTGTACCTGGCATTAATCTTATTAATGGAACTATTACACTGCTTACAAATTAATTTCCAATTTGAGATTATCTACTGGATGTGCTCCTCTGCTGAGGGATGTCTTTCCTCTGAGCTGTAAGAATGAGAATCCCCCCAAAGACCTCTGGATTTGAAGATTTCAAAATTGGCTCCTGATGTTGAGACTTCAAATGTAGATTTTGAGTGCCCAGATGCAGGAAATGTAATCCTTCATTTCTGCTCTTTAAAACAGTGCTGCTGTTTGTATCACATGGAAGCAATCTTGTAGATTACCGTGTGATGATTTCAGATTAAATTTTTATAATGCTGCTGGGTGGAAAGGATTTATCAACGTGTGTCTCTGAGAAGAGGAAAACAGCCTGTGGGGACCATTCATTGAAGCCAAAAAAGAGTTTGGTTTTTAGTCCAAGAAAAGGGAGTCCAAATGGGAGTGAAGATTTAGGCTTCCCACCTCCATTAGTCACCTCCCTGAGTGCAGTCCACATTTGTCAAAATTGTTTCCTTTGGTGAAGTTTCCCCCTTCTCAAAAGAAGACTCTTGAAGTGCAAGTGGCTCTCAAGGGGCCAGGAAGCAGGAGAAAGGGCTCTGGAGCTGAATGTCACAGCTGAGAGGAAAAGGACACGTGAAAATGAAATTAGGAGTAAGAAGGAAAACTCAGGAAATGACTGATGATATCTCCTGAGCATGTTTGAATGCATGCACCCAGGTATCTTCTTTTAAAAAAACCAAACAAAAAATAGTAAATGGAGCTCTACTATGCATTTGTTAATTGAAACAGGAAAAAAAACCCCAGCAGCTGTCAAGTATATTCCTGTATTTTTGCAAGTCTGTGCTTAGATAGGCCATGTGTCTTTTCAGGATTTGTTAAAACTTTTCCATATGAAGTTCATATAGAAGACATTATTTTTCTGGAGGGGATTACACCTCAGATGCTGATTTTCTCTGTAGATTCCTGTGTGTCTCGCACACTTGGTGGCACCCTGTTCCTGCAGGTTCTCACCTCCCTCTGCCTGGAAATAAAGACTGCACTGGGCTCTCCTCCACGTGACTTGGGAGGTTAAGTTTAGGAAGACCCTCTCCTCGTAGATTCTGCACTCGACAAGGCTGCAAGAAGAGAAACAGGGCAGGCATTAGGGTGTAAACTCACTCAGAGGCAACCTCACAGCTCAGCCTTGCTGACAGCAGTGGGCTGGGCCAGGCTGCACAAGGGCACAGTGCTGCCACAAGCTGAATATTCACCCCGAAACAGAATAATAATCCATCCTTCCTGCTCTGGAGATGATCTGCCCAGTGAATGGGAGGACCCTCTTAGCCAGGGTGAGGAAAAGTCATTTAACTCGACAGCTGAGAGACAATCCTCCCTCCAAAAGGGCCCTTTCCAGAGTGCTAGACCTTAATATAGACAGCTGTGTTTTTTCTGCCTCACACTGATGGAGCATGAAAGTTAAACACCTAATCATTTAGATTTCTATTAGAAACACGAGCAAAAATTGAAGTGACAATATTATAATAGTACTATGTTTTAGCTACTCTTACCAGCTATGTTTGAAGCTTAAAGCTGTCAGGAACCCTAATAAACTGAAATTGAAGTGACAAAAAGAAACAATTTCTTGTTTAAAACCTTAATTCCTTCACACCTGCTTGGCTGCAGCTGCCGTGTGCCAAAATGAGAGGAGATAGGGAATGCCCCATCCCAGATGTGCTGAGACTCCTGTGCTTGGGGCCGCCAAAGGATGCTGAGCCTGGCTGCCAAAAACCCCATGAACAAACCCACGTGTCTCCAAGCCCATAAAGCAGAGGACAGAGCCCGAGGAAGTGCAGGCACTTAATTTCAGCCTGAAAGTCACTGTGCAGTTAAGACGTGTATTGATCTGCGTCCTGTGCGAGCACTTTATGAGTGATTTCTTATGTAAGTGTCAGGTGAGAGGCATGAATAGAGACCTAATTAAAGTGTATACAAAGCACACGCAGTAAATCTCCCTGGCAATGTCAGCCTGCCTCGGAGCAGCCCAGGAGAGCAAACAAGATGGCATAAATGAAAGATAAAGAAGTACTAACAGTCTGCAACAGCTTGGCTCATGAGACACTAATGTAGAGCAGCTAGGGATATCAAAGGAGAAAATGTGCCGTTCCTGGGACATGTTCCACAGTCCTAAACCACAAAACAATGGGAATTTTACTCTTAAATAAAATTTTGTTCTTAAATAACAGCCTTGTGTTTCTCCCTTGTGTCATAGCCATTGTTCCACCACTGTTTTAAATTAATGCTGTCTCTAGCTGTGATCCATCCCGATAGGCTTTTATACCCACTGTAACATTGCAGAGGCAAGGAGAGTGCAGAAATAACAGGGAAGTGAAAAAATTATTATTATTTTTGTATTAGAGAACCATCAATATTAGGACAATGAGATTTATTTTTTTTTATGGCGGTGCTACTGTCCTTTGAGGAGGAGTGGGCCCTGCTCATGGTGAGCTGGGTGAGATACAGGATCTTCACATTCAGCTTTTGCATGGGCTGAAGATCTCACAGCTACTATGAATTAACGGCTTTATGACAACATTTTTGAAAGCAGAGTGATTTAGGATGTGTCTATCAAGATGGATGAAAACAGATGCAAGTTTTTTCTGCCTTCAGTCCTGGCTAGTTGAAAATTCTGGTGTGGAAGTTAGACACAGCTGCTTTCTGCTTTTGGGAAATACCACAGCCAAGGTAATAAATACTAGTGGAAATAAATACTACACTATATTGGCTTGGGCACAGCATGGCACTAACTTATCTCTACGGCTTTTTGGACTGGAGCTGGCTTGTGTTTCTGCACAAGGGAGCTAAGGTCCAGGTCAAGGTATTAAACACTGACTCCCCCGAATGACTACCCAGAGCTGAATTACAGCTTCTCTGGTTTGGGGATTTGGGGTTATTGTTTTCCTTAGCTTCTCCTGAAGATGGGACTGGAGAGTTTTTCCAAAAGGTACCACTTCTTTCCTATAAAAACCCGGTCCAGAATCTGCACTGTATTCCCTCTAAACTCCTGCAGTGGTCCTTGGACAAGGAGAAAGCTATTCCCAGCCTTTTATCTTGGCCATGTGGCCTGGGACCGATTTAAATTTTACTCATCTGTTCTCTTCATTAAGTCTGCATTGGGGTGAGAGTCTTCTCTTTTACCTCTGGGTTTCCTTACATTGTGCCCGTGCCCCTCCTGGATAATGTGATGGAGCAGGGCACGCTGAGGAAATCTGCTCATTTGTAAAGCCAGTCATTAATAAGAATCAAGATGGCTTTACCACAGGGGTGCCAGCATCACTTGGCTGACAGTGTCCCTTACGATCCTGGAGAGATTTTAATGGATTGAGCAGGTTGATGTTGTCATTTCCAATTTGCTGAACCATCTGACAGTGTTCCCAACAATTAGCACGTACAAAATACGGAAATGTGTTATCTTTTGCATTAAAAAAAGAAGACAGGAAGCTGCCTGGTCTCTGGAGTTGTATAACAACTTGTTATCCTGAAGTGCTTGCTTTGACTTTAAATAGATTTCAGTACAGCAGAGTCACCCTAACCTTGGGATAAATTTAGCTGTCGCCTGAGTCAGTAGCGGGGTTTGGGATCATTAAAAGCCGATCAGGAATTAGCATGCGCTTCCTGCGGTCGGAACTGCTGGAGGTGCTGGTTCTGCTCCTGCAGCCCGGAGCTGGGAAGTGCTGGTCACACGAGGGGACAGGGAGCAGTGCTGAGACCCCCAGGCACAGAGGCAGTCACTGCTGAGACCCCCACGCACAGAGCCAGTCGTTTCACCTCCTCCACCTCCGCAATCCCCACCCCACCACTGCACAGCAAAGCACAGGAGGGAGCAAAGTGACTCACCCAAGGTCACGCAGAGGGATGGACCCCAGCTCCAGTCACCTTGTGTCCTGGCTCCTGCAGGGGACAGAGAGAGAAGAGGCAAGCCGGGACAAATGAATGCTCATGAGTCAGGAGGTGCTTCAAGGGAGGTCGTCCACTCTTGGTTGTTGAGATGGAAATGTTGCTGTTGTTTCTGGAGCGGACATGAGACCATGAAATGCAGCTGTCTGCTAAGGAGAGACTGAAAGGAACACCTCGCATCAAAACCCTAAAGGCAGCAGACATATTTTTTAGTGTGATGGCAGTTGCAGTCATTTTAGACCCACCATATCTTGTGTTAAAAAGAAATACATCTTCTGGCTGCTGACATGGGGCTGTTGCTTGCAGCGCCTGTGACATGGAGTCACCTTCTCTGAGAGTGGGGAAGACTGAGGAGGTTTTGGGCTCTCCAACGGGACAAGGGTTTTGCATTGAATTCTGAGTGCAAAGCAGTAGGAGGTTGTACTCGGGAGAGGCAGGTTCATCCCCAGGTTTTTCCTTCCCCACCCTCAGTGAGCATCTTGCACAGTGGTTTGTTGGGATATGCCTGTGCTTTTGGGCACATCCTTTCTAACTGTTCTGCTGAGGGGAAGAAGGGATTTTGGGGAGCAACAGGAGGCTCATTCAGAGTGCATATGGCTTTTGTCAGAACCACAGAGGAAATCTTGCTTGAAATAAAGCAGCCAGACCAGGCTCCGTGGCGTGTTCCCACCTAGGATGAGGGCAGGAGTCAGACCTTCCCCTGCCAACCCCTGTCAGCAGGGAAGTGACCCTTATTTGTCACTGTGTGGCAACAGATGATGAATAATGGCTCAGGTGTTGCCACCTGAGGTAAGGCAGGTCCTGTGACCCAGGAGGTCGAAGCCTTGGCAGGCTGCATCCGTCTTGGCACTGAGAGCAGCACTCGGAAAACAACACCAAACACCTCATCTCCTGGGTGTGCAACCAGGATAAGGGGACAAAAACAGGAGAGAGGAGCCCCAAAGTGGGTGCCTGACCTTCATGCGTGCATTCAGCAATGCTCTGGTGGCTGCAGCTTTCCGTGCTTCAGATTTCCGTATTTTTAACCTCTGGTGACTCCTCCAGGACTTTGGTGCAAGCACTCATGGCTTGTAGGAAAATCAACCACCAAACATTTGAGCCTTTGAGCATCAGCCTCATGAGCATGTAGGAAATGAAGGTTTCCTCCTCAACCAACCAAACCCCAAGCCAGGAGCGTAGGAAGATTTTTGTTTCTTTGCAGGTTTTCATGCTGCTTTTCCAAGAGACAGTTTTGAGAAAGACTGTCAGAATATCCTCAACAAAATACTAAAGAAACACACTGAGAGCTGTGAAAGCTCAGAATTGAATATAAATATGAACTGACAAGCTGCTTCATTTGGTATCATTAAACTTCACAGTTAGACTTTTTTTGAAAACCAAATTATCATGTAAAAATATGCCTGTAGTGTTAAACTTGAGATGAAAACTGCTTATTTTTGTGTTTAGTGTGATAACTAGTAGAAGGAAGGAAAAGTTTCTGTGGTCTGATGTTTCATAGGGTTTTGATTTTCACATTCGTAGCGGCTTAATTATGAATAATATTCATGATGCTGCAAACACATGGGGGTTATAAAAGTGAGGCAAACCAGGGTGATTTTGAGATTATTTGATACTCTGAGGTTTAAACCAGAAGCTGAAAGCACAGACTGACGTAGCTGAGCAGCTGAGTTAGAACACCCCGAGCAGGAGGAACGAGCTCGCTCCCGGCTCAGCGCCTGCTGATGCACAAATATCCCGACTTTCAGCTAAGAAAAGGGACTTTTCGAGGTTTCCCGGGGAGGCCGGTGTCAGAGGGACCCGGGTGACCGCTGGATGTCACTGTTAAGTCACAGAAGCACCCCGAGCGATGTCCCCAGTGCCCGGCGCTCCGTCCCCTCGCCCCGGGCAGGAGCGCTCGGAGCAGCGGCCTCCCCGGGCTGCGGGAAGGGGAGCGGCGCTTTTGGTGGTTTCCCATTATTTTTAAGGGTTGTGCAAAGTTCAGAGTGCTGAGGCAGAGCTGTTCAGAAGCAGGGTGAAATTTAGGACAGCAGGAAAAAAATGAGACCTGGCTTTCTCCTTCCTTTCAAACGAACCTTCGTGCCCAAAGCAGCGTAGCTGAGCGCTGCCTGGGACGTGGGTTTGTTTGGATTTTCAGGGTGTGGGGATTTGTAGGCAGCTTGATTTGCCTGCTATTAATGCTGCAGGAGTGAAAAAGAAAAGTGATGTAATTCACGGGCACAAGCAAACAGGCTTGATATTAAATCAGAGCAATGAATCCTGCTGTGACCTGGGTGTAGTCCTCAGGACTTTTCTTCCAGTACAAGGATTTGTGGATGAATTCCTTCCCTATCTAAACACATCCTCAATATTAGAATCATAGAATCGCAGAGCCACAGAATGATTTCGGTTGGAAGGGGACCTTAAAGCTCATCTAGTTCCAATCTCCCTGTCATAGGCAGGGACACCTTCCACTATCCCAGGTTCCTGCAAGCCCCATCCAGCCTGGCCTTGGACGCTTCCAGGGATGGGGCAGCCACAGCTTCTCTGGGCAACCTGTGCCAGGGCCTCCCCACCCTCACAGGGAACAATTTCTTCATGATATCCAATCCAAATCTACTCTTTTTCAGTGTGAAGCCATTCCTCCTTGTCCTGTCGCTTCAGGCCCTTGTAAAAGTCCCTCTTCAGCTCTTCTGTGGGCCCCTTCAGGTACTGAAAGGCCACAATTAGCTCACCCTGAAGCTTCCCCTTCTCCAGGCTGAACAATCCCCATTCTCTCAGCCTTTCCTCACAGGGGAGGAGCTCAGTGGATGTTTAGGCAGTGTCCTCCTAAATGGGTTGAGAAATGCCTTTCTCCAGGTGTCTCCTGTGTCCCTTTGTTCCCTGCTGTGACAACACGTCTGTTTTCTGTACAAACTGTGGACAGAGTGCCCTTCTCTGTATTTTTGATGCCAAAGCCATGGAACATGGGCTCATATTATCAAAGCCTCACTAAGAAGCAGGCCTGCTCAGTGGCCATTTTTACTAGAAAGCAGCCTGTTTTTTCTTAATATGCCATCACAGAAATTTCCTTTGAAAGAACGACTGTTCTTGAAGTCACAATGGGCTGTGACAAACTGTGAATTTCAAGCAGTTCCACATTTCTTTGCAGAAATTTGTCACCTTTTTCCATATGAGCAAGTCAGTGTAGATGTTTGCCTCAGGCCATTCTAACTCCCCACCGATCCCATGGGGTTGGTTCTTGTGCTGTTCCCACTGATGCCAGCCTGGGGGAGGTTTTGGGACCAGGCTCATAAATGCTCAATCTTTTATGATGGACAAGGTCATGGTTTCTTTTTCTTTTTTTCTCCCAGTTTCCCACGACCTTGGTCGTGCCATGAAATCCCAGGAATGGGGACAGTACCAAGCACTCATCCTGCCAAAGCAGCTTGCAGAGTTCCTTGTAAAACAACCCATTCCTCCCAAAGCTCGAGGTGTTGATAAGATAAACCCTTTCCTGGGACTTACTTACCTCTTCCTTTGAACTGTGAGTCCAAATTCACTTCACTTATTCCCATCATTTCATGGATCCAAAATCAAAAATCTCACTTTTGTCTATTTGCCTCGATTGGTGTCAGCTGCAATAAAACATCACCGTACCTCAACCCACAGAATGCTCAGCAAGGTGTTTGAGGCTAACCAACATTTCATTCTCCCTAATGGCTGTCAGCTAAAGGAAGGACAAAATAATTCTCCAGAAAGGAGAAAACTATCTGAAGCCCTGAAATGTTTTTGAGTGTATGTTTAAAAACACAAGGTGTGAGGAGGGCTCAGATTGCAGCTCATCTCGCTGTCATCTCACCAATTTCTTTTATCACTGAGCTTCCTCCCTATGGCCCTGGCTCAGCTCTGCTGGTTTCAGCCTTCTTCTCCCTCTGATCTCTGACATTGCCATGTTCAGTCCATCATGCTGAGGGAAAAAATAGTCATTTCGTGCTATTTGGGCATTGAGAGCAGCAGTTACTAAAGTATGGAAAAATGGTTCAAGTGTAGGGTTTGAATATCTGATCCAGAACATTTTCCAGATCTGTGTGAGAAATTGGGGAATTTCACCCTGTGATGAAAACCACACTGAATGTGAGGTGAGCTGGGAAGGGAGCTGGCTTGGTAGCACTGCCTTGAACACTGGGAGGAGGTGGGAAAGCAGGGCAGCTTGCTAGGGAGACACCAGGGGACACAAATTTACTGGCAGAAGAGCAGGAGCACATGCTAAGCAAAGGTGCCAAAACTCCCCAAGAGAAGAAGAGGAGATGGAGAACAGAACTGTTTTGTGTTTGTCAATAACTGGAAGCTGCATTGTGATGAGAAAGGACTTGGCCACTCACAGGAGATGCTCAAGGGGAAGGCCAGGTCCCCCTATATGGAGATAAAAATAAAAGAAGAGAAAAAGAGTGTCATGGGAACCAGAAACAGAACAGAAAATATCCGAATCAGCCCAGTGGTGGTGAAACATGAGCAAATCAAATGGAGGAAGGATAGATACGCCAGAATAGGTGTGATCAGAGCAATCATGCAGTCCAGCTTGCCACCACTGCAGAAGATGTGAACTCAAAGTTAGACCCAGAGGAGTCTGTGTAACATCCTCCCTGTACCTGCAGCTGTGAGTTCCCCCTCACCATCTAACACATGCAGGCTTTCAGTGAGGGGCAAAAACCCACAACTGTAAAGTACCCAGGCAGAGCAGGAAGGATCTCTTGACTGGATGCTAAGACCATTCGACAGCAGAGATTGCTCTATTTCCATAAGAGGCAGAACAAAATCCCTGGTCTGTGGGACAGCTCCCCCCTTGGCTCCAAATCCAGCACTCAGCTTGCTCCTGGGTGCCCAAAGACACATCAGACAGGGGCCAGCTCACCCATCACCTATGCTCCCTGCAAGGCTAAGAAAGACAAAGATATTCTTCAAATGAAGATTTCATAGAATGGGAATAACACAGTGAAAGACAACCTAAGAGTAGCAGTTTTGATGAAGATGGCAGATTAGCAGTGGAGAGGAAATCAGAAACAAGAGTCTGCATAGATGGAGACTATTCAGGGTCTTGCTGCTGCTGCAGAGGTTTGGGGAGGGACCTGCTGCCAGGCTGGTTTGTGTGTAATACCCTTGGGGAACAGAGGGAAAAGCTGTGAATCCTTTAAGCACTCAAATGCTTTCAGCCATATAATGTTTGGATTATGATCCACTCGAAGGTGCAGAGAGCTCACTTGCTGAGTTCAACACTGGCAGAGATGTGCTGGTGCTTATTATAGGGTAAGAAGGAAAGGGGGAGTGTCCTTAGCACTCAATCAGTTACCCACAGGTAGAAGAGGAGATTCTGAATGGGGAAATGAAAATTATTATTATCTGTACAAAGCCATTCTTCCCCAAATGACACTAATGGGGATAAGATAGGTAGGGCTGCCAGCAGGAGGAAAACAGACTTTGATTTTGCATTAGGAGGGGTCAGGGGGGCGGGTGGGGGCAGCACATGGAAAACATGACTCCCTGGGGCTGGGTGCTGAGCATCCCTCCGAGCAGGAGGCTGCACCACCTGCCAGGCTCCAGCGCTTGGTGCTGCTCATTAGTGGCACAGGGACGGGAGGGAGCTCCCGGCAGAGCTGCTGCACTGCCCTGATTAGGGGCAGGAGAGACTGATTCGTGATGAATGAATAAAGAGGTGAGATTAGAGCCCGGCTAAATGGCGAGGAAGAGGCAAGAGCCTGTGAGTATTTGAAGGGCGTTAGCAGAGAGAAGGGATGAATTAAGGTGGAACAGGGGGTTTTAGCTATGGGCAACGGGATAAAATCAAAAGGGGATATTTAGATTTTATATACAGGGGTTTACCTAAGTAAGAGAGCGGCCCAGAACAGCTGCTCCTCACTCGCTCCTGGGAGGGCACTTTGTGCTGCACAAAGACTGTTTTGAGCCCTCTGGATGTGATGGCAGCCATGTGAAATAAGAGGCATTTCTGCAGAATTGACAGTGCCCTTCGCACTCACTTCCATTTATTCCTCACCAGCCTCCCAGTGCAGACAACAAGTATTTATCAGTGTAACTTTCTTTTTTTAGGAGTGAGATTTAAGCCTGCGAAATAATCCCCTCATTGGACATGCAGAAGGAGCTGCAATACTTGGCAGATGTGAAAACAAACTGGGTGACAGAGAAAAGGATTTAAACAAGAGATCCTAAGGAAGGTCAGCTCCTGGGGTGGCAGCCCCAGATTTCCCACCCTGGAGCAAACACCTAGGGAGCCTCGTGCCTGGACATGTGTGGGCACTGCCTGCACAGCTGCCTGCCAGGCTGGGCAGCTGCCCAGGAGGAGCTCATGGCATTTTCCCCATCATTTCCTCCCCAGGGTGAGGTTTTCCCTTGGGAGGGCAATGCGCTTCTTCAGGAGTTGTAGAGAACAATCTTGTTAGAGATACACAGACTTAACTTCAACTCATCCATCTTAATAGGAATTATATCATTTTCCTTGATGGTTCTGATTTTCTATCCCATTAATAATAAAAAAGCTTCTCTGCTTATATATAATGCAATTCAACAATAAGTCTCAAAGGAGGATCAAGATCACTTTGGCTTTCCATCAATTTGATACTGACGCCTCTCCAGTTAAATAACTCGAGTGTGAGGAGAGCAGAAGGGACCAGAGATTCATCCCAGCACACACAGCTTTGAACCTGAGTCGTTCTGAGAGCAACTGACGTCTGTAGACTTCTCATCAGCTCCCAAAGGGCGTGCCAGTGAGGGTAAAGCCTCTGTTTTCTCCTGCCTCTGTTTTCACCTGCCTCTGTTTTCACCTGCTGTAAATCAGGATGCCACACTGACTTTGCTGGAGTGAGGCTGATCTTGACTACCTGAGAACTGGGCCAGGATACACCATGTGAAGGGTCTGCGGTTATTTTTATTATTATTAGGTTTCAAATCGGTGTCTGGAAAAGGGCTTGTTAGTCAGTGTTTGCTGAACGGAATACTTCATGACAGCACTAATTAAAATAAATGAAACTTGACTTTTCAAGATGATGCTTTTTTATAGCGAAGTACAGTAGTTTGGAAACATCTTTAATTTAATTGCAAAATACTTTCTCTGGTTGTTTACTTAAAATTGTCTCCCATTGCAGAGCTGCACCAGTGTTTTTGGATGCACACTTTGATTTCAACATTTTACATTACATTATCAAGTTAATCTCCCCAAATCATTAACCCCCAGCAGGAAAGATTTTTAATTATGTAGATTCACCAAGTTTTTCAAGAACTGTATTATTTCCGTGAGTTCAACCCTAATGTACTGTGAGGAGAGGGAGGGCACTGTCCTACACTTGGTTTCATGAAACATCATCTTGAAAGAGGCCTCCTAACATGCAGCAGATATCAGCAAATATATCTTATCCACCGCAGAAAACAGCTAATGTCCTGCAGAACCCCTGCCTTCCTGGGAAGGAGTGCTGATGTGCTCCTTCACCAAGCAAGAGAGTAATTTAGACCAAACTGAGCCTGTTTTTCCCCTCTAACGTAAACCAGTTTTATTCCAGTGTACCAGAGTTCTGATTTACATCTGGGGATGTGGTCTCTGAATCAGGCTGAAGCTAAAAAAAAGTGTTCGTGATGGTTAGTCCTGCTCTTTTATAGGTTAGAAAACACATAAAAATGGAGAGTAACATTGAATCCCACTCCCTAACATCGTGAGGGAGCCAAAGAGCCGGGGAGATGATGGAGAGAGGACACTGCATTAATTTTTAATAATTAGCACTATTAACAAATGTTGGTTTGAGCCCTTGCCCAGCTCCTTCCCTCTGTTGTATGGCCCCATGGTGGGCACGGAGGTGTGGGCAGCCTTGCTGAGTGTCAGCAGGGACTCAGCAGCTCTCTCTGGGCTGGAGTGATGCGTGGAAAGGCTTCTCTCTGCAGGACACAAACATTGGTGTCTTGAGTGCTGGAAAAACCAGTGAGTCACAACTGGCAGATCACCACAAAATTGTCCTGATTTGCTCATCCAAATCCGTATTAAAAAACGAGCAGCAGCTGAGAGGGAACAATTGCACGGAAGTGTGGTGTTCTCTCTGTTGATATCACTGGTGGGCTGAGGAGCGAGGATCCACACCCTTAGACGTGTACAGGATGATAAATGGTGACAGTAATCCTGCAGGAAGGGAAACATTCGAAGCGCCGGGGCTTGTCCTCCAAAACAGACGACACCAAATTGTTCTGACTTGTGCAGCCAAGCCCCAGACACGAAAGAGAAACGAAGCATTTTGGAAAGCCGAGCACATTTTGGGTTCGTGTGGGAGACACGTCCCAGTCCTGGAGGCTCGGAGCCATGGAGATGTCAAAGCACGACTGGGAGCAGTGAAGCATTTTGTGGGCAACTGCCTTTGCTGTGCGAGTGCCCAGAGCCCTGGAGTGGTTCCCTCCATGAGAGATTGCTGTGTGGGAGTCCCAAAAATGTATTGACAGGTGTCTCAGTGTTTTATACAGCGTAACACGTCAAGAAAGCCTATGCAAACACTCCTGTGGTTTGTTTTCTGGTACCTGGCTCATGTCTCTGCTCCTTCTGTCCTTGCTCCTTGGGAAGCGAGATGAGAAGCAATGGAATAACTGATGGTTCAGGACTGAATTAACAAGTGTGAATATTTTTGCAGGTACGTGTGGTCAGTGTAGTGCAATATAAATCCCAAGTTATGTCTCTGAATGCAGCGAGTCAGTGCAAAACCAACAATTAGGCACTTTCCCTCTGAAACAGCTTTCATGCTCTCTATTCTGTAGTGCTCCAGATCCATAAAACCCCAAGTTTATAAAAATTTTATAGCAGAACTACAGCTCAATTGCTACAGTTCATATTTCTACATTGAATATTGGGTGCAGACAGTAGTGGGAACCACATGGCAGCTTTTACAGGTGTAAAAGCCTCTTCCATGGCTACTTTTATCACAGAAAGTTCATTTCAAGTTTTATTTTCTATATTCTTGTACCTGAAGCCAATGAAATCTCTAATCTGTCAGCCTGTGTGATGTTTCACCCAGTGTTTCACACTGCTGTATCAAAGTTAGTAACAGCATCTCTATCTACTGCTACAGACATCGTTATTTATTTGCCCTGTGCTGCACTCAGAGGTCCCAGGTGCAATCAGAGTTATCACTGAGCCTATACCTAATTTAAACGTCAGTCTAACACCAGACAACCACAGCACTGCCCCTATAAACGTGTGCTCTCTGATCAAGGGAGCAGACTGAAAGCCAGCAGCCCTTCAACAAATTTCTGTCTTGGTTCACATCTTCCTTGCATTTCAAATTGGCCAGGACCTTACCAGAGACAAATTTGACACTACTACTGAGAGGAAACACGCTGCATCTCTCCTCTTCACCTTCCTTACCTGCCTGCTGCTCTTCCCAGAGCTGCGGGTGCTGCTCAGACAGATGAATGTGGAACACGGGATGGAAGGAGAGAGAGAGAGAGAAGAACTAAATCAGCTTGCAGGAGCTGCTCAGTGCAATGGCTGAGGGTTTGCTGTCGCTGCTGGGCTGTGGCAGAGATGTGCTGAAGCATCCATAACTTTCCTCCTGGGAGATCTTTGGAGACAGCACAGTCTGGCCATGGCAAAACGTCATTGTGTGTCTGCGTGTGGGGAGAACACATCTGATTTAGAGAGCACAAATAATGCAATGTCTGTGTAGTGGTATGAGGCAACTTTCCCTGGTGGTCTGGCCTGATCTCCCAGAGGGCCTTTAGGGTGATTGGTGGATGCTTTCTGGGTGTGCAAGCTTTATGAAAGGGTCAGCAGGAATGGAGAGGGTTCAAGAGGTCAGGAAAAAGCAGTTGCTTGGATGTACTTTGTGTATTATTTGACATAAGTGAGGTAAAGACTGTGTACCTAATGGCAAGAAAAAAAAAAAAAAAAGCTTGAACCCACTATGCTTTAGAACTGGCATAAATCAGGAATGGCTTGGAAATCAGCAGTCCAAATCTTCAGCTATTACCAGTCTTCCTGGGGTTTAAATGAAGTCGGAAGAGCTCTGCTGGTTTACAGGAGCCGAGGATACGTCCTGATGGAATCACACAAGCATGAATATACTGTAAGGCAAAAGAGAATTAGGCCCATTATTTTTAAAAAAGCAAAGCTTGATTAAGGATGTTCAGTACAGGTCTAGAAAAAAGAGCACTGTCACGCCTCACTAACTTTGCTGTTCTGCTGAAACATGACTACCAGGGAGGTATTACAGTGCCCTGGGATTTTCTTAAAAACCAATCAAGGCAGCGTGGTTTGGGGGAGGAGAGGGGGGAACAGCACTTTTGTCAGTGCTAATTGCAGGCGTTAATAGGAGCCTTAGCACAGAGAACTGCCTGGCACTCTGCGGAAGCTGGAAGCACAAGTGCACTTGGCTTTATGGGTGCAGACAGAGGGAGATAATTCTGCTTGCAGAAAGGAGAGGCGGGATCTGAGCTTGAGAGGAGATGTGCTGATCACTCCCAGTGTGATCAGTCAGAGGTTCAAGAACTGCAATGAATCGAGGGGGAAGCTCAGAAGGCATTTCTTAAGATTGAAACATAATTAGTGCAAATGCCTCCAAGGCTTGGTTCTCACTTTTGGAAAATGCAGAGCAAGAGCTTTATTATTTTTAAATGAATTGGATAAAACTTGAAGGCTAAGTTCTCAGCAGAGTTGCATCAGCAGATGTTTAACTGCAAGCCACAATGTTGACGTTGCAAATTGGGCATGTGCTGGGAAAAATAGTTGGGTCTGGCCCTATAGAAAAAAACACATAAAGAGCTGTAGAAGACTGCAGCCTGCTGGGACTGGGGAGTGGGCCTGACAGCAGCACCACTGCCACGAACACGCAGGGACTCTTACAGGAGACCACTGGGATGGGCTGGATCACAAACGTTCGGCGCAGGGTCACTGTTAGCACTTGTCACTGCCGGAGAGGAGGTACCAAACATGTCCCACACCAGCATTTCACTTCAGAAGTCTTAGAGTAATTTTCTTAGTCATGTTCCTCATCAGAGAGCTTCACTGATTGACTTCACACCATCCGCAGTACCGTTGTGCTATCAGAGATGTTCAAGCAGTTGAAGTTGATTCCTTTTTTTGTTTCTTTGATTTCTTTGTCTTTCTCTTGAGTGACAGTTCCTCCACGAATGTACAAATGAGATCAATGTAGAATCTGACCACTGACATTAGCAGAACCTCTAATTCCTTCTAATTCCCCTTTTTAGCAGTGTAGTGCTAACAGATCAAACAGCCTTTTAGATATGGTATTTTACATCACTTACCTCATCTTCTCTTGCTCGTTTCTATCAAATCATCTTTAATATTGAAAGATTCTCCTACAATGCAAAAGTTTATTGGAGGCCAGTGCCTCATGGCACCCTTGCATCCACCCTCCCCCCTCCTCTGACGCAGCTCCTCAGGGTTCCACATCCTCTGTCTCCCTTCATCATTTCTGGATAGGGAAAATACAGTCAGAATATCAGAGGTCCCCGTCTCCGGGAAACCAGGCACTGCAGCTGCCAGGGATTTCAGCTCACACCACAGAGCTCCTGAAAAGTCAAGTGTCTTCAGGAGGGGCAGACATCTGCTGCCATCCCCATATTTTTTCTCTCTGTTCAGATTAACTGTCTCTGTCCCTCTGCACAATTTGCTTGCTAGAGAGAAAGCAGGATAAAAGGTGTTTCTACATTACCACTCTTTCAATGGGGAAAGAAAGAAAAAAGGGCTTAATATAGCTCGAGAAACAAAGACAGCAGCATGGGTAAGAAAGAAAGCACAGGTGTAATTTCTGGGCACAGTGAGAAGCCTTTTAAAAGCCCTTCAATGAGTAGTGTGTACATGTTTACCACCACTGCAGCTGACATATAGCCACAGGAGCACTGCACTACAGGGATCAAATGAGAACTTGTGGAGGGCTATTGAACACCGGGAATTTTCACAGTAAGGCAGAACAAAATTATTCAGCACTAGGGGGTTCTCTAATTTTGGTACACTTGGAAAATAAAGCAGTGCCTTTGTCCAGGACTAATATTTGCTCACTGATGGCCAAATCCATCCATTGCTTTTCTTAGCTGTGACCTGGGATGTGTAGGCTAGCATTTGACATTTGGGCTGTTCAAGGAAATATGCAGAAATACTCACCCAAGGCTTGCTAGGGGACTTTTTTTGATTCTATTTTGGTTGCTTTGCGTACCTAACTTCTCTGAATTGTCCCAGGGCTTCCACTTTGGCATATATTTAAAAATGTAAATAGATTTTCAAGGCTAACACTGAGCCTCAGGGAGTCTCCAGTGCGATAAACAACTGAGCTGGTGAAACCCTTGAAATGTTTGCTGGGAGAGCAGAGGAAAACCCTCTTGAGATGCCAGCAGCACCAGCCATGACTGCAAGGCCATCCTGCCTCAGATTTCACTGGGCTCGGTTACAAACAGTTCCATGCCACCACTTTGCAGCCAAGCACAGATTTCGTGGAGGAAAAGCCCAGTCACTCATCCATCATATGCATTTTGCAGTGGGTTGAGTCTTTTTGCCCGACGCCTTGTAGGGTTTCATCCTGTAAGGGCCGAGGCTGCTGCCAGCTGTGCCATTGATTGGAAAGGCTGCAGCAAGATGCCTCGCAAGATGATCCCATTTTTATGGCTGAAATTACACTATCTACAGCCATTAAGTACCTTTTTCTCCTCATTAAATTTTGATCGTTTCCTCTGATAAAATATGGCTCTGGAAGATTGCTGTTCCAGGTTCCAGCTTTTGCCTTGCTCCTGAGGCGAAGGTTTTAAAGGTGCAATCCTGCAAATTACTCCCCTAGTAAGGATTTTTATGCAAATCATGCTGTTAACTTTACACAAGAAAGAGTTTGCTGGATCATGCCATTATCCCTAGGCTTACAATGGAAACACAACTGACCTTTAGCTGTAATGAGCACCAGTAAAAAAAAAAGTGACAAAATTGCCTGGATCTTTGCAAGCTGATACAAGCTGTGCCGTGCGCTGGTAGGGGACAGATCTTCGAGCAGGCTGAAGGAGTTAAGTCATTTCACGGTGTTAGATAAGAGCTAATTGACAGCAGATATAATGCAGGTTGATAACCAAATGTAATTCAGCAGCTAAGAATGAAAGAGCCCAAATATCTGCTAAACCAAGCTGTATGGGAGTTATTATAGGAATGTTCCCAAAGCTTTTGCAGCTGCAGCAAAACGAAAAAAAAAAAACCCAAAAAACCAACCCAAAACTATGATATAATACAAAATGAAGAGGAATCAAAGCAGATGATACCATTGGTGTGGAAGGTGCCAGAGCAATAGCACCTCAAGTGTGGCCTGTTGAGTGCCCAGGGTGCAGCAGGTGATGAGAAATGGAGCTGAGCACAGGCATTGTGGCACTGGCCTTGTGGGATTAAAGGCAGGATGAGCTTGGGTGAGCTTGTGTGTGAGAACAGGGCAGAAAGATTTCTGATATTTTACCAAACTTGGTTCAGCTCTCCAGAGCCATTGGGCAGGTTACCAGCACTGGAGAAAAAGGCTCAGGGTACGAGTGGGTTGTGAGATCGATGGGTCTTGGCCCAGACCTTGACGTCATCTACCTCTTGGTGCTTTTCCTCCCCTTTGAGCCCAAGGAGGCTGTGGAAAAGGCCCAGCATCTCTCAATCCACAGCACTGAATGAGCAGTGCCCCTGCCAGCAGCTGCCATGGCTCCCTCTCCCCTCACGTAACCAGGCATTGATGTTATTAAAGCAAACATTTGCCATCACTCTGCATCTATAGGAGAAACAGATCAGCACCACCGTGGCCATTCCACACTTCCCTTTGCTTCATTTCTACTCCATTTCTCCTCCCTGCTCGTGCCTGCCCATGACTCCATCACTCACCCAGGGCCTCTTCTTAATTTCCCTGGCACTGTTCTCTCCCTGCCTTCCCTCATCTCCTCCTTGTCATTTGCCACCCCGTTATACAAGTGGCTGTTTTTTCTTCATTCCCTTGCTTTTACCTTTTCTCTGTCTTCTTTCTTTCCTTCCACTCTCTGATGGTATTTTTTATGCCTTCCCCTTGCCTCTCTTTTATTGCCCAGCTGCATTGTCTATTGTATTATTTGCCATTATCTCCAAATATATTTTGATATATTTCCCCCCTTCTTCCAGCCCAAATTTTTGTTCCCTTAAAGGCACCAGAAAGCACTAAGGGTTAGAGAGGGGAACTGAAAAGCATTCCAGTAGTTTTCCATCAGCCTGTGTATAAAGCACTCCTTTTTCCACTTGATGAGAAAGCAGTAATCAGGTTCCCCCTGCATCGAGCTCTTTTACACAAAGAGGTTGCTGCAAGAAGAAACCAAATAGATTTCTACCTGGTCTCCCCCTTATCTCTGCCTCGAAGCCTGGTGAACCCAGAGCCTTTTTGCTTGCTGTGGCTGCTGCTGCTGCCACGCAAAGCACACACAAGGTCGAGCGGGATGAGCCTCATCCCGGCTCGGTGGGGCAGGTCACGGCCGAGATTGTGGATTGGGCCCTGCAATTTATTTCCCACCTGGAAAATTTAAAGCCTTGGTGCAACAGCAGGGAGAGGAGATCTCTAACTCTGCGACAGCTGAAATGGTGTCAAAATGGAAGGGAAAGGGAGAAATGCTGCAGTGCTAGAAGTAAGCTTTGATCTTCAGATTAAACATCACCCAGTCCCTTAGGTTCTCACCCTCCTACCTGTAACCACGGAGTTGGAAAATGCTGATATGTGTGCAGAGAACGGTTCCTCTCTAAGGTGGACTGAAATGCAGATTTCAGTCTGTTAAATACAATGTGCTCCCCTCCTCAGCTTTGTCTGTACCAGCAAAAATCAGAGCAACCTCCAGAGACCACTTGCTGCTCCCACCAGGCGTGTTCCCAGCTCCCTTTCCCTTCTGCACCAGCAGCCACGGAGGCAGCTGGGCTGGGCTGCTCCCAGCAGGGCCCTTCCCTGCACCACAGAGCTCCTGATCTGGGGGGGCTGGGTCTGTCAGAGCCCACCAGATCTGCCACAGAGCAGCGTACCCACAGATGAGGGGCCAGGAACAGAGGCTGCCCTGGTACAGGGCTTTCCAGCCCCTACAACAAAGGGGTTGGAGTCCCAGGGGTGTCCAGTTTCCCCTTGAACCACCCCACACAGTGAGGAGGTGCAGGGGCTGTGGTGGCCCCAGTGAGCTGGGCACTGCATCAGTGCCCCAAGCATTTCTGCAAGTTCAGAGGAAGATGAAACAAAACACAATCCTGAAATTATGCCGAATAAAGCGGAGGGAAAATGAGAACATACAGCCAGAAGGTGAAAGGCCCATTATAACAAATTTGGTCTCCTGTTTTTCTTTAAAATATAATTTCAGTCAAATGGATCTTATTTGCACAGTTGCAATTGTCACTCCATCTCTTGTCTGCAGCCACACAATACTTTTATCTCTGATGAGAAAATTCTGTAACTGCCTTTGTCTCATTCTCTACCTTCTCTACAGTCCTCTGCTTTCTTCCCCAGCACCAAACAAAATAAAATAAAATAAATATGAGTCCCTCATCTAAGGTTCAGTACCAGAGGTTTAACGTTGACAATGTGCTTTGTCACTTTGGCTCTGGAAAAGGCTTACAAAAGCTTTATTAACAGGCTCATTAGCACGGCCTGATTTACTTCTGCAGACTTTACTCTTTTACTAGTTTCCAGGAGCATCAGCATCAGTTGCAGGGCTAATGAATTCACTCAGATTTGCATGCTAATGAAACTCCCATGACTCTCTGTGCTCTCGACTTCAAATCGATCTTTGCTGTTGCTTGAGGAATATTAATAGAAATAAAAGTAAAGGGGAGCACCAGGCATTGCAGTTGGACTTGCTGTAATCCAAGGCTGCTGTGCAATTCATATTTCATACATTACACTGTTTCAGATCTCATTTCTTTCATGCCTTATTGACTCTAGCTGTACAGGAGACAGCACCTTTAGGAAATTCCTGGAACAGGGCCTGGCCAAGGACTCAAGGGACTGTTTAGGAAAGTTGTACTTGAGCTCTCAATAAATGGGTCGGTCACCTGGAAGTGCTGCCATGCACCAGTGCAGTTCCAGGTATTTTCCCCCAACATATGGATTTAATTTCCCTTTGACAGAAAGGAAAAACGTTCTGACTTCAGTTTGCTGCTGCCTGCATGTGCAGTGCATCACACAAAAATGGGGTGAGGGAGCTCCCCTTAACCAGACCTTAATCCATCTGGGTGATGGGCCTGATCCAGGGGATCTCTGGCTTAGGAATGGGGGCTGGAGCCATGCAGGGAGCAGAGACATCTTCAGGGATGCACAACGCCCTTCCCTGCTTGAAGCAATGAGGGGAGCAGTACCAAGTTTATTCCTCACCCTCTGGAAACCATTGGGAACCACCTCCCCTGAGGTATCAATTCATTGCACTGCAGCTGCCAATGGAGAAATTAATACATTTATATCGATTGCCATTTCACAGGCTGAAAAGTCAGTTTGTCTGAATGCCTTCTGAGCAGGGACTGCTTTGTTTGGGGCTGTTGTGAGAAAAGCAAAAGGGATTTGGAAGTGCAAGGAAGGATTCAGAGCCCAAATCCTCTGCTCTGGTAGGTCTGTAGGAAGCCTTCCCCACAGGATCTCACTAACAGACCCAACCAAAACAAACAGCTCAGCCATGCGTTTCTGTTAATTGGAGATGCTACTCTCTCACTCCCGTCTCAATTTTAGCAATGATGAATGCTGGTAGTTGACTGAAGCCCTAGAAAGAAATCCCATTGTGCAATCGTGTTTTTACAAGAATATTTTTGGCTTCTGAAAGTGCACTTAACACATCCAAATTAATGGAAAAGAGGATTCTTCACTGAGCAGCCTCCCGTGCCTGCTCTTCTTAATTTGATACAATAGCAGAGCGTACATTGAGATTAAAATGCTCTTTTGGATGCTCAATGGCAAGAAATTATTCAGCAAAAAACCAGGGCACCATTTCGTGATATCTCTTGCGAGTGAGGATAATCAAAGAGCTCCATTTTCCTTGCTGCAAAAATAACACAATTCTTACACACTTCTTCTTTCTTTTTTTTTTTTTCCCCTAAACAGAAGTAAAGAAAGTTAAATAAAATGTAAAGCAAGCTGTGGACTAATTATCCTTTTCTAAGTGAATTCATATTGTAAAATAGCCTATTGAATGCATAATGAGCATCATTACCACCGAGAGGAGGAGAGCAGAGCGGTCATCCCATCATTATCAGCGCTTATTTCGGGAGCGAAGCAGTGCCAAGGTGAAGCGGGCGCTTTGTGCCCTGGACACCGGAAAAACAAGCCAAGCTGAGAGCCTCAAACTTCTCTTTATATTCAGAAGCACCTCAGCCTGCCTCCAGCTGTCCTCCATGGGCTTTGAAGGTCTCAGATGCTGGTTGCAGCTGGACACGTGTGTTCGGGATTGGCAGCTCTTCCACCAGCTCCCCAGCTGGAAACAAAGGGTTGGGCTCTGTCTTCTGCTGTGGGAGCTTTGAAGGGGTAATGTGGGTCAGGGCACTCACCAGGGTGGAGGGGACAATTCCCATCCATGGCCCAGGGAACATTTTTTCATATTTATAGCAGCGTTCCCTGCGAAGTGGAATGATTTCCTGGGAGAGGCACAGCTTGGAGCTACTTTTTTCACCTGAGAAAAAGAGTGGGCGGCTCCCACAGGCTGTCAGTGACTGCCTCACCTTTCAGCAAGGCCTCCCTCTGCCCTACACACACGGGCTGCTGACCCTGATCCCACTGCAGACCTGGAGGGGCTGCAGGAAAAATTCCCATTTGCCCTCCCTTCCCATCTTTCCGTCCAAATGGATGCCAGGCACGAAGCACATGTATTGCACTTTCACAGAGATGAAAATACTCAGAGAGATTAAAATACTCCTCCTAAGTTAGGAATGTTCCTAAACGGTGTTCCCTGCATATTTTCCCTGCTTTCAAGTGCTTCCAAGTCCGGATGGCACCGGCACAACCGAGGTGATGGCCACGGGGGACGGCTGCTCCCCGTGTCCTCCTTCCAGCCTCGCCCTCGGTTTAGCAAATCTGTTTCATGCTCTCAGCCTACGAGGTCATTTGTAACGGTTTGGCCTGGATCAACCTGAATGAAAACATCCAATCAAGCCCTAATTGTGACAAATTATATTAGCCTGTAGTTGTGCAAGTTGCGTTGCAGCAACTTAGTTCAGGCTGTGCTTGGGAAGGCAGGAGAGGCTGAAGAGGCTCCTTCCACAGGCAGGGAGTTGTGCGTGGGAGGGCTGAGCTTCCCCCTCCACCTGCAGACTCTCATCCCAAAGTGCTTATGTGCTGTCACCTAGACACTGCCCAAGGTACACGAGAAATTAGGCAGGTTCGTTCCACTCCATGGAACTCACAGCTCAATGCTGGCTGAAAGACCTGAGGAGAAAAAGCATCTGGCCTGTGATGCAGGAAAATGTCAAAGTGAGGTGCAAGACAGAGGAATGTGATGGGATTGCATATCACTGCCCCTCTGTTCCCCATTCCTGCGAGGAAGATTCACTGGACCTTCAGATGGCTTTTCTCTAGTGCAAAATGTGACAGCGAAGAAAAAAAAAAGAAGAAAAAAAAAAAGAGAGGAAAGAAATACTAAAATTAATTTCCCTACATGACATATTTTAAAGGGCACTGTCAATTTGCTTTATAATTACATTTCTAAATCACTGGAAGATTACACTGAAAGGTGAACTTTACAAAACCTGAATATTTTTATTTTTTTTAATTTAAATTAAAAACCTTTTTGGGGATTTAAATACAATCCTTCTGTGCTGTAAGCCCATGTAACAGCAACAGCAAGGAAACGGATAGGATGTGCTACCCTTGTTCCTGCTCATTTAGAGCTCTCATTTCCCACTAAGGCTACTAAACCTCATGGGATTTAGCAGCTCCTTCTCCAAGGATGAGCAGCATGGTTAAGCAGAAGTGCTCAGGTCTCCCCAAAATTTTGACACTGCCCTCATTCCTCCGAATTGTGAGAAAAGGCTTGAAGTGTTAATATTTGAGGCAAGAGGTTTATTTTGCTAGCCAGTTTTTGAGCCCTTCCAGATATCCCCATTTCATGCCTCCAGGCTTTTCTCTGCAATGAGGAAAGCTCAAGGTGTCTTAGCTGAGAGCTGAGCTTCTCACCTTATCAAATTGCTCCAGGTCTGAGAGAGAAACCAGGCGTCAAGAGAATCAGCACAGAGATCTCCAGCTCTGCCTTTGGGGAGAAATTTGTTCTGGAAACACTGGAATGAGCCGGAGGGATGAGATCCCGCATGGGTGGCCACCGTGCTGGTGCCCCCAGCCTAAATTCCACCTCCTTTCCTACACTCCGTGAAAATAAAGCAAATCTTGGCTAAATTTGTGCTGCAGCCACTCGGGGGACACTCGTAAAAGGCACTGGGTTAAGCAGAGTTGTGATTTAAAGGTGCCCTGGCTAAAGCACATTAAATTTTAACATCGCTGCTCCGCGTTGACACGGGGCTGTGTTCGCCTGAGCTCCTTTTGCTGCGAGATGAAATCCAGTTTATCTGGTTAACTCTCCCACCTGAGCTAACTCCCTGCCTCGTCCTAACAAGGTACAGAAGTAAAAGCACAGAGCAGCTCGACGCTGTAGTGGTTGTAGGAAATGATGGAGCTCCCCGTGCTCATCCACTACAGGAATTTATATTAGGTTTTTCGAAGTCTTACAAGCACAATGAGCTAATGCAGTCTCAGTGCAGGTGAGATTTATTTCTCTCCTTCTCTAATATATATGGGCCTAGATTCTCTGCTTGTTTAATCCATTGGTTTACATGGATTTACAGCAGATATTGGCATTTGATCTATGACTGGGCTTGGTCTTTTGGCTTTAGCTTGAGTGAAGGAATAAAGATCACAGGACAAATTAATAGAGAGAAAAATTAGCTTTTCGTGTATTGAAGACAACAAAATTGCAGTCTGCTATCAAATAATCATCTAAATAAATAACCTTGAGAAAACCAATTACTTACATAGGTGGAAGCTATTGGCAGAGGTGTGAGTATCCTCCTGCTGCACCAGACTGAAAAGCCAATATTTATGTATAAAATGGAAATCTGGTTACTGAAACAGCATTGCAATTCACCCATTGTAATTAAAAAATAGCAATCACAATTCAAGATAATCCTTCAGGTAATCAAAAGCCGGATCAGCAGCAGGTGCTGGTACTGAGCCGTGCCCTTGCTGGCCGGTCCCCAGAGCAGGCAGTGACAAAGCTCTCACTGCCAAAGGTGGGAGGTGGCAGAGTGATGGCTGATGGGGCTGTTTAGCCTAAAGGGGCATGAGGCAACAGCCTGGAGAATTTGGGGAGAAAAAGAAAAAAAGCAACCCTCTACCTACAGCAGGACTCCTCACATAATCTATTCAAATATACGTGTGTGTACAGCCCATTTGAATGGGTTACATTGGAAATTTAGGCTTTATGGCTCCGAAAGACCAAGAACATCAAATGATTTTGCTTCTAATACGAGCATGTTTGTGATTTTAACAGCATTTGGTCTACTGAAACAAGATAAGGCCTGGAATAATAAGCAGCAGTTCAAAGATTTATCTAAATATGTTTGGCAGTTCCCCCGCCCTTTGCCTCGCGATGTGAGCATCCCACAATTGAGACCATACCCTGTAAATTACCACCCTCCGTGGGGTTCTCACGTTAAATTATTCCAAATAAGCAAGGCCAAATGCTCTCAACTTAGCCAGACATCATCAACTAATGTAAAGCAATTTCCAACAGTTCTATTTTTCTGCTTCAGGCTCTTCAAAAGACAAACAAAGACACATAGAAAATTGGCATGGAAAGGAATAAGAATTGTCACCTATCGCTTGTTGGTGCTGGACCAGCTTTCGTGTGCGCTCCTAATTATTAGGATTAGCAGTGTTGGATACCCAGCCCCAGCCCCCTCTGGGATTCAGCAGCAGCAAGATGGGGCTCAGAGCCCCCCTGCACTGGACATCGTGTCAGAGGCTGTGTGGATGAGATCTTTCTCATTAGTCAGGCAATCCATGTCCTGGTAGAAAGCTGCAGGAATTAGTTTCACTTCCAGGGCTTTTTAATTACGCTCAAACACAAGTGCTCCAGTCAGACAAAGAAGTTGCATTACCTGCCGAAATTTCAGATCGTGGCACTCTCTCCTTAAGGCATTGTGTTTGCTGTCTGCATTGACTTTCAATTTACAGTAGCCGTTTCTTGTTGTAGCACAACACAACAAATTTCGCCATACATTCAGAAACTCAGTGCAATGTAGATGAAATTCCATAATTTACATAATCAACTTCTGAGCTGAAAGTTCTGGGTTTAGACATATCCCTGAAATGGAAAGGGTTTTGCTTTTTTCTTGTGTTTTAGAAGGTATGACCCATCATTTTGCATAAAATTGTATAATTCTGCCTTGCTATTTTCAGTATACCCCATTATCAGTCAAACTAATAGGCCTGGAGAATGAAACCCCCAAAAGAAATCCACCACATTAGTGAAATAAATACAGTTAATGATGATAATTAAGTCACTGGGGATAATTGAGAGATTATCCAATTACTATCTGCGATTCTTTGGCTTGCAAATAAGATAGGAGTGTGTAGAGCTAATCCATTCTAGCAATAATAATAATAATAATTAAAAAAATAGTAGCGGGAAAAAGTACAAAAAACCCCCAACCCACAAATTATTAGATTTCTTCACAACTGGAGGTATTTTGTTAGTTTAATTGCCTAACAGGAGAGTTTTTCTAGTCTGGAGTAATTCTTTTAGGCAGCTGTTGCAACGCTGGTCTCTTGAGGAGGGGGAGATATTCTGGGTCAGGACTGAATTCCCTGATGCAATTCCTGATTCCCTGGAGAAGCCCTGCTGTCCCCCAGACCCAGGCTGAGATGGACACATGTGCTCCTAGCAAAGGTCCTAAAGTGAGTACAAGTGAACTGATCCAAAATAAGAAGAGATGGGATCAGTCCAGGGTTGTGCTCTGGGTTCTGGTGGTAAATTTAGGACAGAGGTGTTGTTCCAGCAGGCTCTGCCCTACAAAAAGCCCCCCAGGTCCCCCACGGACTGCAGTGCCACTCTTTGGTGGTTGGTTTTGCAGACATGCAGTCATGCTGTCACAGAGCTAAGGAGAGGTGGCTGACCCACCTGACCGGTTCAGGTGCTAAGGGAGGTTTTGGCCCCAAATATTTCTCAGTCTCAGCCTGTGTCACAGTGACTCGAGTTTTCTAATTTAGCAAGTGGGTTAGGGACAAGAGCCAAGCCCCAGGAAAGCACAGCAGCACACTGGGTAAGTTTGTATACTCAGGAACAGGCACGATTTTTTCGGAGGTAGCTACATTTTTGTTCTCTCTTTCAAGCGTTTCTGGGCCCTGCTTGGCACAGGTAATTTAAGGAGATCTAAATATGGCCCCCAGCAAGTCAATTAAGGATGTGTTTAATTTTACCATGTGCATAGTTCCTTTGGATCTCATCCATGGAAATCAATGGCAAGGCTGCTGGTGGTTTGATTGGCTTCGGATCAGAGCCAGCAATTTTGATTGTAGAGATCGAATGCTTGAAATTAATTATATGACTAATGCTTCATTGGATTAGGGAATCAATTAATGGAAGTGGGGTGCTTGTTAGCAGATTTCCATTAACTTCCATGCAGATTTTTTTCCTAAACAGAAACTGCATATTCATTGCCCTTGAATGCATTTAGGTAAGTTGGAAAAATAATAAGATGGTTGAAATAACCAGAATTTTCTAATGAGGCTATTGAATGAAGTCTGTGATTCTGTACTGGAAATTAAATCCTTGCATTGAAAGACCTTGTGCCAAGTCCTCATACTGAATAGGTAAGTACCAGACAGCTTTTCCAATCCTGTTTATGCCAGAAGCTCTTCAGTCTGCGATTGACAGACCTGGAAGGCGATCGTCTTCACAAGCCAATCAAAAGGATCAGAAATGAGGTAGCAAAGTACAACCCCTTCTCCACACATCTTTTCTCATCTCTGAGTAGCTGCTGGAGGGGAAAGCATCCTTCAGCACTTCGACTCCTACTTAGCACAGGCAGCTCGAACTGCAAGAACATCCCTGCTCCCACCCCTGTTCAGTCCTCCCAGCCCTGTAAAACCTCATTTCACGCTCAGAGCTCCCTATGGACTCTGAAAAACACCCCCAAAATCAGGTTCTGGAAGGTGTAAACACCCTCTGCTGAGGCCCAGAAGCTGCTGTAGGAAGGGATGGCTCCTCGGGAAGGTCCCAGCCTGCCCAGCTAGCACAGGGTTTCATGGGCTGCACTTTATAGCAGGAGGGTTTTATTCCGTGGCCACAAACTGAGCCCTGAGCTCTGGAGAATTTCCACTCCTAATGGTCCCCAGAGCCTTGTCCCCAGTGTTCCCCCAGTCCTGGAGCCCAGGAATGGGAGCTGCCTTTGGGCTGGTCCGTGCGTGCACAGACGGCTCCTCCGTCAGAGCAGCGCATTAAGCCACAAAATGTTTCTGTAAATATTGTTTCACACTTGGGTGAACAAAGCATGCTTTTATCTGAGGGAGAGCGCAGGGTGTAAATTACATTTTAATTGAGGAATTGGAAATACCAGCTTTTGCTTTCTGTGGTTTTGGTGTTTGTTTTTTTTTTGTTACTAAAAAGGCTGGGTTTTTAGTGGGGATAGCTCTGATTGAAGCTCCCCGCAATGAGCCCACTCTCATTTCTGCAGAATTTCCCACCTTCCTTCTGGCTTGGCTTGCCTGGATTCTCCTCCTCCTTCCCAGCGAGGCTGTCTCCAGGCCCGTGAGCGTTCCCAAGCCTTGCTCACTCGCAGCTTGGCTCTGTGCCCCTGCAATGTTTGCAGCTGAGAGCGGCTGCTCTGGCACCCCCCGTGCCCTGCTGCCCCTGCCCTCCTCGCTGCTAGGAGGGAACGAGGGTGGCTGGCAGTCTGCTGAGACCCCGTTGTGCTACTCAGGGGTGGAAATCAGAAAAAAAGGCTCCTCGGAGGCATGAAGTGTTTTGTGCTGTGCAATCTGGGTGGGATTCCCCCCACTCCCAGAGCAGCTGGCTCTGCACCCACGGAGGGCTCACAGGAGCATCTCTCAGGTCTGACTCCCAGGTGTTGCCAGCCGTTCCAGCCATGGTGTGGTGCAGATGTTCTTTCTCCCCCACACTAAAATACCCCTGAGAAGCTGCAGTTGCAGCTGGGAGCACAAAGGAACACAGGAAATGACCTGTTGGAAGGCTGGAAATGACCTCTTAGATCATCAGTTCCAACAGTTAACCCAGCACTGCCAAACCCAGGTCCCCAGGTAAGGTACCACATCTACAAGTCTGAAACCCCTCCAGGGTGCTGACTCCACCACCCTCCTGGGCAGCCTGTGCCAGTGCTTGATCACCCTTTCAGTGAAGAAATTCCTGCTATTATCCGATATAACCTCCCCTGGTGCAACTTGAGGCCGTTTGCTCTCTGCCTATGGCTTTTTACTTTGAAGATGCTGACTCCTATTTCACTACAACCCCCTTTCAGGTCCTTGTAGAGAGCAATAAGGTCTCCTCTGAGGCTCCTCTTCTCCAAGCTGAACAGCCCCAGCTCCCTCAGCTGCTCCTCAAAGGATTTATTCTCCAGACCTCTCCCCAGCTTTGCTGCCCTTCTTGCCCTTCATTGCCCATCTTAAGACTTTGTTCATCTTCACAGGTCTTTGCACTATCCCCATCTCTCACACGTCACTGCTGTGCCCCGAAGGACCACTGTCCATCTAAGGCTTGGCAGGAGTGTGGGATCATGCAGGATCTTTCTTTTTCCTGCTGGTGGAAACAGCCAACAGTTTGTAGCCCAAGCATAAAGCATCCTGTTTTCTGGAGCCTTAGACAACCCCACCTACTGTGAAGCTTCCCTTTAGGAAGGCAAGTGGAACACAACCTCATTCCTCAGGGCAGTCACTGAGCCATCAGGCACAGGGGTTGGACATGGCCAGACAGGAGGGAAAGGCAGGAAAGGGAGCAGAGGACGGAGCCAGCTGTGCTAAATCTCTGCTTCTGGTGGGCAGCTTCTGCTGGAAGGGCTGGAGAGAGCCCAGGCTGGAGGCGAAGAGCTGCATCTCCCTGCTGGGAGGTGGAATGGGAGCATGAAGCACTTCCAGCTGGGAGCTCGGAACCGCAACTGCAGATTGCACCCTCGGTGCTCAGGGGGGTGAGTCAAGCCCATTAGACAGCTAATCCTCACAACAGGCTGCTGTGAGGCTACTGTTTCATCCTGGGGAAATTATGATCTACTGATTACACAGCATCCCAACATGCCAAATGGATGCTTGAAACCAGTAAACAATAAATATTTAATTAGCCGGTCATTTTGACAATAACAACAGGCAACAATTAAACTGGCTTTTGATTTCCCCTTCATTTAGTTGTCAGTCTTGTATAGTCAAAGTTAAATGCCAGCTCTTGCCTTGACCACAACCTTTAGTAAGGCTGTGAAGAGAATATTTAGGTTTGATCTGAGCTTTTGATCTCTGGCTATGATTTCTCCCGCCTTTGCATCAGTTGTAGGCATGACTCAAATACCATTAATTTAATGTGGGCTGAATGTGAAACTTAGAAGCTTATTCTTTCTAGCCTAACAGTGCCAGCTAATATTTCAGAGAGCAGTCACCCTTGGAAATGCAATTATGATTCAACCTGAAACTCCTGATCTCCTCCACTGCCATCAGGACTTTGCTCACCTTACAGGTCCATGTACACCTGACTTTTCCCCTCAGAGACCCTCTTCCATCACCATCTCTCTGTGTATTCTTCTCTACTCCTCCACTCCTGTTTGTCTGCAGATCTTCTGCTCAGCCCCAAAGATTCTTGCCGATGGGGCAACACATTTCTAAATGGAAAAGGGAAGAAGAAAGATATTTTCCAGCACCGAATTAAATTTCCCCACCACCTACGCTTGCATCCACAGCCTCTGTATCCCAGCTCATCTCCCTACTCTTTGTTTTTGTGTGAATCACCAAATTTTTGGTGGGTGGAAGGCCACTTTGGCAGGTTTGCTGGGGAAGCCTTGGTCTGGAAACCAAACTATCCTTACTTATCAAACCCTTCCCATCCCGTGTTAAGCTCCTATATCCAGAGCAGATGCTTGGCAGTGTGGGAGGAGGTTTAGGTGGGACCTTCCACCACTGACAACGATGCATCCACCCTTAGAAACTAAGCAGGGCTTCTCCTACACAGCTGCCAGGCAGGATGTGCAGCTATGACCGGGAGCAGAACGTGGATTTTGTCTGGTTGAGTTCGGAGCAGCTGACTGCAAATGAGGAGCCTTGGCTGTAACCACAGTTCTCCTGCCGGATGGGCTCTGGCTGCAGACAGGTCATTTCACATCTGCTCCCCTTTGCAGCCTTCCTGGCTTGCCTGAATGAACGTGAGATGTTTGCAGCACGTTAATGTCACCCTGGTGTAGCCAAAGGGCATTTAGCACTGTGCAGCCCTGACACTGTTTGAGACATGGAAGCGCTGTTTTAAAGGATGGCATATGTACCAGGCTTATAAATATTGCCCCTTTTTGCATATTTCCCCTTCACTACCACAATGTAACATCCTGCCCAAAGTCTCCGTGTAATGCCAGTCTTCTGATTCAACAGTTTCAGCAAATCTTGTTAGATTTTGGTGAATGTCAAAGTTGGTTCCAATTTAATTTTGCCTTTGTTGAGAAATGAAAATGGAGCCCTCAGTCCATCCATGAAGTACAGGTAACATCCTTCAAAATAAGTGGATTTAATTACAAAAGTTAGCTTTGAATCAAGTCTGGTCTGTTCAGACATACTAATCAGAGAGTATTTACAGAGTCACGAGGACCTGATAAAACGTGTACACAGTTTTAAATATCCCATTGTAATGCATTGTAAACCTTAATTTAAAACAAGACAGCTTAAAAGCTTTATGGATTTGACTGATGATATGCCCTCTATATTGATGGCTGCACCCAGCATGCTGTTATTCCTGCTCTCTCTTGCTAACAACAAAGTACAGAATGATAATATATTTTATAAAAAGCTTTACTATTACGCTGCTGCAAAAGCGACTTTAAATAATGATAATAGGCCTGAACCACAACTTCACACAGAAACAGTTCTGGAGAAGATGGATTTCCATACAGCAGGCACGGAGGCAGCACCGGGATAATGCACCAGCTCTCCAAAATATTAGCACGTGAGCATCCCACACAGGAAAAGATGAAAGCATTTTGGAACCTGAGGGGATCAAACCCTCCTCTCTCCAGGAATGCTGCAGGGCTGTCAGGGGGCTCAGAGGTGTGTGATGCTCCAGCAGGGTCACATCCCAGGACACCAAGCCGCCCAAAAATCCTGCCAGCAACACTGAGCCTTCTCCCCATGAAGAATTCCTCTTCTACAGGCAGAAGAGCAAAGCCAGCAGTCTGCCTTACCAGTGCAGAATTCATTAATTAATTTTCCTCTGCTAAACCCGGTGTTGTGCTGGGATATAACAGAGCCAACACCCAGCAGAGCAGCAGCTTATCCACACGAGGGGCTGCATCCCTTTCCATGGGGAGGAAGCTGAGTCTGAAAAAGCACCTGGAGAGCCTTTGCTCCTCCTTCTCTCAGACTTCATGGTGTCGGATGGGTGTTTTTTGGCTGACCTTGAATGGGAAGCCCCACTTTGCTGTGTGCTGTGTTAATTCCTGCACGCTTGAGGGCATCTGAACTGCTTTGAGATCACCCGAAGAAAGCTTGGAGAAACCAGGAAATCTTTAGTTTGTAGCAAGAAACTCTGTCCAACTCCCACAAATACATGAAACATGCACAAAGAAGAGCAGGGAGCTCACAACTTCCAAAGGCAAGAGCTTTCCCAGCTCACGGGTTTGACCCCAAATGTGGGTAAGACTCATGTGTTCTTCAGCCAAGGAAGCACAGGGACAGTCACCTTCTCACATCTGAGCCACTCCTGTGCAAAACTGAGGGGCAGCTAATCCTAATCACATTAAATTAGAAGTAATTATACTGGGAGCAAAAATTCACCCTGAAAAATAACTGAGTTGAAAAAAAAACCTGCAATGGAGCACTGACAGAAGAGGTATTTTCACATTTAAAAGCTGGCATGATTTATTCAAGCAGAGAGGAATGGTGAATTTCAAATTTGGAAATGACACAGGTTTACAGGTTGTATAAACTAATATCATGATTCCACAAGGCAATGAGTTGAAAAGTGAACAATGACTCTTAAAATACTATTCAAAGACCTAAATTAAACAAAAGGAGCATCTACAGTCAAAAAGACTTGTTCTAAGCTTTGCGTGAAGTACTGTCCAACAATAAGATATGTACAGCTTCCTGAACAGCCAACAATTTCAAATTCTATCTTCATTCTTACATTTGCCGTGGATCAAATTTATGCCTATTATGTTATCACTGGAAAATACAATATGCAGCAAAAAATACATTATGTCAACAGCAGCTCAAATTGTTAGGCAACCTTCAAAGAGGGACTTCCCAAACCTATCCCTTAAGAAATTAACTGGTTATCTTTAAAGACCATATAATTAATATTTCCATGTCTTAACAGTTGTAAAACAAGCATTTGTGTTCAAATTTACCTAACAAAGTCCATAATTATAATACTTACGTGTGTGAAAGGAGTAGTTGGTAGTTTCAGAGTCTGGCACAGCTGTAGAAGTGAGAATTTATGATCTCATGAACTTCCCCATTGAAGCCCAGATTCCTTGCTCAAAATGAAGTCAAAACAATTCAGCGCTGTAAAATTGTGCAGTTTTATGTATGTTATTAGGGGTGTATTTTGTGGAAGTAATAACAAGATTGAAGTTGAAACGAATCTCCATTTCCCATTATATATACACACAGATACAATGAAATGCTGATTTTTTAAAGCGATGAACACATACACAGGCATGTTTAAACAGATGGGAGACTACCAATATAAAAAATGTATTTGTGTGCTGGAAACAGGATTGAAAAAGACCCTGCTCTTCCCTGGAAAATAGAAGATTTGGGGTTTGGACAGAGGGGAGGGAAAATCTTACCTCTTTCATGCTGTATTAGAGAAAAATGTGTAGAAATGCAGTGAAGGAAAGCACCAGCAGCTGCTGGGATGTGTTCCCAAAAGAGAAGGAGGCTCTGAGGACATTTACTGGGCTGAGTCTCAGCAGAGAAATGCCAAGTTTCTTGCTCCTGTTGTGGGTTTAGTTTTGGGTAAATATTGCATATTTCCAGGTTAAAACTACACCCTTTGCTCCTTGCAGGGTCCTCAAGATCTAAAGTGTTGGCGGAAGCAGCCAAGACCTTTGCTAGGCACCAAAGTCATTTAATGCCCAGAGAACATATTCCAGAAGTGTGATTATTACAGTGCTGGGCTAAAAATGTGCTAGGCAGTTCATGGAACAGAAGACATCCCCCCTGTCCCAACAAGCTTGCAATCAATGGTGCCAATTTTGCAATTTTGTGTACACAGGGATGGCAGTGGGAATGCAGAGGAGCTGCCAGAGCTGCGGGACCCCAGGGAAATGTGAACCCCAAGGGTGGGGAGGAAACTGTAGGGATGAGGAAGGCTCAGCAGGATCCTTGTATGGAAATAAAGTTCCTTCAGCAGTCAGTAAAAATTTTCATAACAGTCTCTTCTGGTATTAAAATCTGTGAATTTGGGAGAGAGGGAAGATGAGTGAGATGGGAATTTATGACTTAAGCTTTTGATTTTACATATTTATGCAGACTCTGGGAAAGCTGTACTGCTGATTTTTAACTCTTCCTCAAATGGACACTAAATATTTCAGTATCAGTAGTTCATCATTATTTTCCATCTTAAGAGAAATGCCATTGCCACCTTCTGAATAAATGTTCCTTACTGAGCCATGCAGTTTGGGGAAGATTTTCCTTTTTTTCTTCCTCCCCTTGTGTCCTTTCATTTATGAATCCTGACAGATTTGGGGTTTGCTCCATTCCCCCAAGTTCATGTGCATCTGCTGTCCCAGGACAGACTACATTTAGAAAATTGATAATTACCAAGTGGTTTTCCCCCTCTTTCCTGGTGGAGAAGAGAAAGCAATTTTTCAGGTATCAGCTACAGCTCTGTAGGCACCTCTAGATCACTTCATTTTCCTGGTTTCAACGGGCCACTTGACAAAAGTTAATTAGAGTATTGCTGTCTGGGATGGGGAGGCCCACTGGGAGATGATGGAAGCATCTAATTTCCCACAGCACTTCAGCCAGAAAGCTTCCCAACGTGACTTTTATTATTAATAAACACACCATACAATAATTATAACACACCATACAAAAATCATGCCTTTTACAAGCAGCATGGATTTGAATCCTGCGTTTTTAAGCCTCCTGCATCACTCTGAAAACAAGTTGCACCGTGCCCCAAATGCTCAGCCTGGAGATGTTGTGCACACAAAATTGCCACCAGTGTCAATAATAATGACAACAATAAATAGAGATGTGACTCCAGTGCAAAAGCTCGCTCATGCTGGGGCAGCCTGGTGTGCTCCTACACACTCAGCTTCAGAACACATTAGTTGCTTAATTTGGTAAGCAAAGAGGACTGTGAGAAGAAACAAGACTGGTTCCCTGTCTCACACATTTTGTGGATTTTCCTATATTCACTCCTTTCCTACCCACTGTTCAAACTGACCTACGAGCCAATTGATCAGAAGAACAGGGAAATAAACTTCAGCCTAAAATCTTAACAAAACAGTATAGGAACAACTCAGAACTGCCCAAATAAACAAACCCCTGACTCTGGCGTATGATGTGTGGCCATTTTCCCTGGGGAGTTTTTAGGTAATGGGACACAGCTCCATCTCCCAGGCTGGCCCCACATGTCACTGAACAAAGCAAACCCCATCCTGACACCAAGTTCCTGATGAACAACTTATATTTATCACTAAATAGATGCATCTTATCATGCATGCTTAGCAATTCATTTAGATGAGGAGCGGCAGGTTGGGTGACAGTATCTCCTGGTGACAGGTTTAGGTGTTATGAATATCACAGCCCCAACTTTGCTAAAGCTCCAGAACCTCATCTGCAGCTCCCACGTGACACAAAGCTTGATCAGGATCTGCAGCCTCGGGGCTCTGCTGTGCACAGGGGAAGGATGGGGCAGAGCTGCACATCTGTGGCATCTTTAGAGCAGATGATCTTACCCGTGGTGTGCCCTGGCTCCTCTCTCTGCCTCTTGGCCGTGCAAGAGGTCTCCATGTGGAGAAGCAGCCTGACGTAAGCATCTTGCACATCTCAAATCTGTGCCCTTCGTGATCCCTGTCTTTCAGAGGAGCAGTATTTAGCTCCCTAAGCCAGCAATCTGCTTGTCTGTAGAGTTCAACAGGAGCACAAACAGGGCCTCAGTCCAGAGGAGAACATTTTGCAGAGGCAGCTAAATTAGGATCTGGCCCTGGGAGCGTGTTTGCAGGCATCTGGATACCATGCACAGCAGCACCACTTGTGTGGATCACCAGCATAATTGCGATAAATAATTCAAGAAACAGCAAATGATGCTGAAGGTGAAGTCTCCAGCTTTGCAAGCAGCTGACGGCACTGGGGCCTGCAGAGGGGACACCTGCCAGGGTGGGACTTGGGGCTGGGAGCACTGGGGGTCCCCCACGGGACCCACAGCGACCAAAGGGGGCTGCAGGTGGCAGCCAGGCCCTCTGACAGCCTGGCTTTAGCCTGTAGATTTGTAATTGCAGTCCTTGGGCCCCAGGTGGGCTCCCTGACTCCCTTCAAACCCACAACTTCCCCCAAACTGAGGAACATTTGGAAAAAGTAAGGAGGCTCCTCAGCGTTGCAGAATGGCACCACTTGGGGTCAGGAGGTGAATGAAGCCCTGTGTGCAGTTCTCTGTGCACAGCCTGGGTGGGTGTTTGGAAACAGCCACCCTCCAGATTCCAAGGTGAAGCCAGACAGGAATTTTCCCTTGTGCCCATCATTCTTTTCTCTGGCAATCAAGACCTTGGCCAGGAAAATATGCGATAACTCACGGACACAAGGTGTAAATACAGAGGGAGTGGAGAGGATAATTTCTCTCTGTACAGGTGACGCTCTGCCATACATCATAAACCCCGACACTTCAGCACCAGCAGCCTGTGGTCTGGCAGAGGAACTTGTCTTCACTCCTGGTTAAAAAGCAAATCTGGACACAGGGCTGTGAGGAAGAGAATCCCTCTGGAAGCATAAGACCTTCAGTCATGTAAGTGCAGCAGCAGTATCTCTTGCTTGCTTAGAATTGAAACAAGCAGGAAGTTCTTATTTAATCAACTAAGGGAAAAAGAGAGAAAGCAGGTCAGACAGCACTACCTCAACCACAGCAGGCAGAGATGGCACTACTGGAATAAACATCCAACAAAGCCCATCTGAGCTCCTCCAACCAGGGCAGCCACCTTCCACCTAAAAGAGCTTATTAAAAATGAAGACACCCCTTTTCCATCTTCATGCCTGTGTCAGAGCAGATCTCACCTTTGTAACAAAGCGTGAGCTGAATCTAACACCCCAAACTCTGCCCTTTTTAGATGATTAGCAGATTAACATAAAGTTATTTGTCCCACTGATGCACTACAATCTTAGTTTCATAAAAGTGGGTAATTGTGGTTTGTTCCTCTGTGCACTCAAAATTCTGACTCATATTTGAATTGCAGTTTTGCAAAGGCTCTTCATACATTAACGGGCACAACCAAATCTGCCTCCTTCCTCCTCCGCCTCACAACTTAGACAATTAAAAACCCATATACAAAATGTGGCAGGTGAAGCCCATTTGCAGTGAAGTGTAATTATACCCAGAATAATGAGCATATGCAAAAGATTTCTTCTGGATCCAGTGCCTACCTTTCGTGAGGCTCTGAGTCATGCTGGCCTCACTTTCCTCACAGTATATTTATTTTTACTTATTACTATTGCTGTTAGGCAGTACAGCTGTGGAAAGAAGGTTGCGTTTAACTTTGCATCCCCTGTTATCACCAGCGACATCATCAGCTAATCTGCTCTTGGCAATGACCTACTTCAGGAAGCAGCAGGAAAGCTGGGTGTTCTCAGATCTCGAGTTGGGTTGGAAATCTATTTGCCTTGTAAAAGGATGTCATTCCACCCACAAACCATTGAGAGACACTGGAAATGGGAGCTCATAGAGTTTATAGAATTCCTTCTTCGTGCCTTGCAGAGAAAGGAAGCAGAGACAGCTCAAAAGACCAGAAACTGTGATTAAATGTAATGTTTTTCCCTATCTAGAAAAAAATATTAGAGTACAAATATGTAAAACATCCAATAAATTTGCTCTTAGTGTCCTAACCCTTCTCCTCAAGCTCTTTAACTCATTCCAGCATCTACGATTTTCTCCTGCAGCACTCCCCCTGTTATGACACTTCCTCCACGAAAACATAGATGGGATGTAGTGGCAATTTCAGCAAAGGAATCACAGAGAAGCAGCAGACAGGAATATTACTGATCAATGGCAAAAAGATTAAAGGTAGTAACATCCTTATGGCACTGTGCTGAGCAATGAGTGAAGGAGATCAAAGGGATTATCAAGCGCAAAGAGAGAGCTCTTGGCTATTAAACCGACAAAAAAAGAAATCCTGTGGGAAATAGGAACAAAACTCTTAGCAAAAGACAAGGATCAGATTTTCTTGTTTCACAAAAGTGAAGATGTTGGAGGGACAGGTGTCAGGAGCTGCAGTTTCTAGCAGTGCTGATCCCTGAAGGGCACAGGGATGAAAAAGCTTGGGGGAAACATCACCAGGAATGGACAGAACCTCCTCAGACACTGCAACACAGCCCAGGTCAGGATGCAGAGAGATTTTAATGCTGAAATCATATTTTATGCCTCTAGACCTGACCTGTCTAAGAATGGGCATAACAGCATCTACCTAAATTGAAGGTCTTTTGCTGAAGAGGATTTAGCAGGTTTAATATTGAACATATTTTAAGTGTTTTCATGGATAACTTCAAGCAAGAAGAACATGTGAGCTGGATTATGAATCTTCTTATATCCTTTTACAGCGCTTATAATTAACTCTAAGTCTATTTTTTTTGTGTGTGCTACTGGGAAGCAGTCATGCTGTAATCTTCTAATTAATAAATGGCTCAATAAATCACGAGATCTTTTGTCCATGGAGAAACTTACACATACTGTCAGAAATATTACACTCTAAAACGGATAGTAGGCAACCAACCATACTTTTACTCCTTCTTCACTTTTTTTTCTTTTTAAATTTATATTTAATTTGAAAATGTTTAACGACTAAATGAGTCAAAGAAATTATCCAGCACGGGCTGGTTATTGTGCCAGTTATTATCTCTGCGAAAACTCTCATTGGCACCCAAGGGCTTTGGTGATGCAAAGTCCAGCTGCACCAAAGCTGTGCAGTGACAAGGACAACCCGTGCCACGTGTCTCGGGCCTTTGCTTCATTTACACAACGAGTTTCTGGGGAAAAGCCTCGTCCAGTGCACAGAGCAATGGGGAAAAGTCCTGGAGGTGTGGGCTTGGCCTCTCACCCTGTGCTCTGGGCCTTCTTCTTCTCCTTGGTTTTTTCATCCCTTGCTCAGTTAAACTGAAAGCTCTCCCAGGCACGGGCCTTCTCTCGCTCTGTGCTTGCATTGCTCACATTACTGGAACATGAAATCAAGGAGTGATAAACCTTGTCAGAGACCAGCAGTGACTGGCAGGGACCTGGACTGTGTCATTCATTAGCCAGACTTCCCTCTTGTCACCCCTCAAGTCCACTCCGTTCCCCCAGAGCAACATTAAAATAGACATTTGTAATCCTGTGTTTCTGGTTGTCACACACGTAAACAAACACCTTTCACTGTTCTCTCGGGAGGGAACCGAGGATCCTTATCTTCACTTTCTGAGTGGGGATGTGAGAGCAGAGACAGACAGGGTGAGACTTTTCAGCCGAAAACATGCATCCCGTATTTATCCAGGCACGGGCTGGGATGTGCCAGGGGTGCCTGTGTGCATGTAAAGTGCTCCAGCCTCCAGCAGCTGATGAGGAAGGTGCCCTGCTCGCAGCCCTCCCTCCTGAATTTCTGCTCTCGTGGCACAGGACATGGGAACCACAGCCTGAATCAAACCCAGTGGCCTGAGCCAGCTCCCGAAGATCATAACTGTGGCAAGGTTCTGAGCACGACAGGAAAAAACAGCTCCTTGGAGGAGATGCACTACAGGAGCTCACATCTGGAGGGCTCCTGGCTTCCTCTGTTAATAACCTCTGCCAAAGCAGATTTGACGAACTTCAAGCTCTCCCCATGTGGTGTTTCCTTATATTTTATCATCTCCAAAAAGAAAAAGCTTTATTATGAACTATGTATATGGAGCAGTCTGTATCCCAGCAGTGTCTGAGAGCTGCAGCCAGCTGTGACTGCTGGGGAAGGTGGTTACAGCGCCTGTGGAGACGTCAGGGTGCACAAGGCAAAGCCAAATAACCCATTTTTGTTGTGCAAAATAAAAAAGTCTCTCTGAAAAATTGCTATATTGAGGAAATGATAGCACTGCATTTAAGACAGCCCCTAAATGTCAAGGGACCATCAATAATTCTCTTTATTTACTGTAGTAGATGGCACAGCCGCCTATATATGAGTTGATAGGAAAAGAAAAGGGGAATGTGCAACTGCTTCTGTTTGAAATCTTAATTATTCCAGTAATCTTTCAAATACAGCTCATCAGCTGGATATAAACACTATCCTAGCTGCAAGCATAGGTGTGAAAAAGGAAAAAATCCCATTATCAAGCAATCTGCAGCTCTGAAGACTACAGCTTCCTGCACCAGCAAATTTCTAACTGTTCCTCGTGACTGGTGCTGGCAATAGTTTAGGAAAGTAAATGAGCTCCTAATGCAGGATGTAAGATATTCATTAAAGAGCAGGTAGAAGAACATTAATTTACCTTTTAAAACATATTAGGAGACAAATAAGGCAATGAGCTCATTAGTATGCATGCATTGCCTCGGCTGATCAGGTCAGACAAGCTCAGCTGTGCCTCCCAATGCCTGCGCTGCAAAACACTGCTGATAGTATTAACATTTTAATAATAATTGTAGTAATATTTACTGATAGGCAAAGGCAGGATGTGATTTACCGTAGCAGAAATCTTGGCTTTTCTATCTAGCTTGTTCACAGGTTCACACCACCTCTATGAATAATGCACTTAACTCCTGTTGCTGACTATGGCCAGCAGCAAAACACGTAAAACAACAACAACCTGTTTAAAAAACAGCCTGAAAACATCCTAAAAACAACCCAGGGAGCCTGAACAAGTCGATACTGCAAACATCCTGCACTAACTGGGAGAGCAGCTGAAGAGAGGTGAATAAAAACGGGGGAACAAACTCTTTTGTTTGGTATACACAAGAAGTAAATAAACTCTATGCCACCCCAGGTAAAAATGGGTATGCCTGCTGTCATTTATATTTTACAGCAACCCTCCCTTAATGCTTCAGTTCCTTCAGCTGAGGTTCCTGTTGAGACCCTTCCCTCGGCCACGGAGTCACCCATGGGCAGTGGTAAATCACTGCTTTGAAAGCTGAATTATGCTCTGCTTTGGGGTCTCCAAACACAGGTGAGATCTTCCTTCACGTGCTGGCCCAATGCAGTGTTAGTGCAAAAGCAAAAACAACGCTTGAGCACTCTTTGATCTGAGTCTTGTCGTGCCAAAACTGGGTCCTATGTCAGAAAAGCTGCCGTGGGAAAGGCTGGGTAGTAATTGCCTGAAAATACTTTAAAGTGAAGTTGCCCGCTGAGATTAAGCAAGAAAATGCAACAATATCTGTCTATATTCATTCTGAAAAGCATAATCGGGAAAGGCGAGCACTCTAAGGAGTGTGATCCCAGTCCACTGAGCCTGAGCACAGAGAATATGAGTTTTCAAAGAAGCTACTTCAAAGGCAAAAAGAGAAGGTAGAGACATCGGTGTGAACCAGATAATTCAGGGGAAGCAGGGCTTGGCAGCTAATTCATTAAGTGCATTTTTGCACGGGATTTCTGATGGAGTGGCTCACAACGACGCAGGGCAGCCACTGCAAGGCAGAGGATGGAGTTATCTCCGTGGCTGGCTGCTCCCAGCCTCTCCCTGATCCAGCAGCCACTCTTACACATCATTAAGAGACAAGCTCCCCACGGGGACCACCACCGGCCTCATCAGCATGGAAAGCAGCCCTCTTGCTCTGCATCACTGAAGGCTGGAATATTCCCACACTGCCTCCATCTGAAACACCACGGCTCTTTAAGGCAGCTCTGGGATTTTCATGACCGAAATAATACATCCAGAGAGGGTCACATCAAGGATTTCTGATGTTGAGAGCAGCCTGGAAGCCAGGTGAAAGCATGGTCCAGCCCGTTCAGTGCTGGTTCATCAGGGATTTATCATAGATGTTTGTGGGGTGCTCAGAGGGAGCCCTGTAGATATGAGTTTTAATTGAAAAGGGATTGCAGGGGATATAAACCAACCTAAATGTCAGGGCACTGTTGCTTCCCCTAAAGGTCAGAATGAGCACACAGAAACCACAAGTCTGAAAATGATACCTCTGAGAGTGCTGTTCCAGCCACCCGTGGGCACAGAGCAATGCTCATCTATTCCAGCTTGGAAACTGGCAGGGAAGGATGGGAAAACGGCCTCACAGAGGGCTGGGACCTGGATAGAGCTTTTTGGATGCAGCTGCAATAAAAGAGTCTTCTGATGCCTTCTAAAGGCACAGCCCAAGTTATTACAACAGCATTAACTTACCATTAGGGCTTGCCAGAATCACAGGGGAAGATTTTGATTTTCAAAAGCAGAGTCGAAGGAAGGCAAGAGTGAAAAAAAAAAAAATATATATTCAGTCCTTTTAAAGTCTGGTCTAAAAAGCCTTGCAGTGTAAAATATGCACTAAAAAATTTATGTCAGGTTTCTATGGTTATACGTATGTACATGTGTGATACAGAGCAAGCTCAGCCTCGCTGCTGCTGGCCTTGCACACCGTGGAGCTCAAAGAGCTCTTCCCAGTGGAAGGGCAAGGCCTGACTGCAGCCAGCAGGAACAGGCTGTGTGGGTGAGCTGAACAGCCACAGGTCGCTGCCCTCTGCCCCAGCAAGGCTTTACTGGCACGGAGGAGGGAGCTCGGGGCATCTCTGGTGCTCCCCAGCCCCTCTTGGGATGGGGGGTTCAGGGCAATCCCTTCCCCTACAAGAGCTCCTGCTCCTGGAGGGCCGTGCTGACCTCGTGAACATGGTGATACGGGCTTAACTCCAGGAGAGATGTGGAGGTTCCAAGTCCCTGTTCCTGGCAAAGGCAGTCCCATGGCCATCCACGAGCAGCCCCTGCCCACAGCAGGTCAAAGTGGAGCAGCATCGCTGTGAAAAGGATGGATTTATGGGGTGGAACTTGAACAGAGGCAGGAAACTTTCTTTGCTTTATGCCGAGAGAAAATACAAGCCCCTCATCCAAGATAAAGGGTTCAACTCTCCAGAACAGCAAATGCTTTTTAAACAAGGAAACAAAGACTAAAATTCGGATCCCACCCATGCAAAGAAAACCCCGAAAACCAACCCAGAGTAAAGCCCCAGTGTAAATGAGTGGATTCACTCATCAAGCAGCGTAACGGAGGAGCCTCTCTGAGTGTTCCTCTTGGTTTCTAAGGAGCCAGCTGTTATTTATGCAGTCTATTTACACGTTCTCTTGGCTCTTTGTGCAGAGGAATTATTTTATAGTGCAAGCTCCTCTCTTTATTTTCCCCTCACAAGTGCATGCGCTACAGAGAGAGAAGGTAGGACAAAGATGTTTGAAAGAGCCACATGTAGGTATGTTTTAAAGGCAGAAGATATTTCAGGTTGTCAGTATGAAATTGTCAGAGAACATAAATTACTACTGTCTGTGCATTTCTCCTTCCTAAGAGGATTGTGCTAATTAAACAAGAAGAGATTATCAAACTTTGTCTACAGCTGATAAAATCCAACTACAAATTAAAATGCATGTTAAAGCTAATCCATCACAAACTGAAAAATTAAGCTAGTGCATTTGTAATGTTTTCAGCCTCCTCTGTCCTTCAGACAGTGCCCAAATACTAGAATTTGGTTGAGTTTAATGTTTTGCACTTTCGTAGAGATTTAGAATTGTACATTCCATGCAGTTTTCTAAGTGCTCATCTTCTTTGCGTGTTTAAGATTGTGCCAGTAATTTGCATTCCCTTTTACAAATGGAATTCTAAAAGAAAAGGGAAAATGTAAGCAACTGGATTAAAATAAACTTTTGCCTCCTTCCAGTGCCAGTAAGTTTGAAAAAGTTTCCTCTTGTTGTTACATACCTCTGATGAGTCACAGCAGCAGAAATGCCAAAATGCCACCAAAGAAAGGCTTTTTCCTTTTTATTATTGGAACAAGCAAGAACAAAAACTTCTAGAAATACAGAGGGAGACACATTCCCCTGGGTCCCAGCCTTGCTTGCACGTATGGGCCTGAGTCACTGTAGCTGTGATTAACCAGTTCAAAATGAGGGAGTTGGTCCACTGTGGCACACCCAACCCCAGCACTGCTGAAATTAGAATTTAAACCTTGAGGGTACTAAACCAAAGCACCCAATCTCCTGATATCCGTCTGATCCTTGATAACTAAAGGGCATTTTCCTCCTGGATCAAGTCCACTGCAGTCCAGAACAGCGAGTGTGACAATAGCTAAAGGGTGAAGGAACAGATCTGAATAGAAAAGATAACTGAGAGGCTGTGAAGGCTGGAAGAAAAATTACAGCTCCCAGCCACAGGACCTGAGGCCTGCTCCTTGGTTTGCTGCCTGCTGGGACAAGTCATGTTGAGTTTTTCCTTCTAGTTTTTTTCTTGTTCTGATCACTGGACATTTCAGACCCCTTTCAAGAAGGGGCTTTGTTCCACTCGAATTTGGTGATACTGAACCCTTAATGCAGAAGTTACCTTTAGAACCTCTGATGATTGAAGTGATAATTGTACAGTGAAGAAAAAACAAAAGATATGTGATGTCTTTCAACATAACAATCGTGTATCTTTTAAAGTAACTTTAAATGTCTTACTCATTGCTAAAGTATTTATTATGCCAATTTTTGTTCTAGCTGCGAAGGATATCATGGCTCTGATGGAGTCAAAATTCTGAAAAGCACAGGCTCCTCCTCCTAAGCAGAACACACACAAAGCAAATTCGCTGCAAAACCCAGTCTTGAGAGAAAAATAGGAGAATATGCATAAAATGCTTTTGCTCACAAGTCACCCTATTTATTTTCCAGATGACATTTGAGCACTGCTTTTATATTTGCCATCCTCTCATCTCCTTGACTGGACATGCACACTGTGGTCAAACCCTCGTGGGAAACCAGCCTGAGAGGTGTCTGCAGCTCTCCTCACCTCTGTCTCCAAGTCCTCAGACACTCCTACAGCTTCCTAGAAGCACCAGCAGATCCACTCACCCACCAAACCTGCCCATGCCCCGAGAGCTGGGTCTGGTTTTAAGCTGTGCTTACACAGAATCCTTTGTACACCACCACTGTCCATCCCACATCCCAGGAACTGCCTGGCTCACCCTGCAAGAGGGAGCCAACCCCTCCAGCCTCTCCGTGCTGGTTGTGTGCCCACATGGACCCGTGGTAGCCCAGCACAGCCAAAATATGGATTAGCACTGGCTGGGAGATGTCCTTGTCTCAAAAACTCATGTCTTCGGGTCAGTTATTCGTTAAGACCTGCTCCAGCCTCTCGTGCCGTGTCCCTCCAGGCTGAAATTGAGATCCTGCTTGCCGGGGAGAAGAATAATTGCAGGTCTCTGGCTTTTCTCTAGTTTAAAGTGGAGTTAATTCCTCCTAGTTCAGGGCATTGGAATTACAAATTCCATGTGTCCCTGCAATTGCCTTGGCTTTGCGCTGTGATTTGTGCTGGAGTAAGGTCCACTTAGACTAGAAAACACAAGGGTAGTATTTATTTAACTGATTATGCTGCATTCTTGTCTTATGAATCACTCTCCACAGATGGTACTTATGCCATGTCCTACTTTCCTGTTTGACAAACGACTGCTCTAAGACTCCCTTATATTGGCTCTTGCACGAATGTAACTGCATTGAATGCAACGGATTTATTTTTTATTTATATTCGTCTCAACAAAGCTGGACACTGGGCCTTTAAAAGTAAAAAAGTGCCCCAAATACCTGTAAAATTCAATACGGCATATTCATTATTTATAAAATGATTGTTTCTGTTGCAGAACATTATTGATATTGTTATTTTGTGAGCTTTCCACGTGTACAGCTGATACGTACAACTGTACTTAGTCGATACTCCTTAAGATTAATAAGACTGGTAGAAGGTTTTCCAATCAATATATTCACTCCAAAGAATATGCAACTGTATGTATGGGGGAATTGATTCTGTTTTCATAGAGATGTAAATAAAAACAATTCTTAGAAGCAAAAGGAATTGTAAAAGTGGGAAATGAGAAGGCCATTTGTGATGTAAAGATTAACATACATTTTAAATACAACTTTGTGGCACTTTGGAGACAGTTTTGGGATTACAGTAATTTTATATTCGGTAAAAAGCAGCTTTCAAATATAGAGCCCCAAATTACTTCTAGTGAGGGGAAAAATGTGAAAAAGCTCTTCCCCCTCCCCCTTCCCCCCCACTGCCAAAGGGTTTGTCAGCTTACTCTTGCAAATCCTTACTAAAGAGAGTCTGGTTGCATGAACAGTACTGCCAGAAGTAGAAATCAGCAAGTACAAGCTGTCTAAAGGCTCACGGAGGAAAACCAGCCTACAAAGCTCAAGGAATAATTTCTTGTTGCAGGAGCCTTTCTATTCTCTGAGGGAGAAAAGAAGGGGCAACCACCCTGCAACCCAGGGAGAGATGAGAAAGGCTTTGGCCCTTCCGAGGGTTACCCTTGCAGGCTCTGTATGATGAAAGGAATGTGAAAACCTGAGATCTAGTACCTTCTCTTTTTTTTTCGCCTTGGTGATTTCCCTCAGTCATCCTGCTCCTATTACAGCTCATGGCTTCAGGACTGGTTCTCTGACTAAAGCAAGATCCCCTACCTAAGCCTCAAATAGCTGATGAGTTTCTCTGTCCCAGCACAGAGGCAAACCCAGGCACTGCCCCTGAGGCACTTTTTAAAGTTAATTTATGCACATCGCTGCCACTCACCTCTCTTGCCTAATCCACCCCGGGAGCCTGTTTCCACCCCATGGAACAAGAGTGGATCCAAATCCCACACGTGTTCCATGGTTTTAGGGACGTCCTGGCTCCCTCCCTGCAGCCACAGCGTTTTGGGCAGCTTTTGCAAGCGAATAGGTTTGGCTTTACACAGCTTGGGAAAAGGAAGCTATTAAGCAAAAGAGAAAATGTTGCTGAGCAATTGAGTTGATTACACTTGTCCTTGGATGGAGGATGATCCGTGTTGGGAGAGGTGCCCTCTCTGGATGCCCTGTGAGGTACTTGTGCTGGACACTGAAAGGAATCGACAATTTCATGGCATTTCATTCTGGATATTTTTGCTGTCCCGGCCAAACCACAATTTGGGTAATTATATCCTGCCCACCTCTGCTGCTGTTATACTTTCAATCAGATGTAATATTCTTCATATTCTATCCAAAACTACTGTGTGCTGCAAAAATAGCTATTTCATTTTTGCACAGAAGTGACTGGTTTTCAGCTGGGGTTAGGGCTCCTTGCAGATGTAAAAAATAAATAAATAGGACTTCTGGAGAGAAAAATTCAGTGCAGGCTGTATTCTCTTTTCACATCCACTGTAATGCCTGATCTTCATGCATTAACCCCAGACCTTTTAAGCTATTTTCTACCCAGTGCCCAGAAATGCAGAATCACTCAGGACCTTTCCTGCCTGGCACCATGTGAATCTGCAGTGACAGTCCCAGCTGGGAAGAGTTTGCAGCCTGAATACCTAAGACAGCTCAGATAAAACACAAGCCCAGCAAAAGCAAAGAGACTTGGCCAAGGTCACCCACGTCCCTGTGGCAGCCTGGGGACCTCACCTGCTGCTCAGATTCCTGACACATTCGAACAAAGTCTCCCTTCAGCGTCTCTTCTGTCCCCTCTCCTTCTCGGTCAGTTCATATCTTTCTAAGTTGAATTGGGTTTTGCTTTTTAGTGATTTTTAATTCCCTCTTGCCTTCCTCAGACAAAAGCATGAAGCCACTGAAGTGTATTTTTTTACCTATTTGATGCCTTTTTAGAGCACACTTTGCTCGAGTTGGTGTGCAGAGCAGCTGCTTTAACAGCGCTGCTGTTTAAAGCTGGACTGCTCCGAATCCTCTCTCTGTTTGCAACGAGCCCCTTTGCTAGGGATTGAGGCTGAAGCTTGTTTAGCAACAGCCCAAAAAGCCTTGGAAGTCCCTCGGGGGGTGGAATGCCCTCTGGAATTTGCACTGCTCCTTGCTGCAAGCATGCCTGGTGGGATGGACTGGGGAGGGAGACCAGAGCCCCCACCCAAAGCGCCTTCAACGCAAGGAAACATCACAAACCAGAGGCAAAACGTTCCAGGGCTCCCAAAGTCGATGTGATAGATCTCCCTGCCTTGTCTCCTTTCCTTTTTCTCCCTCTTTTCCCCCCTCAGTCTGAGGAGGTAAATTAGAGCTACTGAGCTTCCCAGCAGCAGAGTGATCTGGGAAGGGATTGTCAGGATGGGGTGGATGGTGAACCTGCCGAGATGGTGAGAAGGAAAGAAAAGGAAAATCCTTATGAGCAAGAGCCTGAAGATTTGATAAAGCTTCTGCAGAGCTCAGGGAGGGCTTTGCCTGACTCAAGGCTAAACAAGAAACTCAACACCTGGCTCATTAAGAGTGGTGAACTGCTCAGATTGAGCTTTTGGCTCCATTAAAGCCTTTTGCTATATGCCTCAGACGCCAGCATTCAGGCAAGGACTGGATGGGACAATAGAGCATAAGCTTCCCTTCTAGGGCTGAAAGATTATCATCATCATCATCATCATCATCACCATAATCATCACCATCATCATCATCTCATTATTATAATTATTATCATTTTTATAGCTGCTGTTATATTTCAGTGGAAATAGTCACACAGTTGAATTCATATATATGCTAATGTCTTGCTGAATCAGAACCTGTGAAAACAAAGAAGAGAAACCTGCTGGACAGTCAGGATGAACAATTTAGCACCGAACTGGTTCCAGTTAGCAAATGGGAGAGCACAGTTTGTTGTAACTGCTCCAGATGGGAACACTGCTGGGTTGGAGGGAAGGTGTTACAGGCTTGAGGACCTGCCCCAGACGCTGTTCCAAGACCATTTTTTGATACAGATGCATTTCAAAAACCCTACAGACAATCCCTAGGCAAGCAGACAGGCAAAATTACCACTCTAAAACCTGCTGGCTGCAGCACAGCCATAGACCAGCCCTAACTCTGCTATAACCATCCTGCAATGGCTGGTGCTCAAAATAAATTGTCATGTCCTTTCTCCAGCCACTATTACTATTTCTGTGCATGAAAAGGAAATGGATGTTTTATTTCACTTGCTACTCATGGAAGTGAAATGCTCTTATATGTGCCATACTCCCAGTCTGAGGAGTAATGGTAAAATACAACTTGCATTCTTAAGCTGAGTCTATATTTGAATTTTTGCTAGCCCAGCTCTGACACATAGGAATGTAAAAAAAAAGAAAAGAAAAAAAAATCACACCATCTAACTAACGTAACAGCAATATACAAAAATCCTTGTCTATCTTCTGCCAAAATCACTTTGAAGTCTGGTTTAATTTATCAGTAAAGAACTTATTTTTCTTTTTTTTTATTGCAATCTATCTCTTGCTAGGGAAGATCGCTAGGTCGGCGCTGGCTCCATAAATACAGATCAGAAGACAAACTTAAATTTTGAAAAAGTCAGTAGCTCTTAGAGTTCTTGGACCCAGCATCTGCTAAATGCCAGGCTGGTTTTCACCAGAGGAGCAGAAGGATTGGCTCCTACTTGACCAAACACCAAGGTGGGGTGAAGTGGATCCTGTGTGATCACACACACCCCTGGATGTTCCTAGCCTTTCTCCTGTTTTCTCTAGTTTTCGTCAGTTTGCTGATGGGCATTGCAGGAACCACACTTTTGGCTTTGCTACCTCCTCCTTGCCACTGCTTTCCCCAAACCCCAACTTTCCTGCCCTGTCTGCATCCCAGCTGCAGAACCCCAGGCGATGGTTTATACCTCTTGTATCTGGGCTTCTGGACACAGCCAGAGCTGAGCACACACAGAGCTGCTGTGCCCTGGGGTTTCCCTGCACTGCTGCCGTGGTTTGCTGGGAAAAACTCACGTTGCTCCATCTGGGCTGTGCTGAGAGCAGCATCTCGTCACCCACCCTGTGTGTCACAGCCCCTGGAGCAGCCTCGTGCCAGCGCCTGGCGCGGCTGCTGCAGGAATGCTGGCAAGCTCTGCGTCAAGAAACAATGTCATTGGAAAAATTAGCATGATCACCAGACAGGAGAACATCCCCATATGTGTTCTTCAGGAAAGCCCACAGTTCCTTTAGCACCACGCACGGTCTGTAAGCAGAAAGGAGCTGCTCTCTGCTGCCTGAGTCCAGCTGCAGAGGCTTTGGCTGAGCACAGGGGTTCAGCAAGGACACGTTTGTCTGCACTCACCATGAGAAGGGCTTTCCAAAGCACACAGTCAGCTTGCTGGTGCACCACTGTGCTGCTAAAAGTTTGTGCTTTCTGGGTAAAACTTCTAAAAATAGCCTCCTCTTTAATATGAAGCTCAGAGCGTGGATATTGCTTTTGGCATTTTGTTTGCTGCTGGAGGAACTGTACCAAGGAAAAGTTTCCCACGGTCTGTTCTTTCGATTCTCTTTACACATAACACATCAGTGACACCAGAGCAGTCTAAAACAAGAGACAGGAAAACATTTCAGTTCTGCAGCTCTTTCTTTTTTTTTCACTGATTCTACTGGGCTTAGATATTCCACTTCACGTGGTGCTGCATGTGAGACAGACCCTTCTCAGAGAGGATGATAACAGCTGCAATATCTACAGGAAGGAGAAGGGGAAGGTTGCAGTGAAAGGTGCTTCCAGCTGTACTTTAGAGATAGAAGCTAAGTGTTGGAGCTACAAGTAGGGATTGTCTTGAGTTCTCATCTCAAGCTGGACTTTGTCTAGTGGATATCAATGCCAGGCAGTCTCAGATGCAGAAATAGTATTTCAAGTAGGACAGCCTAGAAAAAAATGAAAGAATCTTCCCTTATTTTAAAAAATTGCAGCTCTCCAAGACCTCACCACCTGAAACTTGGGTACAATTGGTCACATCCTGTAGAAGCCACCAGTGATGGGTGAACCTCGGCAGCTGGAGGTGGCTGAGCTGCAGTTATCCTTCCCTAGAAGTGAAGCAAACACTTTGAGCCATTCTTGCTGCTGTGATCAAATGACACAGGGTGGACAGTGGATCTGATCTGCCCATGTGGTTTAACCATCCCCACCCACCCTCTGCAGACACTCCTTCCCAGAGGAGGACCCTGCAGTGCAGCAGTTGGATTTTCCAGGGAAGGGTGACACAGCAGCAAGGCTGGAGGGGGCAAGAATTGGTGCCCACCTCCGCTTCACACAGAAGAAAAAACAGAAAGAAGCTCATTTCTTTCCATATTTTCACTTTAATAAAGTTCAATTGTCTAGAGGGGAAACCTCCTGATCTTTCTTTCTCTGGACCAATTATCTTAATAAATAAATTCGCTGGCACAGGTTCATAAAATAGATAAAACAATTTCTTCAGTGAATAGATAAAATCGCAAAGTAAGGAAACAACAAGAAGAAAGCCACGGAAGAGCAACACAAACATTATCAGGGAGAAAATGATCAAACAAGGCTCCCAAGGGATTTTAAAGGCCATGTTCTGCTTTGAATGCACACGCTTCACCAGCGAAATGTTAACACCTTCCATTTTCACAGCATGAAAAAGCCAAAGGTCTGGTTAAATTTCCACTCAAATAGGAATTTTAAAGATAAAGACCCACCCCTATCAAATACTCACATAAACACACTCACATGCATGCACACACTGAATAGTCTCCAGCCTTTCTAGAGTTTTCCATTATTTTTAGGATAACAAAATACTAATTGAAGACCTGACTCATAACTAGACTCAGATGAATTTTGGTCCCCTCACCACTAAAATGGTGACATCAAATCAGACAAATCTGTCTCTGCAAATAGTTTCTAGCTTTTTATATGTAAAAAGGGTTGAGCTTATTTGAACTACTGTCTTTCTCAATGCATTTTATTTAAAGATGCTTTTAATATCTCGAGAAATTTTCATCCTTGTGGCTGGGGGAATAATTCTTCTGGGTTTGTTGCCTTTTTTTTTTTTTGAGCTGAAATGATTTAACTTTTCTGCTCACAAAGCAAAACAAATATTATAATTTTGCTTGGCCTATTTAAGAATACACAACTGCCAGAAAATCGATATGAAATGGGTTTTTATATTATTAAAGATGTGTGATCTTAAAGATCACTTGCAGCAAGGTATTAGATATTCCTCCCTGCCAAGTTTCCTTTCTACCTTTTCCCTCCAGCATGTATATAAAGAAATTAGCTTTTCCCACTGCTCTGATGAATTATTCCTCTATCCTACCCATTGTGTGATCCCATACAGGACGATATCAGGAAGGACTTTAATTGCAGGTGCCAGATTTGTTATTATTAGCGGTGTTTGCAGGTAGACTGTGATGCACAACGTACAATTACCTTCAAGAGGAAGAACACAGAGGCAAAACTTGAGCCCTATATCATCCAGGTTTCAGTGTAGTCAACAATAAAATTAGATTTTCCACTTTGGCAAACCACCTTCATCCTGCCTTATTTACTGGAAATGTTCTGGGTGGTGATGTGGTGTCGCAAGCCCCAGAGGTGTCACAGACATTGCTGCCATCTCCTCACCCACACAGGTGTTTTGGGGTCCGTGAAGCAGGAAGGATGAGGGTAGAAAGAGCAGGAAGGACCAGGATAGAAAGGCAGTATAAACCCCAGCCAGACAGGATTTCTTTTCTGTATTAAATATTTTCAAACCCAAGGCACTGCACAAGGAATTTGCTGAGGACTGATTCACCACACCTTGCCACAGGACAGGGCCAAGCCACAACTTTCTCTGGAGCATCTTCTGCTAGCCTGGCTTTGGCCAGCCACTACACCCAGTAACATTGCTCAGTGTTGTTTCCTTCTGCTCATTTTTACATCTGGTCATGCATTTCAGCTGCCCCAAAATCAAGGCAATTGTAGCTTGCCTTGGCACCAGCTCTGCCAGGCTGAATGTGAGCCAAGGAACCTCATGAAGAATTTCTTGGTGAGAAAAACATCCCCTCCCCTGCTGCCTGGCATTTCCTCGAGGAGAGAACTGCAGAGCTGAAGGCAGAGGGAGCTTTTGCTACAACAATTAATTAAGTTTTAGTGGTTCCTTTTTTTTCTTTTTTTTTTTTTCCTGTCAAAAATGAAACAGCCACTTGTCTGTCATGGTCTTGCAGACTGGTATGAATCACACGGAGAGCTGGGTAACCTTGGGCACCTGCACATTTGGCTCTGCACAGCTTGATTGTGTTAGAACCAAGCAAGGAGCTTTAGGAGCAGTGGGATCGACAGAGAAACAGCATCATCCATTGAGAAACCATCAGTGCTGGTGAAGTCACACTGCATGCACAGGTTGGAGAGGGTCTGTTTGCTTTCATGCGTGCTGGAAGGCACCAGTCCTACAGTCCTGACACTGCCTGTTTATCCAGGGGGAAAAAAAAAAATTCGACTGAAAAGTTTTGTGTGAGCGTTGCTGGAGGTTCAAAGCTGTAGCCCGAAGCTGAGTGCATGGAGAAGGTAGGAAATGCTCCTCTGCTGACAGCGGGTGCGTCTGGCTGTGCCTGCAGCATGACAAGGGACACTTCTGGGCAGGACTGGGCCGGGCTACCCCTGCCTAGAAGCTTCTCTGGAAACCACCACTCATCCTCACCTTCATCCACAGGCTGCTCTGTTGGAGCAGCTGAAGTGGTGAGGACAGAAGTGCAGGAAAAACCTGCTGAATGCCAGTTCCTGGTGCCACTGAGTGCAGGTGGTACCACTCCACACCTCTGCAGCTGCTCAGCTCCAATCCCAGCACATTCCTGAGTCTGCTTTTGGCTTGGCTTGAGGGTTTAACCAGCCTGGCACACGCCCATTCCAGATCTCTCATTTCCAAAGCATTTAAGCACTTGGGTTGTCTTTAAGTATAATTTCCAAGACACTCATTGCATGGACATTGATGGCAAAGTGCTGTGTGTGTTTTAAAGCCAGTCCAAGTGCTTGGAACAATTTTTCCCATGGTAAAATACTTGGTCAATTGGTAATCCATGAGTGTGCATCCAACGTAGCAACCATTTAAAAATAATAAAACTGAAAAATAACTCTATCTAAAAAAAGCCATGACCCTTAAAAAGTATTTTCAATGACACTTATTAAAAATGAAAGGATGTTTCTAATTATATCTGCCTTTATATTTTCTTGAAGATCAAAAATAGCAAAGCCAGCCAAAGTCTAAACAAATAAAACAATTTTTGCTTTCAGACGAGTGAAAAGCTCTGTGTTCTCCAAAATGATTTTGATCAATCTTTTTGGTGGAAAAATGTATATACTTTGCCTGTGTAGCATGAACACCCCTTCCACAGTTTTAGTCTCTTTCCTATTTTCCAGGTGAACCCTCACATCAAAATAAGTTAAAAAAAAAAATCGATTCTCCAATTTTTTACACTTCTCTAACAAGGACCAGTCTCACCTGATGAAATACCTACAAAGCGTAACTGTAAATTTTATCGTGTACCACACACCCTTGGTCGATTGAGTAACAGCTATGAGCCCTCAGAAATCAATCTATATTTATCACATAACCAAACCTTTGTGAAACAGAAAGCAGGACAGGTTTTCCAGGCACTGTACGATCTGGGATTTGAGTGTGTGTGTGTGTGTTGGAGAACATTTCTGACCACAAACGGAGCTGATTATCGATATAATTATGCTGCAATCTCACCAGAGGAGAGTATCCAGTAAATCAAATCCAACTGTCCGCCCACTCGCAGAGAAGAGAGACTAAAACCTGTCAAATCAGGGAAGGAGGAACAGGTGGCCTCATTTGCAAAAAAAAGGCTGCTCCTCGCACGGCCGAGTGCTGAGCATCCATACTTACACACACACACATTTATTAAATGCAGAGTGTTTAATAAGCTTTCTGTGCAGCACATTAACTGTGCTTCTGATGCACGCACCGATATAAAATGTGACACGCAGGTCTCCTCGCACACCGAGCGAATAACCTGGGACTTGCTAAGTGCTGCCATAAGTTTTTGCCTTTTTAATGTTTTTAATGGCTGCTGACAGCAGCGTGCAGCCTCTGTGGCAGCTCTGCCCAGCCCTTCAGGGGCAGCAGCTCTGTCAGCAGCTCTGAGGAGCTTCCTGCTATGCTGACTTGGGACAGCCTCTCTTCCCATCCTGGGGAATAACTCCTGTTTTTGAAGACTGGGGTTCCCAGACGCTGGGTCTCGATAAATCCTTGGTGTCTCACCCAGGTGGTAATTGCTGCTTCTTCAGATTTTAGAAATCACTTTAAGCTGAAGGAGGGCATGGTTAGATTGAATATTGGGAAGAAATTCTTCAGTGGGAGGGTGACGAGGCACAGGGTGCCCAGAGAAGCTGTGGTTGTCCCACCACTGGAAGTGTTCAAGGCTGGGTTGGACGGGGCTTGGAGCAACCTGGGACAGTGGAAGGTGTCCCTGCCCATGGCAGGGGGTTGGACTAGGTGAGTTTTAAGGTCCCTTCCAACCCAAACCGTTCCATGACTCTATGAAATATTGAATTTCCTTCATCTTTTCTCACCTTCTGACATGGTGGGCACCGGTGAGCAGACCGAGAGACCTCAAAGCAGACAGCACTGAGAAAACTCAAATCTCATGAGCGTTACCTTACATATTTTCCTCATGTTGGAAGGTACAGGCGTATAGGGCACACATCAATCAATCAATCTATTTTGGCAGGCAGTGGCAGCAGGTACAGGAAGATCCAGCCATGTTTTGGGATGCAAACAGCTGCGTTCCCCTGCTCACACAAGACTGATCTCTCAGCTGTGGATGTTGTAATGACCAGACTATGAATCTTCAAACTCAAGGTTAATTCCTGTTTTCCGTAATGGATGGGAAAAGCTGAAAATCCATCAAAACTACAAATAGGAGGAAAATGCCTCTGAAAGCAAATGCTTTGAGAAAGTGCTGGGTATGAAATGAAACGCAGGTACGGCAAATGCTGTGAGCTCTCGAGATTCACGTGTGCCCTCTCTCCACAGGTTCCTAAAGGAAAAGATGAAAAACAGCTGAATGTCTTAGAAGGAAGGTTGTGGCACCTGCCCTCTAACAGGAGATTCTCAAAGGCTGTAGTCTCTGGGATGCCTCTATCACATGTTATCTAAAGGGAGAAAACCTACAGGATTTAAAAGTACAAAAAATACAAGACTGTCTGGGACATACAGAAATTGCAGTCACGAGCCCAAGTACTAAATAATAAGACAGAATGGTGATCTGTGGAGTCATTAAGCCCTTATTTTCCTAGTTGCAGATGATGTTGCCTCACAATTCCTTTCCCAAGCATAAACCCGCTGTGTTCAAGCCTTGGTACTGAGGTTGCAGCCCCAGAGATCTATAGAAACATGACAAATCTGGTATGTATGCACGTCCCTTATTCCCAGGGCTAAAAGAATGCTTCTGAAGGTGGAAAACTCCAGGAGAAAATGCTCTATAAAGAAGTTTAAGGGCCCATCTGAAGGGGAAAGCAAGCATTTGCTTTAACAATGATTCATTTTTAATTGTTTTGTGCAATTTCAATGGACACAAACTGATGTAGGAGAGAAACCATTTGCAAAGTCCTCATGTAGCAGTGCACGCTCTAAAATTTAATCTTTAAACTGCCTCTCATGATGCCCTGGGATGGTTTTCTGCTCTCAGTAGCATAGCAGGCAGTTGCCCACGTAAATCCCCCATGAGATAGGTGACCCCTTTATGATCCAGCACAGACAGCAGAGGAGAGATCCTGCTCCACTCGTAAAACCAATCATTGTTCCCTAATAGTCTACAATTTGCAGACACCATAAAACCCACCCTGACTGTATTTAGCAGGCAGGGGTGTGATTCTGAACTTGGAGGTTAAAAACCTGCACAGGCCCATCCCCATGGCTGGACTGCGAAGAGAAGTCAGTAATCCACAGCAAGCTACCACCAAATGGCACTGAAAACCAGGAATCCCTAACACAGGAGCAGAGGACCTCCTGGAAGCTGCAGGGTTCTGTGCCACTGGGCTGTGCAGCGTTGGGAGATGTTGATAAACTCTGCAGCCAATACACCTGGGAGCACCAGTGGGAACATTTTCTTTCCACAGTAGGCACTGAGGTCTTTAACGTGGAATGTTACATTTTCAACCAACTCAGTGCCTCGCCACCTTCCTCTCCAAGGCAAGCCATAGTGATGACATCTTCCTTATCATCAATAAAAATGATGTACAGCAGACTGTGGAGTTATTCAACAAGCAATTTCCAAAGATCACCTTTACTACAGCGTATAAAACAGATCTAGGACTCCCTTTTCAGGATGTCAGAGTTTTATGAAGCATCAAGTCTCCACTTGCAGCTCCCTGTTATGGAAAGAGCAGCTCTTCACGTCGATATGCAGTGTTTTGCTTGCCTCAGCACATCCCCATGACCGTGCAAAAGGTTGCTTGTGATGAGGATCGTTATTAAAAGCATCACTGATGTGATGCAAGAGAGGAAAACCCACTTGCAAAACACACAGAAAAAGAGCTGAGCAGGTGTTGCTGTCCACCTGCTCATCTTGCCTGAGCCTAAGGACCACCCTCGATGGGGATGGTCCTACCAAGCATCAGATGAGCTCTTATTAATGAAGTCTTTTGTAATTAATGTTGTTGAAACTGAAAATGTGGCCCCGGGAATCGATTATGTAAATCCCTCAGATGGATGGAAGCTTTTCCCAACACAACTGAGCATCACAGATGATTATTTCTGCCATCCCTGCAGCAGTGAGGGCAAGCTAAGAGCTGAGCACATGCTCAGAGCTGAGCACAGACTGTTACAGGAATTTCTGAGTCAAGGACTCAATCTCTTCTTGAGGATGCAGTGTTGATTCCTAACGGTGGAGATGAATCATGAGGAGTCAAAAGACAGAGCAGAAACACATCTGTTACTCTGCTGATCTGAAGAAGAAATATTTCCTCCACCTCAGTATTTCACACCCATCCTCACTTTTTCCTACCAGCACCTCCTCTCCCATAGCTGTGTTTTCAAACCCAGGGACATCACCATTATTCAGGAATAGCCCTCTAGCAAAGATGAAATGAAAGCAATATTACCAGCTCAGCAGTGACCAAGGATGTTAAATCCTCTTCTACTGGGAACAAGATTTGCATCACATTTGGACACAGTAAATATAAGAAAATTAGCCCAAAAGAGCCAACATTAGATTAAAAAATAGGGTACCATAACAGTTATCTTCTGCATTTCGGAGTGCAGGTAGTAGAATTTACTGCATGGAAGAAAAGGTGAATGGATCTGCATTTAAGTTTCATCACTTTTAAGGTCCCCGGTAACCAAGCCTCCCTTTAAAAGAGCCCTAGTGGACAATAAACTCTTTTAGAAAATATACAGCAAAGCAGCAGTGCCCAACAGACATAAAATTAGAGTGCTGTAATGTTTCAGCTGTTCACTTCCTTTGATACAGGCAGCTGGCAGCAAGACACTTGAAAAGATGGAAGAACAAGTAACTTCTAATGGATAAATATATATATTTTTTCCATACCATATGTGTTTTAAATATACGTAAATGCACACACTCACACACGTGTACTAATGGGATAAATTTACAGGGCCAACAGAAGTGAACAGTCACCAGTGTAGATACTGAGCTACCATTAAGCATTTAAAATAATTACAGCTTTTAAACCATGGAAACAAGAACTTTAAAAGAATATTTTTGGTGCATTTTCCTCTAGAGTGAAAATTTCTCAGGCATTTCCTCCTGAGTGAAATCAGAAATCACCAGTGCCATTATATTTTAAAAGCAAAAGCTTTCTGCAGCAGATTTGTCACAAAGGCGTCCCTGAATTAACCCCCAAGAAATGGCCCAAGAAAGAGACATTTAATAACATTTCAGTATGCAATTAGATTTTTAATTTCTTGTTAATTGTAATCAATCATTAACTATGTGGATGCCTTTGCACATGCTACTTTCATGTGAAGCCGTGGAAGGGGTTCTCCTTTCCAGCACTCGCAGGAGGAGGGGAAGGCAGCTGCCCCCTCTCTCTGCATTCCTTGTGCAGATCTGTTCTTCCAGGTCTGTCCCCACAAACCTTCCCTCTGCTCAAAGGGAAACGATTGGGTGCACAGCTCCTCACAATGACCTCCCCAGTAAGACATACAGGAATCCAAGGGTATTCATCCTCCTGGAAAGCCAGTTCCCATTGTAAGCCTCTCATTCAACAGACTCAGCTGACCTGTCTTTATGCAAAATAGTGCTCAACCAGTGGACTGCTGAAGGGTTAACAAAAAAAACTACCAGAAATTGAAAAAGAAATCATTGACTTATCTGCATCAAAAGAAACCCCAGTATTTGACATAAGAAACCAAGAAGCCGTTATGTTTTATGCAAGAGATCTTTGGCCTTGCTTTCCTCCTCCTCTTCCTTCTCCTCCTCCTCCCTCCAGCCCTGGCGAGTTGCTCAAGATCCCAGGAAATCTGTGCAGCCTGGACCAGCCCATCCCCATCCCCAACATCCCTGGGAGCTGCAGGATGGGAGAGTTTTTGGATGGTCCTCGGGTGCCCAGCTCCTCTGGGCTTTCCTGCAGAAGCAGGGGAAGGTTTCTTATCTGTTCCTCAGCTCTGATGTGCTCTGCTTTCCTTCTGGGTGTTATGTATTTGTTTTCAGGAGTGTTTGCAGCACCTTTCCACTTTGCAATAGCAGGCTTTGTGTGCCAGGCAGAAATATCAATGTTATCAGATACCATATGTGTCAGCCCTTATCTGTAGCTGGCTGCAAACCCATCCCAGAGCAACCAAAACAGATAATCCTTCCTAGAAGAAAAAACCATTTACCTGTATTTGGCTTGAAGACACAGTCAAATAGTTTTGTGGTTCTTTTTTGCACCTGGATATACACAATAGAAAAAACCCCTACTTTCTCATAGATATGATTTCCTTTCCCCTCTGAAACACTGAATCTGTTTTTATCTGATTTATGCCATGAAGGTAAAAGTCCTTGAGGTCTTTCCTCTTTTACAGCATGTGTTCAACTTTTCTATTTGCATTTGTGTAATGAAAATAAAAATAAAGAGAAAATACATATTTTCTTCTTTAATATGAACAGGTGTATATCCAGCAGGATGAGAAGGCACCAGTCAGCAGGTGCTGCTCTCCTGCTGCAGGAGGGGTTTATTCTGGTGCTTTGATTAACAATTCCTGCCTGGACACTTCCCCCTTCATGGAGATGCTGTGAGGCTGGAAAGGACCTCAGAGGCTTTGAGAAATGGTGATTGTTCAAAGAACTGGTCCTGGTTGACAGATTTGTAACACAATATTGAAATTCCATATTGAATTTCCTCATCCTAAGCTGATGTTTGCCTCAGTAGCCTTTAATGGTAGGGCAAAGCTAAGGCATGGACAGAATACACAGGAGCACACCAAATGTCTGCAGCTCATGCTATGACAACAAAAACCACAAAAGCACCCAAACTGCAAGAGCAAATGTTCTGCAAAGCTTTTTAACCTTTGCCCACTGATTTCTAAATGGAAAATTGTTTCCCTTGCAGCGTTCAGCATCTCCTGGCTTTTCATTAACAGGGGCTGTGGTTCAGGAGGGCAAAGCAGCGAGCGGAGCACTCTGCCTTGGAGGAGATCAGTACTTTTGTGGGGTCTGAGGATGATCTGGGACAGCAGGAGCTCCACGGGGGTGGCAGAGGGCCCTGTGTGAGCCCAGCTCCGTGGAGAGGAGGCTCGAGCACCTTGCAGGTGGAGCCGGACAGAGCCAGGACTCCAGAGGCTCTTTCACACCTTTGGAAAACGTGCAGGGCAGCATTGCTGCCTCCTACAAGGAGCATGCAGGGCTGTACATCCCTCCTGTGCTGCCGTAATTATTACTGCTCTCTTAATCACGTTATGCAAATGGGCTGAGCGGGAAGGAGGGAGAGGAGGCAGACAGAATAACTGAGGAGGAAAGGGTAATACTTTTGGGTGGTTACGACTTTGCTCCCTGATTAAAATTCCTGGAATTCTCAATTGTTTCTTATCAAAAGGCTTAAAAAGGAGGATTTTTCTTTTAATAAAAATAAACGAAGAAAAATGGATCTCTCATTTCCAAGGGATACAATGGAGATCACCTTGTAGTCTGGCAGCAGAATTGATATGATTTGCATTACCAAGGATGACTAAATGGAGTGTTAAATTATCTCAAAAAAAAGAAAGATGTAAATTGATATTCATGACATCAACAAGGTTAGAAAGGAAAAAAAAAAGACAGTGAGTCTTTACATATCTTCTTGTACTATACAAGTGTTAATCTTATATTCCATGGGCACTACACTACTCCAAAAGGCATCTTCTGCTTTTGTGTGACACCTCTAGGAAATGATTTGCAATTATACAAACCAGCACCGGAATGTGATGCTGCAGCAATCAGCATTGGCTATAAAAACACTAATTATTTCTGATAGATTCATTCTGTGGGTGCATTCTGAACACACACAAAAAGTTTGGCAAGCTGCAAATTTGATTTTAGAATTAATGCATTGCATTCTAAAGTTTTCTGTTGAGAAGGAGGTGGGGGGAAGGGAAAGCTGCTTTGTTCATCAGCTATGGAATCTCTCAAAAATATTTTTGAGCAATATTTAAACCGTTTCATTGCTCTTAATTGCTCTGCCCCTTCTCTGTCTTTCAGGATTTTTCAAGCATTTTTTCCTAGTTGAAATTTTCATATTTCCCTATCAGTGTTCAATTTTATCAGCTGTCTGGCAAGACCACATATCTGACAATTTTTTCAGCTATTTTCTTCTTCACTGTCCAATACCTAGAACAATTCCTTCAGAATGAGGACAGGATATTGGCATTTGGTTTATACCACAGGGAGGTGAGAGGTGGAGTGAAATGTAACCCTGAAGTGATAAAACCTATTAGTCAAATAACAGCCTACTTCTTTTTATTCTTTATTAAAGGAAGTTGCAAATATTTTCTTTAGAGTCAAATCAAAATCTTAGAGTACTCAAGGATGGTAATACTGACTCATAGTCAGATGCCTCCTTCCTCATACCCAAACTTCCTGCATCTCCATTGAAATGCATCAACTCTTTTAAATTTGTTGCTCATCTCACCGCCAAGAAATTGAATTATAAGAACTGATTGATTATTACTTTTTTAAAATTCAGAATAGCAGTGAAAAGATTTATTTCACCTCTTTATCCTCCGATGTTTCTGTGTAGGTGTTTATTATAATACTTTATGTGGATGCTAACTTTAGATTTGGAAATATGCATTTATGAATAAAATATTGTAGATGAGATCACAGATTAAGGCTAACAAATGCAGTAGCGATTTTTTCATTTGTAGTAACACAATGACCTCCTTTGCATTGCAAATTTCACTATATTTGGGTTGGGGTGAGGATATGAAATATGTAATATCAAATAAGGATCTATAATAAACCAAAAGTAGATATCTGAGGAATAAGACATCTGAAATTCCCCTTGACTTGGATTTAACAGTTTTTGATGTTCATTCCACTCTGGCTTGGCTCCCATTGAACCCCAGAATTTACTCTCTGCTGTCCTCAAATAACCTCTGCATGAAGGGTTGGACGGAAGCGCTTCCTGACACAGTTTTACACCCCTCATCTCATGTCAGGAAGATCATTTTCTCCAGAGCCCTTCCATGCTGCTGGGCATTAGGGACAGGCAGCCCTGCAAAGTTCCCAGCAGCACAGGGTGGTTTGCAGTGAGATGTAAAATGCTGCGTTTAACAACGTGTCCATTAAGTGGATCCCAGATGAAAGCTAAATCAAACACCCACATTCAGATGTTTCTAAACAGTGTTTCCTGCTGTCCTGACAAGTCATACCTAGCTATTTGCCATGAAGGGTATTATCTCTTTAGAGGAAATCTGTCAGAGAGACACCAGTCCAATATTTTCCATCCCTGAACAGTAACAGGGTTATACAAACCGAGTGCTCTTTGCAGGCTTGGGAGTGTCTTTGCACATTCCTGTCCCCAAATGTCACTGCTTCATAAAAGAAACTGAGCCTCTAATGTCCTCTTAAAGCCCTATCACAAGAGGATAACAGGAGGGATTTGGAGAAGTGCAAACACTCTGAAAGATGCATGGAAAAGTAAAATTATTGCTTTGCATCTGGGATGAGAAATATTTGCTGTCAACCAAAATGCATGCTAACTTCTGTCCACAAATATCTATCCAATTAATTTCTATGGAATAACTGAAACCAGGAGAGAAAGAGTCCCCTTCGTGCTACGTTCTAATTTCATGTGCTCTGTTCGCTGTCTTTTAAAACCTAGCACCTCTTTTTGATGAATAGTCCTTGGCTGCCCTTCATCCTGGCAAAGCACTTTGCATTTCAACCTTTATTTCTCACAGTGGTTTTTCGCTCCAGATGTTCGCCCTCTGGACATTCCTGATCCACACTCAGCACCTCAGTTTTGGGTGCTGCCCACAGATAACCGGTGCTAAGGCCATTATCTTGCCAAACATCCGTGCAGCCAACGTGCAGTCAATTATTTTAATATTGTCTTTTGAATGAATCGCTCTAATCATCCTGGCTGCCTACCTCTGAGGCCAAATTAACTTGTCAGCCTCTTTTGTGTTTTAAGGGTCAATTTTAGAGAGGCCTCAGCAATGGCCCAAATCTGCTCCCTTTGAAATCAATGGCAAAACTCCCGGGATCCTCACTGGAAGCAGGTTTTGGCAAGTACAGAGCATTTGTGAAAATTCCAGCCTTCAGGACAAAATGGCCTCAATATCTCAGCGGTGCCCTGCTCTGTGGCATTAAAGAGACATCTCCCCATGCCACACACAGAGCACTGACCCAGGGTGCCTTCCCTGTGCTCCTGCTCTGCGTGCCCACATTATTCTCATTCTGCTTTCCACTGCTACCTGAAGTAATTGCTGTTTCTTAAATTCCTTTTCCTTCCCCAGCTGACTCCCCACCTCCTGGATTTCTTCTTTTCCAGTTGTTTTGACAGCACATTACAACAACCTGAATTTTACCACAACGTTAAACCAGGAAGTTTCTTCTTCCTCCGCTTTTTATTTTTCTTCATTTATTCCTAATTTCAAAGTGATACGACCCTTTACAATTTAGAAAGTGTTGCATTCACCTGGTGTTTACTCCATCTTTCATTCCATGAAATACAACAAGGCTTAACCCCATTCCCCAATGTACCCCTAATTATTCTTTCTCTCCAGATTGATACACCACAGTTTGTCCTTCAGCTGGTACAGATTCCGTGCAATCATGTGCACCACCAGCTTCCTCCACACTTCTTTTCCAAGTAGGACTGTGGAGCTGGCCTGTTATAAAATGGAGATGGACTATAAGCACTGCCTTTCCTCTAATGCCCAGTTTCATAAATTCAGTTTAATAAAGAGACAATCAAGCCAACAGTGGTTTGGCAAATCTCCCTGAGGCATCCAAATTCCAACTTTGGGTGCCCAAGGCTGGAAGAATAGAACTGCACACAGAAACAAAGTGCTCATTTCAGCCATCACCTGTTTTTATTTCACAGCAGCATTAGGATCCCCAAACTGGAATGCTGTGCTATGTTCCAGGACCAAGAAGGGAGATCTTGCCCAATGGTAATTTGCTAAATTACTTAAAAGTCTAAATTAAATACAGGGATACACAAAATAAAGACAAGGTCAGGGTGTGTTTATAAAGGAAAAAGAACTTGGAATTCTTATCACACAATACTGTGTAGAAACTCTTATAAGAAGCAGTGCTTATTTACATGGACAGAAAATTCAGATTTTGGATGGGTGCAAAGTCACAGCAGAGAAGTTGTTCCTGGGGAAATCCTCACCTGTGGATGTTCCAAGTTTTAATTTTTTTTTTTTCTAAATTAACTTCTGACTTTCTCAGTTGACTCTGGGAACAGATGCATTTAAACAAAATGTTGCCCAGAGCAGGACTGGCAAGGTTATCTCTGCAACGGGGGGCAAAGGCAGTGGCTGACTCTTCCCTGACCTTGGCAATGGAGCTGCACCTCCTGCTTCTCCATCAGCTCTCTGCTGAGGTTAAAGCTCTGGAAGATCTGGATATGGATCTGATTCTCACCCAATTAGCACCTTCAAGGTGGCTTCTTGGTATTCCTGACAAGAAACCACTCTTCAAAACCTGTGGGCAACTGCACTGAGCTCCTGGCAGATATCTGAGCTGGGCAATCCCCCTCCTTCCCTCCAGAGCACGGTGTCTCCTGGTTTCCAGTTTCTCCACAGTGCTGCCATGCATATCTCACCCTCATCCTGCTGTAAATACCAGGGAAGCTATGGGGCTGTGCTGCAAAATGCAGCTGACAACATTTAAATCAACGTCAAGCCAGCCAGGAGCAGTTTGCCTTCACCAAAAACCCGGAGCAGACAGGAAGCAAAGAGTAGAAATATCACGTTGATTAAAAAGAAATAGAAAAAAAATTCCCATAATTGTTAATATTGATGATATTTCATCCAGATATGGCAATCATGCATTTAATATACTTTTCATTTCTAAAAAGGCCACTCCCTACTCCCACACAGAGCGAAATCCAGGCGATTTATTCTTAAACATATTTCTCCTGAACTGACCATGACCTCACTGGGTGTATATTTCTCTGCACTTGACATTATCACAGAGTGAAAGAGTAGTTTTACCTTGCACATAAGACTTAAAAAGAGTCAGTCATTGATCTTGGTTTTCATTTCTGCCACAGAGGAATGCACAGGCATTTTTTCTTCCACAAATGTGGATTTGGGTAAAAGCCAGCTTCACTTGCCCGGTAATACACACCAGCAGTTAGTGTGTGACTGGCAGCTGGTGCTCCTGCCTCTGAAAGAGGAGAGCAGTGGCATTTGTCATGGCATGCCTCTGACATTTCCCACAGCAAGGGGCAGATCATATCAAACTCGTGCTCATCCATTCAACTTCCTGGGGAGAAACAGACTTCAGAAACCAAACCCAAGGAAAAATAGGCTGTTAGACACTTGTCCTGAAGGCTGCAAGAACAAATAATAGCGTTTATAAATGTATCAAACTGCAGGAGCAGGATTTGTCTTTGATTTGTCCTTGTTGGTTCTTGTCTGTGCAATTACAGCCCCCCTCTGCTAGGGCAGGGCTTGGCCCCGGGGTCCTGGGGAGCCACAGCAGGTTTGGGTTTAGTCCTGCAACAAAACCCCAAAAAATCTCCACACTGAGAAGGAGACACAGTATTTGAGAGCTTAATGTGTCACCTCTTGGCAGTGGAAAGAAGCATCAGCAAAAGCAAGGCTGAGCATCCCACGGGGTCCATCCATTGCAGACTCCCCGTGCATCAAATCCCCTGGACAAATGGAAGAACAAGAAGCTTCACTGGAGCTTTTTCAAGCATCCCCAAATCCGTGGGGCAGCACAGCGAGTGCCAGCTCTGCTACAGAGAGACCCAGCTGGGAGAAGTACCTTGAAACAGTTTGATCTTGAAGTTTAATTCCTAAAAGTACCTCAATTCCCCATAAGACTGAATGTCCAGTCTGTCCAATACCCCATACTTGGGATGTTCAGGAGGACGAGCACCGTTTTGTGTCAAACATCTGCAGTGTCAGCCCGTTTAACTAAACAGGGTCTGGATTGCAAATTGACCCCAGGGCTGCAGCTCCTGCTGCTGAGGGAAGAGAGCCAAAGGCCAGGAATGCCAGTGGCAGTGCTTGGCATGGCTTGGGGCTGAGCCCCCCATCACTGCAGGATCTGTCCAGTTCTCTCTTTAGCATCCAAAAAATACCCCTGTCCTTTCCCAAAACATGACACTTGAAAGCAATTACGTCGTACCAATGAGCAGTAGAGAAGTCTTTCGTGGCTAAGGCACCATTATTTTAATTAAATCTCCAACCATTCCTTTGCTGATAAAGTACAGTTTCCTCTGGGTTGTTTCCACGAATTTGTGTGCTTACAACATAACACCAGTTGCAACCTGAAGCCATAATTCAGCCATATAAAGTCGTATTAAAATGATACATCCAGAGTGTCTTAATCTTTGCCCTAACACTCTTTGAGTTCAGGATGTATTTTTTTATTCTCTCACTGTGATCACATCCTTCTTTCATTTAGTGCATTTACGAACACATAAATGTTTATACCACCCAAGCAAACCTTCCCATGCTGGAAGAAATTTCACTGAAACCTACAGTGTACGAAACTAAACTTGTGTGCAGCCTTAGTTTGTGAATTCACTGCTACAGAAGATAATTTCCTGTGTATTTAGACACTGTGTTGTATAAATGGCTGTTAATGGCTATGAGCATGTCTTTAAACTGCAAATATATAATTATCAAATAATAATAATTCCACATAATCCATTTGTGGGGCATGTTCACATACAGAATATGGAGCACGTGTAATTTATTTGCAGTTTCTAAAGCAGAGAATCCAAGATTTGAACAGGAAGCTAGCAGTACAGATAGATGTCAGGAAAAGGGAGATGTAGAAAATGACCCAGAGCTGAACCTCAGTGACCTCCCATCCATCAATATAAGTGTTAGAAAACTCAATGCCAGAATTTCTGCATAACAAGCACGATAAAATGCCACAATAATAAAAACAGAGTGCTAACCTGAGGTAAATCAAACTAAGCCTTCTCCACTGGAATGTTTTTGCATGGATGTGTGTTTTGCAGGGAGATACTTTACTTAGCATTACAAATGTAAGTTAGACTATGGTGCATATAAGCACATCCATATTTCATGAACCTCTATGTAGCTTCATAGTATTATCATATAAGTGGTATAGATTCCTTTCCTGGCTGTAATGGCAGAGTGTTTTCATTTTAATGATCCTTATTATTATGCAGACTAAAGGAATTCACAAGATCATCAGGACTTAGAAATTTCCAGAGAGTGTTTTTTTTCCTCACTGCGTGTTCCGTGTGGTGTTACCTTGATTTTCCACCTTGGGCCACGTCCTCCAGCTAAACTCCTACTCAGATAAGGGCCAGCTCTGCAGCCTCTTGGTGTTTTGAGGGATCTGGGAGTGTTTTGAGGGATCTGGGAGTGTAGGTGGGTGGGGTGGCCTGGGACAGAGCGCTGAGTTTGGGCCAGGTTATAGCTGGTGGCCTTCAGAGTGAGTGTTGTGTGATTTACCCCATCTGCCTCTCAGATGTCTGAGCCTTCTGAAGGAGAATAAAAGGAGTCTTGGCTGAATGTAAATGATGTTTTCATATGGTAATATATTACTTGGCTTGGACTGAGTGGTGCAGTGGCACGAGGTGCACTGGGGACATAAAAGAAAACAAAAATCCTTGCGCTGAAGAATTTATAGCCTAAAAGAATGAGGCCTGGATTCTCTCCAAGGTAAAAAACCTCTTGGGAATATATCCCAAGATATATTTGAGAGAAAGACTTTCAAGATATTATGGCTCATAACGCTAACATCTAGGAAAATCTCAGGCTCCCACCACGTTGGATGTAGGGGGAACTGCTCCTGGCAGCACCCACTGTGCAGGTCAGATCGAGGGGGAGAAAACACAGCTTTCTGTAAAACAACACTGAAACTCACAAAGTGCTGTATGTGGAAGCCAGTGCTGAACTTTTTGGGCTTTCTTATCTATATCTTCCCAGTGGGAGATGGGTCAGAGACAGGGACCCTGAAACGTGCCACACTGGGTCACACTCATGACCCAGGATGGATGCTTAAAGTGCTCCAGAAGGGGAAAAAATCTCCCACACCAACCCCAAACCCCCAGTCTCCTTTATTTCCAGGTCCTCTAAATCAGTGAAACATTTTGCTTTTTTTACTGTAGTCTCCTGGGTGCAAACCTGTCTGCATGTGTGTTTCTGAAGGAATTTGCTTCATGCTGGGCATTTGTTTTGCTCAAATGCAAGAAGCAATTTTGCTTGGAGCTTTCACCAGGCTCCAATTTCATGTGTGGCACTGCTGGGTCAAACTGCCTTCAGCAGGGTGGCTGCTACATGGGCCACACACCTGGGCACTGCCATATCTTTATCACCCACTTCTACCTAGGGGATCCAGCAGAGTCTATCTCTCTGTTAAAATTTTGGAACCAGGGAAACATTGGGCCACAATGTCTATAGCACTGTGTACAACCTGCATGGAACACAAATCCAGCTAAGAGGAGCGTGCATGATCAGCTAGTGGGATACCACATCCCATCTACTGGCTTTTACCATCTTTTAAGACCACACGATTCTGCCAAATGCACGGTTTAGGGCGGGATTTACAGGAATGTTCAGCCTGACGCCTCCCCACAAGCAAAATCCCAACCTGCAGGGTTTCAGGGGAAACAGCAATACACAAACATGAGGATTGCTGAAGAGGACAAGCTGCTGAGAGGATGCCCTCTTTATTACCTGCACGTCGAGCATGTGCTGTCAGGGTTTTATATGTGACTGTACTGGTTTATACAAACAAGAGTGTGGTGTAGAGCAAGAAAGCTGGCAGGAAGAATGATTTAAGATGAATCATCCTTCAGCAGCCACTTAAGGGCTGTGTGGAGGCAAAGCCTGGGTAATTGGATCGCAGACTCCACCCCGAGGGACCCTGCCGAGCAGCAGGAGTAGCTCTGGCCAAGCTCACAGCCGGGGAATTCAAAGACAAGAAAATATCATCAGGGCTTAACAGGAGAGTGGTAGCCCTGGTGCTAGATGAGCTGGATCTGAACACAAGTGACTTGTCTGAGACAGAGAGAAGGTTTTAGGTGAGATGGATCTGTACAGGCTGTGGGTTGGCTTAAGAGCACTCTCGAAGCTTTGTTACTGCTGCAAAATGTAGAGTGACTCTTTGCTAGGGTGTGATTGCAGATCAGCAGTGCACCACTGAGCTGCCCCTCTCCGTCATGCCCACTCTGATTCGGTTCTGTGGCAGAGCATCCCCAAGGATGCAAATGTTGGGATGAAACAACCCTGGAGGATGTGCTCCAGAGGCGTGCAGCGTGCTCCCAGCACTAATGAACACTCAGCCAACGCGATCAGATCAGAGCCATCCATGAGTAAAATCCCTTAAAATTACTCCTGTCCCCAGCAGCCACTGCTCTGCTCTGCAAACCTGTGCCATTTCCCAGTGTAAACAAGCCTTATTGTTGTTGCAAGAATCCATCTGGTAAGTCGCAGATGTCCCCAAAACGGACCTCTCAAGGGAAGGGGCTCACCTGGCCAGCCCCAGGCAGACACAGACACGAGACTGGTGCATTCGGAGTAGCACAGCCTCCTCTCTAACCTTAAACAGAAGTGAGTGATCAGAGAGGGGGTACAAATGTCACCTCTCTAATCCTCTTAGGTGTAGTTTACCCAACACCAGAATTACCCCAGCTTACCTTCCTTGGAAAAACTCCCTCCCACAACACCCAGCTCTGTTCCACAGAAGAGCAAGTGATGGAAGCCTCGTGGTGGTCTCAGCCGTGGCTGCTGGGAGGTTACAAAGCCCTGTGAAGCCCAGGATCTTTTCAACAGCCTGAAGTTATATGTCTTCACTCTGACAGTTCCTTGGATTTCACAGTGAGCACACCCTTCCCAGAGAAACAAACGCATCGTTTGGTCAACAGTGAAATTGTTTAGTGGGAAGAAAGCAACTCCAATAAATGCTGCCAGCTCTGCCTGCCCTGTAGCACAGAAGCCAAAATAGGTGAAGTAATAAAATGTGACTATATATATCCTGTGACCATAACAATGCTGAGAAGGAGGAAGGCATAAATAGCAACAAATTATCCTCACGCACTTACTGGTAAGTCTGTTTATTAGATTTAATTAATAATAAAGCTGCATTCACTGAGTCTGTTATCCAGCACGCACACTCAGGGGTGTACCTCGAAAACAGAAGTAAAATTTCTCTTAAATTGCTTTCAGGACATTTGTTCTTGAATAAAGCTGTCTTAATTAAGCAGCTGCCCTTTAATAATAAACAAGAGTTAAGATGTAGCATTACAGGTGTGAAACCTGTGAAGTAGAACCAAAACTCCACTGTGGATCCAAGGAGACTCCCAGGGACACCAATAATTTCTTGATTTAAACAAACATTTTCACCCAGCCCCTCAAAAGAAAAAAACCCGAAAAACCAAAAAGAGAGAACTTTTATTTCTATTCGTTTTCATCTCCCCTTTATTCTCCTAAGAGCTGAGGCATTAAAAGAGGAGTCACTGCGCTGCTCAGGCACCACGAGTTGAGTCCCCCAGGGGCAGGAACCCAGTGCCCACCTCAGGGGACACCTTTCACAGCCTGTCACAGCCACCTGAGCCCAAAGCAGCACCTGGACCTGTGTCCCAAGCTTCTGTAAAGCTTCCCCAAAGCTGTCAGGCAGCGTAAAGAGGAACAAATATCGGATGATAAAACCACTCCCGACACACACACAGAGCCCAGTTTAGCACAGCACCATGAAGGTAATATTTGGAGTTGACAGGAAGCAAATTCGAGTAAGCTCTAAGTCAATCAAAAGTGACTGAAAACTACTTAGGTCCAAATATGTGTTCAAAAAGGTCACAGCTGGTGTAATTATCCTTGCTAGACTTAGCACGTGTTCAGCTTGAGACTGCCAAAAACTGAAGAACCCTCCAGATGCCTAAGTAACTGTCACCTCATTAAAATAAAAAAAACCTAAAAAAAGTTATAATTTAATGATACTTCAAGCTAGCATACAGGAAACAATTTCTTTGGGAAAATACTTGGAAGACTTTTCAAAACCAGGCTCTCTCTTTCCTCCCCAGAATTTCCTTTCTGCTGCAACAACCCCAGTCAGAAATCAAACCAGGATTCACATCGAATGGGATCACAAGTGAATGACAATATGATGGAAAGGGACTGAGAAACAAAGCCTCAAAAATGTTAATTGTATCTCAAAGGGAGAGTAAAATCAATAAATGCTATTTCTAAAACAACATAGTATCCATCAGCACAGATACCTGAAATAAATCAGTAAAAGCAGTGATATGAGAATGGTAATTTTTCCTAGTTATGGGAACGGCTTCCTCTTATTTACTGCCACCAGCACTGCCGTCTTCACCCGTCTCTTTGCAAATAATGCACATTTTGGTGGTGTCCCCCAGTCCCACCCTGTGCTGAGGGCTGGCAGCCCCAGCAACCCCTGCACGAGTCCAAAGGCAAAACCATAAAGGTTTTACTGGCGACCTGCAGCACTCCTAAAGCAGGCAGTAATGAACTCACAATCTATAGGGGTAGAGATTACTTTGGACAGAGTAAAAGGCAAGGGGAGAGGTTGGTCTGAAATGTCAGAAATATTAGCTACAGAGAAATACAGTAAGTGAATCAATGAGAACAGAGCTACTGGGTAAAAGGATTAAATGGCTAATAGAAGGGAGACTCCACTGACCTCCAACATGGGAAGGAGTTGATAATGAGATAAGTAAAGCTTATGAAGATAATAACAGTGTAATTATGGTCGAGTTCAAACTACTAAGTGTATATTAGGAAACCCTTGAGATATATATAGATATAAAATTCTGGATAGCTAGTAGTAAATGATTACCTTTTAGTCCAAAGTGTAAGAGGCTCAAAAAGTACGTCTGGATTTGAGTTTAACCTATAACCCAGCAGTGGGGCTACATAAAACATTTTACACCTCGTTTTTAAGGAACACACAAGAAGGCACAGCGATTATGGAGCGATTTATCCGCTGCAGTTTCTGTTGCCACCAGGCTGCACTCAGGTGGGGACTATAAATGCACAGAGATTTCCTGGGAGACAGCCTTGGCCTGAGCAACACATGCTCCCAAGACCCAAACACACTGAGAAAGGCAGGGGAACGGGGCAGGGCGAGTTTCTTGCTCAGTTCTTGTCCCAGCACTGGTGAACTCGCTCTCATCATTGATATTGACTGCAAGGGAGCAGCGTGTATGGGGCTGTATCCCATAAAATTACCCCTTCACTTCCTGCAAGCAACTTCTCTGCATCCCCACTGACTTACGTTTTGTTTCTCCATTTTTTAATTTAATTTTTTCAGGAAACATGAAGCAAGGGATACCACCCACTGCTGAAGATGCCAAATCAGACAGATTAGCCAACGACGCGTGACAAATGCTGTCTTCATTGGAAAAGCACAAGTAAACCTGAAGGATCACATTTTTAGGGGGACTTACTTCATCTCAGTCTCCCGCCTCAATCCTGCAATCAACTGACACTGCGAATAGCAGGATTTGATTTCTTATCATCTAATTTGTGGGTGCAAACAGCAGCATTACTCTGAGAAACCGAGCACTTGCAGTTCCCATCGACTTCGTTTATCCTTGCTATTTGTGCTTACAAATCAGGGCGATGCTTGATCTTTGAGTTCCATAATTTCCTCCTGCAATTGGTTGTACTCATGAAATTGCACCTGCGGTTGATTGCTGGAGCAGAGTTAGGGGCTGGTTCTGAAGATGCAGCCCATGATTTTTGAAAAGCTAATGCTGGAAGAAAGAGAAAAAACCAGCTCCCACAAAAATGGGAATCGGGTTTTTAGCTAAAACGACAAGTACATTATCCAGTAAAATAAAAGTGACAGGCATCAGAAGGTCTTAATAGATGCAGTATACACTTCTACCTGGAGAATACAAACATAGCTCAGGGAAACACTTTTCTGAATAGCTGTCAATCAGCAAGTGGCAATAAAAAACCCTAAATAAATGCTGATCTCAAACATCTCAACTCTGTTTGTCCTAAACAGGGCATAAACAACGGCGTATCACATCACACGTGTGCCACTGTGCATGCCAGTGTGTGGACAAATGACTGCTGAAGTGCATAAGTTGTAATTGGGTTATTTGTGTGCAGTCACCACCATTCCATGATGAAATCAGGGATATCATCAAGTTCCTGATCCTGCATTTACACTGCTGAAAAATATCCACCTTTCCATCCTTTGCTGTGGCTGTAAAACACTGGGACATGCCTAGCAAAGATTAAGCAAGATTTTTTTTTTCCAAAGGATTTCTTATGTCACAAAAATACAGAAAAAATAGAAGAGACAGGTGGTAGGAAAATGACTACACAAATGCAAAGTCATTTACTAATACAGTACAAGTGTATGCTCTGAGAGGGACAGGTGGGAGCTTACTGGGAGCACAGGGCAGTGAATTATTTAAGTCAAGTGCCTTTTAGGGCCATGAAAACAGCAACTGAAAAAAGGCTATTAGGCCACTTTGTCCATTCTCTACATCTAAGCCTTAAAAACCCCTTACTGCTGAGCCAGATAATGAATTTTTAATACCTTATTCACTGTTCTTAAATATTCCAAATGATGGAGCTTTTTCCACTTTGGGAAACAGCTCTACTCTCTAATAAAGAACCAAAACAGATATAAATTGCCAACAGAGGATTTTGAACCAAAACTCTTCTGGCAGCATCCCATGGCTGCTCTTCTATTCCCTTTCAAGTGTCACACTGCAGAGATGCCTTCAAAGGGGCAGGGTGAGGAGCTACATCAAACTGTAAGAAATCCTTATGTCTACGAACATATCAGCTTATCTTCCATGTAACTTATTTTTCCCAGGTACTGGCAAACAGACGAGAAATGAAGCCTTGAAGGGAAAAACCTTCAGGGAAGGTGAACTCCAACTCAGTGCAAAACATGAAGGTAGAAGTGACACACAAGAGACCAGCATTAATTCTCTGAAACCTCAAAAAAAGATGTGTCCCATTTCTGACTCAAAAGCATCCTTGCCTGACAGATCTGCAGGCTCTACTTTGGATCTGAAGCTCACATTCATTTTCTCCCATTTTCTCTTTTTCCACGCTTAGTCACAAGTAGTAAAGGAATTTTAAGTCAATTTGGGCTCTCAAATCACCAATTCATCATTTTTAGTGGGCTCATTCTAATTCATTTGAGCTTGTGTGTGGGAGAGTGTGGGCATGCACCTAAAACTAAGGTCCAACATTTGCCCTCTGCTTCTGCCAGGTTTCCATCACTGATTGAGCAACAAGGAGGGAAAACATTTCCTTGCTGACACTGAAGAACAGAGCCCAGAGCACAAAGAGAGCCTGACCTTTTGCCAAGAGTTTGACTTTTTAGAGGAAAACTGTGCCATAAGTAAAAGTATCAATAAGAAAAAAAAGTCACCATACAAGGGACTTTTGGGTCAGCAATCAAGAACAGGCTGCACTTCCAAAGGCTTCCTTATGAGAAGTCTGGGTCCATTTGTTTTTAGAAATCTAATGAATTGTGTTGGCCTAGATTTTGTCCTTGTGCACCAGGCACTGTCCTATTTCCTCAGTGAGATCCTCTTCCATGGGGAATTTTTCCTTTCTGTGCAGATGGATGTGGGACAAACTTTGCAAACTGGGTCCTAACTAAATTTTGTTAGGAAACGGAGTCCTCTTTTTGGGGAAGAAAAATCCGTGTAACAAACAGCTAAACAAAGATAAAAATGACCCCAGAATGTTTTTATGTTTGTGATTTCAAGAAATGAATAATTAAAGCTGTCTGGAAGAGCTCAGATGGAAACTGTGGGTTTATTTTATTTTCTAAACCAGCTACAATGCTGAGGTAGCTCATCAAATAACAGCGGGGAGAGGAGCTCGGCCAAGACTCTTCTGGGCCTTCCTGCCATTTACACAGCTAAGCCTGCTTATTTCAAGAGGGAAGAGAGCCAGAGAGCAAAGCTCTTGACCCTGTGAGCACCGAGCCCCAGGGTTAAGAGCAGAAGGGTCCTTAATCACCTGGTTGCCAGCAGCTGGTTCAGTCAGAGCTTAGATAGTTAGGCTTAGAAACTTATTTTGCCCTATCAATTAAAACCCCCCTCCTCAAATAACAAAACAAAACAGAGATGTAGATTTTTCTTGGGACTCAAAAATGCTGTTCTTAGCATTTCTTTATGGGATGATAGGAGAAACAAGCTCCTCAGTCTTTACTTGCCTCCATACTTTGCCTTGCACTTTTGAACGCTGCACAGCAAACCCCCAGGGCTGAATCTTCTTTGCTCTGCATGATGGATCATCAGACATACAATTCCCATTATTGTTAATGGCAGTTGTGCATCAAATTACCACACGTGGCATTTGCTAGTCCTCTGAGCTACCTGCTTTCCTCTTGCAGTACAAGCACGTAGGAAATGCACCAGGATATTGCTACTTTTGGAGGTTGTTAGCTGCGAAAATTTGTGCAATAAAAAATTTGCTGCAAGCTTTCATTATCTTAATAACAAAAAACTACACAGAATTTTCACTTTTTACTGCAGAGCCACCAGTACTTAATACTGTGAAGAAGTCCAGAAAAAGCCAGGTAACAAAATTTAAAGTGGATCCAAAGGCCACCATCAATGATAATTCTGGGGAGCTCTGCTAGAGGTTAACACTAGTACAGGGCATAAAAAGGTATTGAGAAATACTTTGGGGTTTTTTTTATCATTTTATTCTAGTCATATCTTCCAAAGAAACAGCCTGGACTGAGAGTGCTGAGCAAATGAAAAGGGAAGAGTGACAGAGAGGGCAATCACTGTTGGAGGCACACATTACCCTTGCCTTTGACGTGGTGGAGTCGCAGCTGCCTGTTTGTGTATCACGAGCAGCAGAGGAGGAGAACTCTCCTCCTCCAGCATCACCTGGCACTGGTGTCTCCTGCAGTGAGACCTGTGCCACTGCCACGGGGAGCAGATGTGGTTTGTTAGCAGGGTTTGGGTTATGTGCTTCCCTCTGCTTTGAAAGGTCTACAAGAAAATTGCTGTCAGACCCTCGAGATCTCTTTTCCTCCCTTCTTCCTCCACTCTGTACAATGTTTTCACACTCTGTGCAATTTCAGTCAACTTGCTGATGTACAAAAGGAAAATTTAAGCAAATGTACATTGGCTTATAGCTACATTCTGCGTTTTGTTTAAAGCATAACCAGGCATCTGTAAGGGAACATGCAGGTTACTGCTCTGAGCTATGAAATATTCATGAAAACACCAGTGTGATGCCTCACCTTTGCTCCTTCAAATAGACAATGGTCTGGCTGCCTCCCCAGAGCCAAGTTTCAGTGTCAGAGAGAGGAGTAAGTAGCTTATTGTGCTGTTAATATATGATTATGTCATCTCTCTTAACACCCTCCCACTAAAGAGGCCGAGACCTCCAGGTCTGCAAATCCCCAACTTGAAATGGAGCTGGGGATTTCTTCCCCTGTCGGTAAAGCAGCTCAGCTGTAAGATGAGCTGGATGGAGATTCACAGGGAAAAGGTTCTGTGTTTTGTTTTTTTTTTCAGGAATCCCATTTAAAAGGCTGCAGAACAGGAAGTCTTCAGCACATAGTTTATCTTCATGAAGAAGGGTGGAAGAGACCCCACTGACCTGTTGCTCTCCTCTTGATCTACAGAAGGACAGGGGTTTAGACAGTATTTGTTTCTAAAGCTGTTGCTTCCTTCACTGACAGTTGCACCTGGATGAGCCAGGAAACTTCCCCCACTGCAGCCTCAAAAAGACAAAATTTACGGCCTCTTCCCTCCTGAAATAGAGAAGATACAGATAACTTTCTTCCACAACACACTAATAAAACCTTTCCAGAATCTTTCTTCTGGTCCCGAGGCAATTCCTGTCACTTCAAATCCAAATTTCTGAACCACACCAGGTGCAAATCCCCTCCCACCTGGTTGCAGAGCTAGAAATTGCAGGTGGTTCTAAGAACCCACGCCAAACCCCAGCGAGCTTTTGAGATCTCTGTGTTGTGAAAGGCACAGGCCTTGAAAGATCCCCCTGCAACAATAAATGGTGAGACACAGAACCTCTGGAGTCTGTAGATCACCCTGGCTTCTCAAGAGGATGCTGGCCTCTTTGTTCACTGCCCAAAAGTCCTTGGGACTTTATGGGCCTGCATTAAAAATCGAAATCTTTTCATTTGAAGACCTGCTTTTTGATGGATAGTGCAAATCAGTTTAAAGTAACGCTTTGTCAGCCAGAAATCATGATAAAGATAAATTTAAGTGATGCCTTTTTAAATGCCTCTATAGTTAATATTTCCATAGTTCCTCCCTGCAACCTGGGGGAAATAAAGGCCTACTGGTGATTATTTTCCTACTTTTCATTGTCCCATGTAGACATTTTATTTTTAATATTAAGATCCAGGGTAGAAGATATCTGATTTATGTAGCTGGCATATTAATGGACACTAACCTGAGACCATTTTTCTTTCTTCTTTTACAAAATAGATGTTCTGAAACCTGTCAATTCCTGTTTTAGGAAGAGACCAAAAATCCTTCTAAAGCTTTTTCAGATTTAAGAAACTGTGGGTTTGAGGAAGAAAAGATGAGAGAGAGTTCTGTTTCAAAATTTTGGCCTAAAAATGGTTCTAACATGAAACCATCAAGTTTCTGGCTCTTGGGTTCTTCACACAGATTTTCTTGGGTCATATTTTTCATAAGAATATCCAACATCAAACTTTAACAAACTAGTACTGAAATTATTGGCCACTCTTAATCGCCCGTATTTCAGATGAGTCACTTTTGACTTTTATTAGGAGGTGGGAAAATCTCTTTCGTCTCATTCCCAGCATCTTCATTCATGCATGACAACTTGTCTCCATTCTCCGCCTCTGCAGTATGTGTGAAACAAGATGTCTCAAAGTCTAATTCTAGAATTCAAGTACTGAACTGAAAAAATTGCTGAAGTTTCTCATATATTTTTGTAGCACAGGCTGGAATTATTAATAGTCATAAAACACAAGGCCCTTTGCCCACAGCTGCTCTGCAGGTGGAAAACCAGTGAACTTTACAAGAAATTGGCTTCCAACTATTTTATTTGAAGCACTAGAGGAGAAAAAGGGGTCTAATCTTTCAAGGACAGACATAACTTCAGCCTTGTGCCTGCCAGCAGACTTCAATAGGACAAGTTAGGATGATAGATTTAATTGTCTGTTCGGGATGTTGCTGAATCAAGGACTGGACTCCAGTGGCTGATAGATGATCTGAATTGTGAGACTTCATGGAACTGGCTAAATAGCTCTTCCCAAGAGCAGCTTGACTCCTTTCTGCCTTGTAAGATGATAATGGCAGTGTCAGTTAATGTTCCTGTGTCCACAGAAGGGAATTGGGGAGCAAAAGGAGCACGGGGCTGAGCAGAGAATGAAAATCGCTGCATTGCAAAGAGGCTGAGGAGATGTTTCCCTACCAGGAACATTTCTGATTGCCCAGGTCAACCCAACACATCTGACTGGGCCTGTCCTTGCAGTCTCCAGGGAGAAAGGGCAGTGCTCAGGGGCAGACCAGAGGTGCTCTGGAGGTTGAAGCATGGAGGTCGATCTGTTCTGTTAAGCACTCTCTAAAGCTGGCTGAGGATTTTTGCTGGAGTGTCTTTCTGTTCACAAACATTAGTACGCCAGAAAAGAAAACATGTTTTACAGCAAATTCATCAAAATGTTTGTTGGGGAGGGTTTCTAACCTCCAAAATGAAGCGTCTTGGGAGAAAGATGCAAACAGCTAATTGGACCGTGCTCCTAAAAAGTGGGAAATAAACACTCCTGTGATCTTGGAAGCAGAGAGATGTTCTCCCACATCCCAGAGGCATTTCCCTGCCACTGCCCTGGAGCAGAGCTTCTCCAGTCTCTCTGCTGGGACTGCTCCATGTGGAGAGGCAGCTGGGTGAGCACATGGTAGCTCAGCCCAAGCCTGGCTTCAACTCTGATCTCCCACATCCTGGATGAGTGCCCACCATCACAGAAATGCTCCTTTACAGTCATTTCCTTTCAGCTGTTGTTTTGGGGTAAAAGGAATACGCTGCAGTAGTTCTACTAACAAATAAAATCCATATAAACCCTTGATGGACCAGAGAAATTATTTCTCACCATGTCCACTGCACATAGAGTATTACCTGAACACCTGCCCTTGAACTTATGTTCAACAACTCCTCAGAGGCCATTTTTCCTCTGCAGATGTCTGCCTGATGCATTCAAATTATGATCTTAAAGGAACTTCCTCTGAGTGCCTGTGCTGCCTGTCTGGGGTGTCACCTGCTCTGAATGAGCTCCAGTCACTGCTGGATCTCCTGTGCAGTCACACCTCAAAAAAAGTGATTATTTTAAATCTTCTCTTATGGCAGAGAAGGTAAACCATCACACAGCGAGAGACAGCCCATCCTCATTTTTGCTTTCAATTAGTTTTATTTGAAGAGGAATATGCTAAAAGCCCAGCTTAGAGGTGCAGCTGAAAAATGAGCAAGACTAAGTTCCTTTTGGTTGTGTTTGATTTTGGTGGAGCCACACATTAGAAGTGAATCTGGCTTCACTTTCTCTCTCTCTCTCTCTCACACACACACGTGGTCTTAAAAAGTGGGCTTAAGTTCTGGAAAACCTCTGCAGTTTTGGTAAACCCTCAGCTGTTCTCCTGAGAGAAGTTTCTGTTAAATGACGTATCTTTAATCACCTCTGTCAGGGTTTCTAACAATACGATTAATTAGTTTTAGACATCCCACTACCAAAAAGGTTAAGTTTGTCTTCATTAGGAACGACCTCATCTTGTCTCCAATCTCTCACTGCTATCATCTGTAACGACACACCAGAGAGGCATCAGTTGTCCCATGACTGAAAAGGCTGTTGGATGACTTGTTTATGACCAAAGCTTTAATTCATTAAATAATGGGGAAAACAACTTTTTAATGCCAGTTGTTTTACTGCTCTGCAGACTGAGTGCTTGTCTCACTGCTGCTGTCGCATTTGGGGCTAATTTAATGAATAATTAAATAATTTAGCTTTTAACTAAATTAATCATTTAGTTAATTCATTAATAATTATCTGTTGCACTTCGATGGTGCCTTCCAGGCTAAGATATCAAAGTGTTTCGTGAGCATTATGGGGAAGTTCACCCTTCTTCCTCCCACATACAGCCTGAGTAAATGGATTTTATGTGAAAAACCACGTTAGTCAGCTTCAAAGAGAGAAGGAATCCGGTGCTGATTCTGTGGGTGGGGGCAAGGAAGGGCTCAAACCACCAGCTTGCCATTTTCAGCAGACTCAGACTCTCTCCAAAACCCTTTTCCCTTGCTAGAACAGCACGTGATGGGAGGCAGGATGGCCTAACACTGGGCATGTCATGATGCAGGTCTCCATCCTTGCTCGTTATTTTTGGGTGATCCACAGTCCCCAGGTGCCTTGGCTGTCCACCAGCACAAGGTGGGTGCAAACAGCTCCTCACTTCAGGAAAAAAACCACTTAAAGCTGTGAAGCTTCACGCCACGTTAAAGCAACCCAGCTGCAAATTTTGCAGCTCAGAGAGATTAAGCATCATCCCCACGATCCCAGAGTTCTGTGGCTCCTGTCCTTGGCACCAGGGAAAACAAGGCAAAGGCCTGCCCAGCTCAGACAGCAGGCTGGTGGCAAGTTCAGCACTTCGAGTCCTTTGAGTGCCCAGCTGATCCACGCTCAACTCACATTCCAGCCACTTCCCTGCTCCAAGACACACTCTGCCTGGGGGCTGTTAAATTTTCAAGCCATTAGTAATCACTTCCTCATCATTACTCCATAGTCCTTTTTATTTTTCTCCCTTTGGTACCTGAATACCCAAGAAGGTGGCTGTGATACATTTAATATCGTCTTTCCATTTAAAACAATTTTAGTGTCAATCTGGTTCAACAAGGTGCTATTCTTAAGACAGAATGGAAATTAATTTTTCGTACATATGGGAAGAGGCTGATTATGTAGGACGTTGTGGCCTCTTGTGCTGGAGCACAATTGTGAATCACTCTACTCGTATTTTTGTTTATTTTTTAGGCTTAAGCATTGCCAAAATTCTTAATGACAAAACCTAGTGACTGTCTATTTAAAGGAAAAAAATAATTTAGTATTCAGGAAGAGTAAACTGACAAGACGCCAAATGGATTTAACTGTGTAATTCCAAGGGAGAGAGAAACAGAAGTGCTTTAAAGAGCTATCATGTTCTTAAGTGAAGACGTGGTGATGCATTGTTTAATGAGGGAAGAGCGGGGGCTGAGATAATGTGGGAAGGGGGAGATGATGTGATTCCTTCACAGGCCTTGGGAGAGTGACACAGAACAAGCCTGTTCCCACTCTGCCGAGCAATGTGATGGTCAAGTACGATATTCGAGATCTCTGAGGGGACTGTGCCGCAGAGCAAACACAAAGAAGGACTTTTGCCACCTCCTTGGGAAGAGGGTGAAGGGGGAGAATGCCTCTGAGAAGTGGGCAGTGCTTCTCAGCAGCCACAGCACTCGTGGAAACGAGAGCAGCACAAACACTTCTGACACCGTGAAAGCAAACTGAGAGCGTTCGAAACGGCCCCAGAGAGGATCTCAGTGACTGCAATTTTCATATGCCTACTGAAAACTCATCTGGGGGTGCTTGAGGGCTGATGGAAGTGCTGTACAAAGAAGTGGAGAAACAAGACAAACATTCCCAAGCGTCCTGATCATCAGCCTGATTAAGGAGGAAGCAGCTCAGAGGTAGATTGTGCTGATGCAGCAAGAACCATCGTGTGCTGTGTTGGGACTGGTAAAACTGCAGGTCCTGGAAGCAGAAGCCTTTTCCCTCACATCTGCACCATCTGTGTGTTCAACTCTAAACCCACATGGGCGGCCATAACCGGGCAAATTTTTGAGGAAATCTTGTGGGAAGAACAGGAATGGGAATAATTTTTGATGATCTTGCAAAAGACTGAAATGGCATCAATCCTGCTTGCGAAGGAAGTGCAGGAGGAGCTGAGTGATCTAAAGTTTGTAGCTAAGGAAATATTGAGAAAGAAGAATATTGGCTTGCCTATTTAAAGAGGAGCATCTACTTAATGCAAGGCTGTTGTTACCTTGAAATTTAAGCATTTGCCTAAGTGCTTTGCTGGACAGGAATGTCATTATCCTTGGGCTTAAAGCTGAGCATATGTTGGAGAGCTTTTGGTGAACAGAAGCAGGGTTTATAGAAAACTTCAGCCTCAGCAATCATCCAACCTACTTACACAGGAGCCACAAAACATCCGCCCAGGTGTTCCCTGAAGTTAAAACTGTCAGTCACAGGAGCTCTCTCTGAAAAGGGAGATTTTCCAAAGGGTGGCAATGGAGGTGCACTCACTGCATGCTCTGTCCCTGCAACCAATGGGCGAATCCATTGCAGGTGTAAGCTTCCATGAGCCAAGGAGGAGAGATCCATTTTCCACACATTCACTTAGAATTCTCACCGCACTCCTGTATTTTTGCTGGCTGTTGCAAATACAGATAATATTTACTAATTTGACAGCTATTGCTATTCAGTGGGTTGAATATTTGACAGCTCCAGTCAGTGGATTGCTCCTTCCTAGATAATAATTCTAGAATAATCAGAAACACAGTGAAAAGAAATTTAAAGGTACCTTTTTGAAGACATGCCACTGCACTGTCTTGCCCAAAAGATGAGTCTGTCCTTAATTAGGCCAGAGGAAAGAAAAGGCTTCTATGGCGCATTAGCATGCTTTTATCCCTGCACTCAGAGTTACAAATAATTAACAAAATGAACCTCATGGAAACGTGACTGGTCCTGTGAAGCATCCCTTGTCAGCTGTCTCCAACAACTGCCACGAGGGCCTGTCGAATTTGCTCTAATGTGTGTATTAATGGATTTTTTAGTAGCACCATTTGCTACTTCAAAGATCATGTGTGTTGTCTATTTAACCTTGAAAAACCCACTGGCTAAGAGTATTTGGGAATATGAGGTGCTTTTCTGCCTAATTTGTTCTGTAAGTATCAAATGGAAGATGTGTCATGGTAAATTGCATTTTCAAAAGACAACTAGTGTGACTGTCCAGCACAGGACTTTTCTAACAATTTTCTAGACTAATTTATTGTTTAGTTGTCAGCCACCTAATTTATTGGCCATCCAAACCAGGAATTAAAAAGCAAGTAAATTTTATTCTGTATTTTTAAATACTTTCAGGTTTTATATTACCGCAATAACTTTTGAAACTCCAAGTTTAAAAGGTAAGTGGATGTACAAGCTCATTTAGCTGCTCAATTAATTTTGCATCCGCTTTATCTGAAAAAAAAAATCCTTAGCCATGGCATCCAAATCTTTATGAGGGACTTGTATTTGCACTATTTACATTTTAATATACATCACTTACTAAATTATTAATCAACTGAAGTTCGTTAAGGTCTTTGAAGATAAAAAGCACTCAGAGTGTTAAACACCATTCTTCTCACCATCATGTCTTCTAATTTTCAATGTTTTAGCACACAAAATACGTTTTGCTCAGATCTAGAGGATGCTTTAAATTAGCTTGTTTATACATTTTGAGGATGCCGTTAATTTACGTAGGTTAATGATTCCTGTGGCATATTTAGGATGCTGCAAATAAATAAGTGTTTGCAAGCTGACTCATGTCAAGGAAATTGAGACTTCGAGGATTCTGTCGGTTCTCAGTGACAGTAAAAATGTCAGTTGAAATCCTGCTCCTGGGAAAAAACTACAGCAAACCTCCCTTGGCAGCACGAGCACCAGAATTCCAGCCCTTTCCAGGCTGGGCATCTGTGTGTTTCTCAAAGGAACCAGCCCTGCCAAAGCAAAGCTCTCTGGCACAGACACCCTTTCCCAGGGAGGCAGAGCTACGAGGCCTCCCAACTCCACATCTCCTGTCCCACTCCAACAGGACTAATTGTGCCTAATTAATTGCAACAAGATTAATTGCACCTTCCACCCACACCTGCTTCGGGTTACTTGGATGAGCTGATGTGAAGAACGGAGATGCACATGGCCCTTTTTGCTAATTTCTGTGGAGGAGAGGGGAAAAACCAAAACATTGCTAAACAAAGAGATTACCCTCCTCCCCAAAGGTTGAGAACAAATGGAAACTCCTCAAAAAAGTGATAAAAAGATACTTTTAAGGACAACGAATTGCCTCAATTCCTGCTGATTGAGAAGAATCAACGCTTGAGTAGATTAATCAGGATCACCACAGACATTCCCATTCGTTCCTGCACAGAGGTGAAATAACATCCTCAAGTCTGGAACATGTAAATAAAGATCCCTAAATTAGAGCTCAGTAAAAAAGTGACCTTTCTGGGTCAGGAAGGATGAGCAGCCCTGCAGCTGCTGAAAGCAGGGGAGCAGCTGCCCTTTGCCCTGGCCAGCTCCGAGCCTGCTGTTCAGGGACCTTCCTTTGGAGATGTGGACTGGAACTTCTCCAAGGCTGAGGAAGATACAAAATTGGGTTTTGAATTCCTTTTCTACTGCTCAGATATTTGGATTACCACCAGCTGGGGTAAATCCATTCTGTTGGTTAAATCTGTAGGGTTGTTGGTACATCTGCTGCTATATCTGTGCTAAATAAACAACTCATTTTCCACATCAGTGACGTTTTGGTTTAGCTACAGCAGCCTCCACTGCCCAGTTCAGGCGACCATGGATGTGAGTGAGGGAAGGCTGGTGGGGAAATCTTTCTTTTTTATCAGACCATTACTTAGGTAGCTCTGATATGCTGCAGGGTGGTTGGTCTTTCACAGGTACCATGTTTCTCCTTGAGACCGTAAGAGATAAAATACCAACTTCTCTCTCCCTAGATTTTCACACCTCCATAGTATTTCCTTAAGCTTCAGCCATGCATAACGTGCTGACAAAGTTAATTAAAAGTACAATTCATTTCCAGTATGCACTCTATACAGCTTAAAATCAAATCTTGTTTCTCCTTCACTTTTTGCAGCAACAGAAACCTTTGATTTTCTCACTTTTTTCCCAACCTCGGCTAGCTGAAAGATAAACTTTTGATAACACAACTGCGTGCACATCTGTGATTCCATATCTTTAAAAGGCACGTTCCTGGCAGCAGGAGAAACAGAACCATGTTGTATGAAGGATGGATATAGCATTTTAAAAAGTTTTAACCAGCTTAAAAAAAAAAAAAAGGAGAATAATCCTTTGAAAGCCATGTTTGGAAAAGAACATGAATACAATTAACCTCTGAAATTCTATGCTTGTTGGTTTGCTTAGTTCAGCCATTCCCAGGGACCATTTATCTCAACAGAAAAGCATAAATACTGTGTAGCACTGACTTTATCAGTGCAACTTTAACTGAACACTGTCCCCAGAGTCACTTAAGGGTTAATCCTTTGCATCTCATGAAAGGTAATGGATTTTGATTAAAGAGAGCACCTCAGTGGCTTGGGAGCCTAAAGCAGATGCACATATCCCAGCTTTATATTTAATTTAAAGCCAGCACCCTCAAAGAGGAGCACGAGCCATTTATACCACCAGCAGCTAAACCAAAAAATGTAATGCACCTGACCTCAGTGAAATGGAAATTACAACCGTGGCTTAGCTGTAATAATTATTTGCATAAGGTTTTAATGCCCAGTACATTTCATGGAATAGCATACGGATTCTTAATGGAAATGAGCCCAACTTTTGGGAGAAGAACTCAGGGCACTTTTTCCAGGGTTGTTTTGAGGTGACGGACCCTTCCCAAGAACCAGAAGCTGGGCAGAGTGGTTGGTCTGAGCAGGGAGGCAGCTGACCCACCTTTCCATGGTAGCCAAGTGCAGGAGCCACAACAATTTTACTGTCAGCTTTCTCTACAGCTTGGCACTGGCCATTCCAAACTGCAGCTAAATTAGTCTTTACCCAGAATTTGGCTGGTGAGATAGGATTCTTCACCTCTAGAGATTGTCCACATCCCAGGAAAGAGATTCAGGTTATTGCCACGCAATAGCCAGCTCGCAGCACAACACACTGACCTCCTGCACCAGTCATGGTCACTCACAGCTCCAGCAGCCCAGCCAAAGAGGGATGACCTTGCTGGAAATATCTGATTTTAGACAGAGCTACAAGGAAGTTCACACAATTTTTCACACCAGGGTGCTCCTGGGGGAATTCATGCATATAAAAAGCTCAATTATATATGATACCAACTTTTAATGCACTGGTCTGGAAAAAAAAAGGTGGATTGTCTCGCTGTACACAGAGGGGGATTTCATCCATAGCCCACGTGGCTCTTTCATTGAAATTCTTCCAAGGTTCAGACAAATTACTGAAGGTTGTCTATTGAAAATAGAATCACAGAATCTTTAAGGTTGGAAAGACCTCTGAGATCATCACGTCTGACCATTAACCCAGCACTGCCAATTCCACCCCTAACCTGTGTCCCTAAGCACCACATCCACTTGTTTTTTGACCACTTCCAGGAACGGCAATTCCACCATTGCCTTGGGCAGCCTGTTCCAATGCCTGACCACCCTTTCAGTGAAGAAATTCTTCCTAATATCTGATCTAAACCTCCCCTGATGCAGCATGAGGCCATTTGCTCTCATCCTATCTCTTCTTACTGGGAGAAAGGACCAACCCCCACATCTCTCCAACCTACTCTGAGGTCATTGTAGAGAGTGACAAGGTCTCCCCTGAGCCTCTTTTCTCCAGCCTAAACAATCCTAGCTCCCCCAGCTTGGGAGGGACACAGAAACCCAAAAACCCAACCCCACACTGTCCAGAACAAAAGCCAACCACAAGAGAAGAGAATATGTGGTCGGCAAGCAAAGGGCCACCCTTGGTTTAGATTTTAATTATGAAAATTTTTCTCTGCTGACAAGTGAAATGAATTTAGTCGCTCATGCATGGTGTAAAAGTTGAATTGTCTGGAAATTAAATCAAAATAAAAAATGAAAACTACAAACCAGGCTTTCACTGCTACCAACAAGGGAGCCATCCTTTAGAGGTGACATTTCACAGCAGTCCCCGAGAAATGTGATTGTTCACAGCATTAAGTAAATGATGGTCTCTGAACAGTGTGGAAATAATTGAAAATGTTTGCTGTTTTTAAGTAAATGTTATAAATCCCTGAAGGCTGTTTGAGTTTGGAAGTGGAAAAGAATAAAATGTTTCAAACAGGAATGCATGTGGGTAAACTGCCTGATGGTTTGGCTGACAACTGTGAAACTTCACCTGAAATATCAGCTGGAGTAGTTTTCCCTTTTCTGCCAACAGGCTCACTTTTAGAAAGTTTTCCTTTCCTCCCTCCTCCCCAGCCAACACAACACTCACACCTGAAATGACAACACTTTTAACCAGAGGTGGCTTTTTCAGGAGCAGAAATGTCACTGCCTGAGCCCAAAAGTAACACAAACGAAGGCCGTGCTCCCTGGAATGCTAAGATGTGACTCCCTGACTGCTGCCCGGGGCCCGGGTGCCTCTCTGTCACTCCAGGAATGGGGACTGCAAGAGATTTCTTTATGCTTTGTTCGTAAACTGCTCACACCTTTGGCAACAGGATTCTGCTGTGATCCTGAGGCTGCTCTGCTTGTGCATAACCTGCTGCATCTCGTGGCTAATCAGGAGCATCTGATATTCCTCTTGAAATGCCTTTTTACACTCATTGTGCTACGTCTGCCATTTCTTCTTCCAAATCCCTGATTATTGTGAATAAAAAGAAGCTTCTACATTTTTGTTGAAGAGATGTAAGATTGTTGCTTGGAGTACACTTGTCATTTTGTCTCATCACAACAGTGTGAGACTGCAGCCCCAACACAGATATATTTACTACATCCAGACTGTGACACATTCCTGCAGAGAGGAGTCTCTAACACATCCCCCCAGCACTTCCCTCGACACAGCCCTGCCCCACCCAAGCTGGCTGGTACAGAACCACCTCGCACGCCAGTCCTGCATTTATTTAATGATCCATCCTTGGAAATCCGGGCTGCAATTCCCGGGTGCCAAGCACAGGTGTGCTCCAGCAGACGTGCAATGCACTTTCGGATTTTTTCCAAGAGTCAGCAGCAAGAAGAGGGGGAGAATTAACTGGCTTGGCTCGACACCAGCCATGACCCCACCTGCACGGAGCAGCTGCGAGATGTGGCATTAGCTCCTGACAAGTGGATTACTCACAGCAAGGAGACAATTCTATTACTCAGAGGAAGGAACAAAATATGTCACTGAAAGGTTTAAGGACCGTGGAGCAAACATATCAGCATTGTTTAGGAACCTATTTATGCATAGATGAGCCTAGTGGGATTCACCAAAGCACCTGCATAAGTTAGTCACCTAATTTGTACCAGCCATAAAGGTATTCAGAGCCTAATTGCTTAAGTGTTTTTGAAATTCCTGGTAGGCATGAAAAGACCTTTGTAAATCTGCTCCCCTGTGCAACCCGATTTTTATGGACAGAGGCTATAAACACCGATGTACAAATGCCTGTTCACGAAGTCACACACTTTTGATCAGTGGTTTAAGGGTTATTTGCAGTGTTAGGGGTTTATGTGGGTTCAAATGAGTCCAGTCGTAAATTTGTTATTAATCTGCACGTAAAATTTGGCTGCATGTTGTAACAATGCATGCACAGTTATGGTTTAAACATAACTTTGCCAGAATACAAATATTCCTCCATCCTTCAACTCCAAACCTGAAGGCATCCACTGAGACAGTGTGACTGCTCCTGTGTACTTGTAGTTGAGTTTTGATTTAAAAAGCAGGCTTTCCCCTTCACTGGTTACAGCTTTTTATCCCTTATGTGAACTAAATTCCTTTACAAACAACATACATCTTGTACGTAACAAACTGAAAAAAAAAAGAATCTCTCCTTTTTCATTGCAGAGATTTGTGTGGAGAGCCTGACTCCATTAATTTCAACTGGATTGACTCTATGCCATCTGTTTTCTGTGCAGCTGCCTTATTGTGGGAAGAGAGGAAGACAAGAAAGCACCCTTCTAAGCCCTACCGATGATATCCAGAAATAAGAATATAATTGGTGGAAAACCTTCTGAAGTCTGCTGCAATCACAACAGTTGAAGGGATTAAAGTGTGATCTAAAAGAATAGATGCAGATTAGGTTTTTTTTCAAAAGGGTTTGAAACCTGCCTTGAGACCCTTTTCAGGCCCTCATCCCTTAGAAGTAAAATAAACAAGGCCACCGGCACGAGAAGCAATTAAACTTGAATTTATACCAACTGGTGGCTCTCACTCTTTTATGGTAGACAGGCAGTAATCCATCAAACAGTGATATCAGTGCGAGTAGCAGCAAGGTGACACACTAACATTTGCCCACTGCACACAGAAGGGCAGTGCCTTAATTTTAGAGGAACAATCCTGGTTTTGCGTCATCTTAATCCCTGCTCTTACCCAGTGACGTTGTTGCTATGTCTGCACAGCAGCAAACACACACAGTTCCATGAAGAGCAGAGGGGAATACAGCCTCCCAATTTCTAGGGGGTGAATAATTTCTAAACCAGAGCTGGGAAAAAAATCCCTCAAAGTGGCTGCACGACTACACGAAGGATGTGCTCAACTCATTACATGTAATGCATCACCACTGTGTACATATACTTTGTTTTGGTTTTTATTCATGCCTGGTTAAACCTGGGGCACAATATTTCTGTTAAGCATACTGAGCAGTAACAAAAGGGCCTATTTCAGGACTATCCTCAGCATCACTCATTCCATGATCTAAACCCCACTGCATCTTCATCTCAATACTGCCAGTAGCTTCAGTCACATTTGTAAATGTGTTCTTGGTCCCAGAAACAATTTATTTGTGCTTGAAGCCGTTGTGATAAGAGCGCTGCCTTTGCAGGATTAACCGATGCTACCCATGTATTTATGATGCGGGCAACTTGTTTTTCCAGCTTTAATAAATAATGAAGCCCTGATGGTTTTTCAAGTGGGTTTCTGCCCTCCTGGAGCCGCGGCGTGAGCCGGAACAGAGCTCTGATGCCAGTCAGAGGCAGAAGCTCGTTCCTCTGCCTCAGTAATTCTCAGCAGAATGCACCAAGCACATAATAGAGCCGTGCTGTGTCGCCGGTACGGACTCGGCCCGGGGAGGAAGGAGAGATGTCCGAATTCAGGAGTGACTAGATTGAAATGTCCCCTTTATTATTTACATACAGTAGGGTTTTATCCTCAGAATTACAGAAAGGCCATTGGACCTTGGTCCTACAATAACAGTGTCCAAAAACATCTCACAGGTGCATGATAAGTAAGTTATTTACAAAAGCCTGCTAGCTGTTTTGCAGCTAGTTCCGTGAGAACAGGCAGACACTGAAAAATCTCTCTGCCACCAAGCCTTCAGCATCCTCAGTGCTGCTATAAATACAGCCCCAGCCGGGTGTCTCTTGGAAGGCTCCATCCCCTCCGAGGTGCCGAGCACCCTCTGTGCCTGCCTGCATCAAACCCTGCTCACAGGCAGAGCGGGGCCTTAGGGGAAACAGAGCTTGACATGTAGACAGTACCTCCATAAAGCAGACAGCAGCAATTAGCTGGGGACGCACCCTTCCCATGCAGAGCTGTCGGATCTGCTGCACGCAGCAGAGCTGAGCATGGATTTTGCTGTTGTTAGGGAGCAATGATTACCATCTTTGTCTACCGCACATTCTGAGGGAAGCAGTCCTTTTCTTCCGAGCAGGACGGTCATTGTGACTTACAGCAACAGATCAATAGAGAGGTGGGAAGCATCCTCCAAGAACCTGCATGTTCACAAAGGCGTTTTCCAAAGGTTTTCAATTTTCGCTCTTACATTTTCCGTGCTTATTGTCTCCACAACTTTGTTGGTCAATAAGCTTACACTGGTGATGGCCTGACAACCACCCTGCTCCCCCAAGACAGCCATCTGTATGGCACTGTTGGAGCTCTTTAAACAATTTTGCTTGATTTTCAGCTGCAGAGACTGTTGATGAAAGACCGAAACTCTTTTCTGGAGCTTTGTCCCTGAGGTGCACGAAGTCCTGCGTGACCCTGTCGCGCTCGTTCAGCACAAAAGCTCCCTCCTCTCTGCAGACTCCAGCAGCCAGCAATCAGCAGAACAAAATACACCTCAGCCCACACGGCCCTGCTGCCTCCTATGTCAGACTTCCACGGTTTCCAGTGCATTTATCTCAACTTCCATCAGGAATGGTGAAGTTGTCTCGGCTCGGTGGAGGCACACAGAATTAAAGAAGAGTGAAGAATTCAACCTGAGCCTTGCCAAGCCTCTCGCTCACATCACATCCAGACAACGCCCAGTGCAGTGAGGTGGCACAGCCCTGCACACAGCCCACCTGGACATTTAAGGCTCTCTACGCAGACTTAAACTGCTGTCTTGGGAGAAGGGAATTTTTACTTCCCTGTGGTAATTTATTCAGCCATTTTATACTTAATCCTAACCTACCTGTATTGAAAAAAACGCACGTTTGGGGAATGGGAGTTCAGCTCTGAGTGCTTTAAAATGCTTATACCATAGATATTTACATGTTGTACATGGCAGAGTAATACTATATTTAACTCAAACATCACAAACCCAAAGTGTTTCAGGTACTTAAAGATGTGCCTTAAAGCAAGCACTGTAAACACCTCATAAAAGCAAAATTCCCCAGTGTTGGCAAATAAAGAAGCTGCAGGGAGAAAACAAAGAAAGCACAAAGAAGAACCATTGCGAGATAACAGCAAAGGAATAAAACAGAGCTGAAATTTTACCATGGAAATTCAGTGGCCTCTTTTAATGGGTCGTGTCTTCCTCACCTGCTTACCTCAGTGGACCAGCTTTGGGAGCCCCTCACAGCTTACAAATGTGGCATTGAATGCTAACTAAAATATGTGCCTGTGTATATAAATATATGCATTTTTGTATGTAAACATATACATTAATGCATCATATGCCTATGTAGGCTAATAGTTTTAATATATTTTCCCTAAAGCTTTGATCCAGCAGAGCAAACAAGCAGAGGGAGAAAATCACGTGGCCCTGTGCTGTGTGTACACACATCCTGACAGTGCATTTTAGGCATATTAAGCTAGAGAAAAACCTTTGCTGCAACATGGAGAGGAACAACACTCCAGAAGTGTTTACCCAGGGTTACAAGGCGCCTGTGTCTTATGCAATACAGCATTTCCCAGATCCTGGGAGCTCCTGCAGGTGAGACGTGTCCATTTGGAATCATCAGAATCTGTTTTACGCCAAACTGACTTGATCCAAAACATTTGCTTAGTAAGTACAGCTTTGGTGGCTGTACTGTGCATATTAAAGAGGCAGCTTTATTATTACAGTGGCAATAAAAGCAATGAAGAGACTTTATGGGCGAGAAGAAATGCATAAAGACCAGGTACATCTGGACTTTGAATAATGTATGAAGACCAAATTTTAAGGCTGGCTTGTAAGGTAAATGCAGTCCCCAAAAGTAACTGGAATTGTCTGATCATTCTGGCTCATTGATCTTCAAGGGGTTTAGTGCAAACACTCTCATCCAAGGTACTGCCTGTCTCCATCAAAGCTCCTCTGAAAGAGTCAACATTAAGATGAATTTCAAGCTACAGTGAGAATATCACAGGTTACCCAGGCAGCTCTAAATTCTTCCACACAGCTTTCAGAGAGTGAAACACAAGCAGAAGTGAGAAGCCACTTTTTGGTCATGCAGCCAAGTGCCAAATCTACGACGCTCTGCTCCTGCTCCAGGCTGCCAGACACCTGTCCCTGCCTCAGAGGTAACTCCTCGATTCAGCAGACGACACATGAAATGCAAAAATAATTGGGACATATCACCTCCCTTCACCACCTTGAATCCTGAATGCCGGTGGGGAAGGAAGATGGATGGATCCCTGTTTTCCAGCAGGATGCTCCAGCTCGAAGTTATTGCTCAGGACAGAGCAGTACTGCCTTTCACCCACTGGTTACTCTTCTGAGGGCAGCAGGGTTCTCCTTTTACCACTTGACTGTGGGGAGCAGAATGGGGCAATCCTGGAGCAAACCAAGGCAGAGCTGCAGCTTGGAGCCAGGGCTCTGCAAATAACAGGAGCTTTCCCTTCCTTTACCAGCTACTCTCTTGTGACCACTATGTTGGCATTTAAAACCAGACCCTCTCCCTCAGCTGATCCCTTTGTGCCAGTGGTGAGTGGCCAGAGGAAAGCACTGGGGACAGCAAGAGGCAAAGAGCTAAAATCCAGTGCTTGGGATCTTGCCTGCAGCTCCCGTTACGCTGTGCACAAAGGGTGTGATCTGTGCTGGAATCTTACACAGGGCACGGACAAACCCTGCCAGTCCTGAGCCCTTCCGTGCTGCTGGAGCTCCTCTGTGCTAGTTTTTGGATCTGTGACTCTGCAGTTTTCTCACCACCATGTCTGGAGGGTACAACAGCAGCGTTTTTCTGCCACGGGTACTGAGGGGCTGCCAAAGTTGCATTTACTGATAGCAGCCCTATGCTGAGGATTGCAGGTTTCCTGGGATTAGCCATCCATGCACATCCACTCCTCGGGCTTTCATAAGCTGTGCTCGAAATGCTTAGGTCCACATCTAGAAATGAAAAATACTAATTAATGGAAAGAACCTGTAGAAATCTCTTTTGCAGTGGCTAGAGAACAAGGATTATAAATTTACTTTAGAATCAAGTATTTAACGTGGAGACGCTTCACAACTGGTAATTGCCAAAAGGAATCTCTTCATCCTCTAACCTGTGCTGCTCACTGAATCAAAGAACTCAGTGATTGCCTCAGTAATGGGCAATCAAGCCATGGTCAGGCACTAAAACCAAACCAGGAATGGACTTTAAACAGTCGGCCATAAATATAAAAATCAGAGCCCCATGGGTCGCCAGGGATGTAAATGGTGTTGATTGTCCTGGAGGGCTTTAACTCCTCGAAGTTTTTGCTTCTAGTGAGAGTGAAGGGAGTGTTGTACTGCCGGGCACGTGGCAAAAAATACTGTTCCCCTCACTTTGTCCTGACCACTTGGATGAAAACAGCCATCAGTTATCTCGCCCTTCCTGTTCCCAGCTGGAAGGAGAGGGACATCGGAGGGGGTGCAGAGGACCCTCTCAGCAGGGTTGAATTTCTGGGGGTCTCCCAGATGCAATGTGTGCTGCCACGGCACCCCCACAATATTTCTAACACCCTCAGGGTGCTGTGGGTGCCTGAGGCACTGAGGTGCCAAGGTGCTGCTCAGCCTGATGCCAGCACCTGGGCTCTTGGGGAGGAAGGGGTGGAGAGGTGCAGAAACAGTGAGATTGCTTTATAAATTATTGCCTGCATTCAGCTGACACATTTCAAGCTTCAAAAGAGGCATAAGCACTACTCATAGGGTTTAAACTGTAAATCCTTAAAAAAAAAAATCCTTGAAAACCAAAGAAAGGCAACGCCAGGACCAAAACTTCCCTCACTTCATTTATATTTTACAATAGTTCAGCTTGTCAGTAGATATAATTTGTGATTCCTGCTCAGAAGATGCTCAGAACTGCCACAAAACTGCCAAAAGACACCAACTTTTGTTTTATTTTGTCCTTGCTGCTCCATCCCTTTAGAATGGGCCAACAATAAACTATATTTAATGTAAAGTATTAAAAGTGAAGTTCTCCCCAGGCTGATACTCAGTGCATGGACTTTCAGGTCTTCATGGTCATGTTATAAATCAGCTGTGAATTAAACCTCTGTCAAAACATGGGATAAAATGGCTCTTCTGGTTGCTGCTATTGTTATATATTGTACAATATAACGTGACCAGCTTCAGAATTGAATTTCCTGCATTGCTAACAAGTGTTTCCCATTTGGGAATGCTGCCCATTAACAGAGATACTTTTATATAAGAGCTCACACAAACAGTGCTGAGTTTTCTGTTGTTCACAGTTTAATAGATTGACAGATTTTAGGTTCATTAGATCATCGTAGCTAATTTCCTTTGTACCACACATTTAGAGTTGCTTTAGAGAATAGATTCTTTGTGCTGTTGTAAGTGCTCTTTATAAACTTTATGCTCATTACATGTACCAAAAAAAGAGAGATAAAAAAGAAACAAAAAATATGATTGGCTAGGGGCTCAAAATAAAAATCAGGGGAACATCACAGTTTATCTGTTGCCAAGTGTGAAGACCCCAGTACTTGGGAGCACAATAAGTTGCCATGTGTCTGCAAAGACTTATGTCAGATGTGTTTCCCGCCAGCCACTCATTGCTTAAACATTTTTCTGGGGCCGAATTTCCATTAAAAAATGCAAAAATCCAAGAGAAAACTTTGAGGAACACTCCATATTGAAAAGAAAATGTCCATTTTAATAACTACTGCTATCTTCTCTCTCCATACAATGTTACCTTTTGCAAGATGGAGGTGTAACTTCTATCTAAAAAATATGCACGTGCAGATAAGTGCAAACAGATTTGCCTTGACTCAGCCCAGCGTTGTCAGATTTTGGGGTCTATCCCTCCTCTGCCAGCCCAGATTTCCCCCTACAGCCTGGCTGTTCCCTGCTGTCCTGGGACATCAAACTAACACAGTTTTTTGATTTTTCCAAATTAATCTTTCCAGGATTTTCCTTCTGATGGAAATTGTCATAGGCTCGTTGGTTTTGTTCTGATTTTGAACAGAATTTTTTGAACTGCCAGAATGGAGAGAAAGGGATTTTCCAAGCTTACACCAGCTCTGCCTTTGATTTTTGAAAGAACTTGTTCACATCTCTTCACACTTAGCCTGGTCAGTCTTTTGTTTTGCTGTATTCCCATTGTCTGCTTCTCCCCACTGCATCCTGCTTCCAATTATGATTTAAATTAAGCTCAAAACTCTATCCCAAACACAAAGACTCCTCTTGTCCTCTACACTGCTTTCATTTCCCTCCACCTCCAGGTTTTCTTTTGTTTCTTTAGCTGCAGAACAGCGTCACAAATCAGCCTGCAGCTGAAATTCAATTCTTTTGGATGTGTCTGCTGTTCTGGGGACTCTTGGATTCCCTACTTGCCTCTTGCTCCCAGTGTCAAATCTCCAAACTTTCTTGTGAGCACTCATTTCTCATGGAAGGAAAGAAAAGAAGTCAGGCACAGGAACACGCTCTGGAACAGGTCATTCTGTTAGCAGAAACTGATGGCAAGAATAAAAATAAATCTCATAGCTCTGACAGTTACTCATTTTAAAAGGACTGATGGGAGACAAGCATAAAAAACAAAAGCCCAAAAGCAGATTTGGACACGAGGGCAAGCAGCATAGATCTAACAACCTAATAAAGCCTCAGCCAAAACAATTTGAGAGAGGAGAGAGCTCCAGCAGCAGAGAGCATATGCTTGACTCAGCCTGATTAGAAGAAATAAATAGAGGTGCAGCCATCCTGGAAAGGAAAACTTCCTGAGTCAGCAAACCCAGAACAGCCCAGGGGTGAGACTATGAAAGAGGAACAAAACTCTCAGTAACCTTGTAAATGGTGCGTGGGCAGTCTTGTTTCAAGAAAAGAAAAAGCAAAAATAGACATAATCCAGAGAAACACCAAAAAAAAAAAAAAAAAAAGGGAAAAAGATGAAAATAAGTGGAACCTCAGTAAAAGGAGGCATTCAAGATTTATTTGTTTCTCTAACAGGAGAAGAAAAAGAAGAGGAGGTTATCTCACCAAATAAAAGATGCTCCAGTGTAGGCTGGCCAGATGGTCCTATTCAGCATTGGCCACAACAAGATGATACTGAAAATGATGATACTCCTGTAATGTGGATTAGCCTACGTAACACATTGCAACTGGATTTAAGGGGAATCGTGCATTGGGATGGAGCAGCACTGTTACCAGGAATTACACACACACACACATCGATTTCAGCCTTACAAAATGAGCATTCTTGTATGTTTTCAGGCTTTTTCCCCCTTTGTGTTCAAACAAGACCTGGGTGACCATTAAGATGTGAATGAATTGCAAAGTAAACCAATTCATTAGTCCAGAGGGAAGGTTGATAAAATAGAACCCCTTCCAGTGTGTGCTCACCACATCATCAAACCCAGAGCTTAAAGCAGGCACACCTCAAAGAACTGAAAGTGCTGGTTGAGGCTGGAAGAGAGATTGCCACTGATAGATTTTGGATCAGCATTTAGGAGGAAACACAATGATCACTTTCAAGCAGGTGCCAAGTGTGGGAGAGTCCAGGTAAATCTGCCAAGGCCAATGTGCCCCAGAGCACCTGCTCCTCTGGGAGCTGCTCACCACAGCTGGACTTTTCCACTTAAATGTGGTGCCTTTAAGTCCATCGCAGGACAAACTGATGCTTTTTTGCTGTAAAAAGACATAAAAGACAGATGAGTGGTTTTGCAGGGGACTTTTTTTGTTCACGTGGTCTTGAGAACACCCAGTAATGGCTCTCTGCAGGGTAAAACTGCTTTTTTGCCCCGTGAATGTTTTGGGCTTGCCAGCTGTACACTCAGAGCAACCCTAATTTCTGACTTAAATCCACGTGAAACAGAACTGATGGATGTGAGCATCAATTTGAACTGATGTAAAATTGATATAAGCAGAAGGGCAGATTATTCCTAACATATTGGATGGGAGCAGAACAAAAAGATGAGTTCAATACCAGCTCTGTCCAAAGTCTTGTGGAGCTGTTCTGAATGGTTTAGATGCGTCTCCAGAAATTATAAAACACATAGATGAACAATTATGTCATACTCATCTCTCTAGAATGTCACGATTTTTCTGAATTTTTTGCTCTTGTTTAGTCAAAAAGCAATTTTTGGTAGCATATAACTTTTTCCATGTATATGTGTATATATGATATTTACACAAAGAACGAAAGCCATTCAAAATAAAAATTGCCCTAAGAAATAGAAAAAGTATATCCCAAGTTTACAATTGGATAAATAAGGTACCTAAAACTGTAGGAGAATCATCTGCAGCTAAAGCACCACCTAAAAATGTAATTCCCTATTCTTCTTAAAGTCAGCTTCAGCCTATATAAAGTGGAAACACATCACAGCTAGCCCTTAAAATTTCTATAAAGCACAATTCACAATTCAAGGTTTTGCTGAGATGTTAAATTACACTTTCAAAATATTTAAGATTCATTTCCTACTAAGTGCCAAACTACATCTCAGGAAAAAGATGTAAATTCATAGAGAGAATTTAAGTAATATATTCCATGAGAGAACAGCAGAGTGCCACATTTCTTTTATAGTGACACATTAACCTCCTCATATCAGTATGTTGAAAGAAAAAAAATCCCTTCACTCAACAAGACCAAAAAGCCTTATTTTTCCCCATTACTGTTTGTTTGCATCTTTAAGATTCCTTTAAAGAAAAAAGCTTAATGCATCCATGGGAGGGGGACTAGATAATTTCCATCCCAGACTTCTGAGGGAAATGGCAAAACAAACTGCAGGTCTGGCAATTCGCTGCTCAAACCGGTACAAGACCCGTGTGACTGGAGAAAAGCAAGTGAAATATCATGGAGGAAACAGGAGGTGCTTTTATTTAACCCAGGACAGCAAACCATTGGTTGTTCAGTCAGGTTTGGTATGCAGGGTAATTTGGATTGCCACCAAGGAGAAAGAATTACTATGCTCAAAAAATAGATGTCTTTGTCACAGCAAACCCCAAAGATTCCCCATTACCAGTACAACCCCTGCGTGAGGTTCAGAGCTAATCAGGGTGGAAAAATGCATTTTGTTGAGTGGGAAACAGAAAATGCAATGAAGCTTTGCTAAAAATAGCCCCTGCCAAACTATCCTGATATTTTGTTTGAAAACAAATCCCCAAAAGCAATAGATTAAGTAAGGCGAGGAAACACAGCGGATCTGATTTATCCCAGTGCCTCTGAAGCAGCTGGGATAAGGTGTTCTGGATGCTGGGAAAGTGGGGAGCTTTGAAGTGGTGCTGATTTGTCTGAATAAAAGCAGACACGAGAGGAGGAGGGAGAATAAAAATCATGCCTGCCATGGGTCCTGCTGAATTTTCCTATTAATGACACAGACACAAGGAGGAGAAGTGTGTGGATTACATTCCCTAGAGACACACGTCAGAAAGTGCTGCCAACATGGAATGTAGGAAGAGGGCTGGAGGACACCGGGGCTGAAGGAGGTGGAAAGAAATTCAACCTTCTGCAAGGGCACACACATGGAAATTAATAAAATCTTCAGCTAATAGCTAGAGGCTGCTCTTTTAAGTGCTTCATCCAAAGGCTTTCCCAGTGCGAGATGAGAGCTCGGTAACGAGAGCACATTTGCCTGCAGCTGCCATGGCTGGCTCCTCTCCACCACCTTCTCCCTCTTGCCCCATGGCCTCTCTCCCCTCATGTGGCCTGAAATAAATTTTGCTCATGATCAAAGCACAGTTTCCTCTCACCTTTACGCCTGCTGTATGCCTCTAACGTGGCAGAGGGGAGTGAAGCACAGAGCCCCGTGTCCTTGCAGGCAGCTGAGGCTCCTCGCCCTGCAGGTCTGCGGGGAAGGGATCGTGGTGCTCATTTCGTCTGCCACCCCTCACCTGGTGTCCCTTGCCCATCTCCAGCCCCACTGTTATTTGCTGCTCTGTTACTCCAAAAGGAGAAAGGGAAAGTGGCTCCTGAGATTAGTGTGTGCCCTTCTGGAGAGGAAAGGTTGTGGTTTTGCCTCTCAAACTCCTGAAGGGACTCAGACGCAGGTTTTTGCTGCTCTAAAAGTAGGCTGTGGTTACAGCCTCCACTTCCTGCCTCATCTGCCTTCTAACCTTGGCATTAATGGCAAGCAGAAGTCTTTTACTCAAAGTTGACTAATTAATTCTGGAATGGGGTTATGGGCTCTGAATCCCATTTTCACAGCATCTCCTATCTCATGGATGTGGGTCAATGCTAAACCGTGGATCTATGGACGATTTCAAATACACCCCTCTCTTTAGTATTTCCTAAGGCAGGCTTAAGTGTTCCCTGCTTTACTCGCTGCCTGCTTTGAATCTCATTCTGAGGCACTTAATCCTCTCCCTTCACCCCAGAGGGAATTCAGGCATCTCGCTCAACTCTGTGAACTCTGCTCCTGGAACAAAGCCTGCAACCGCCAGGCATGGCACGCTCCAAAACGCCTCTTTCTGTTTATGAGGCCAAGTTTTGGGTTCTAATGGCACCAATCATCTGAGAAGGCATGGCCCAACCACTTCCATGACACAGCTCCAGCATTGCCTCGGAACCTCGTGTCTGGCTCTTGATACAAAACCGTGGGATAAGTACTTTTCTCCATTGGAAGCTGCTCATCATATCATTTAACCCAAGAAAGGTTCCTAAAAGGAGCAACATCCTGAGAGGCAGAGAGGGAACAGCAGAGTTTATCTGTGCTAGAAACAGGTTTTATAGCCCTGAAATGATGTGACTTTTTAATTTCCCCCTGGTAATTTCAAGCCTAAATGCTGTGTAAACGAGGGATCTCTTGTAAATAAATTTAAGGAGTGGGCAGTGATTCTGCAGGTGTCTGGGAGAGAATTGTGTCTAAGCAGGAAAGGGAGGTTATTCCCTGACAGATAATTTGGATCCTGGCATGGTTTCTGGATTCAGGCAGTCAAACCAGAGCAACATGAAATGCAGTTGGACAGGACAACAATCTCAGCAATACTTAATCCAGTTCCTTCCCCACAGAAAGGCAAGCACATACCTTTCAAAGAGTATAAAATATAAAGTGGAAACACATCACCAGCCTTGGATTGGGGTCTCAGATGATCCCACAGAGTCACCCTGTCCAGCTGCTCAGCACATATGGATCTCTGTAGCTTGAAGGCCATGTTTTCCATGTCTGAGACTGGCAGCAAGGTGACCAGGTGTCCCTGTCTGCTGCCCCATCCTCCCCACAGTAACCTTCCTCTTCACACCCCTTTCACTGCGCTTCTCTTCTTTGAAATTACCATTTTCCCTTCCGGTATTCTTCACCTGTCACAAAGGTTTAACTGCTTAAACCTTTCCAGAGCAGCTATTCCACAAATGGAGCTCTGCCAGGAGAGGAGTGGGAGCTCTGCCCTGCCCTGGTGCTCCTGCCCACTGCACCAGCTTTGGGTCCCTGCTGCACACCAGTGCTTCCCTGGCAGTGCACCTGGCTGCATCTTAGGGCTGCAAGCCCTAAGAATCATCTCATTTTTGTGGTGTCTGAATGCTGCTCCAATTAATTCTCTACCTTCCATAACATCTCCTTGTCCCTTGGTTAAATGGACTAAATTTAAGTGCCAAGAACCCAGCTGGGTGAATAGAGCAGGGCTGAGATTGAATGGAGAAAATCCTGGGAGCTATCGATCCACTTGGTTTCCCAGCCTATTCTACCATAGTCCAGGCTTTTAACACCACCCAGGAACACAAGGCCTGACTAATGGCCACTGAAATTCAGCGCTGAAGTTTTGAAAAGGTTTATTTAAATGAATTTTCCTTGGCATTTTCTTTTACAAGTTATAAAAAGCCTTTCTTGCTTCAGTAGTTATACTGTGTATGTTCTCTTGGACTTTCATACTCATTTTCTCTTGTTTGGAAGCCAAACAAATTTATCTCCAGCTTTCATCTACTTCAAAAAGGGTATTTGTTTGCTGCTGTTATGTCTGCAGTACATATCAAAACCGTGCAGGCTTATCAAGTGTTAACAGTGTTTATCTCTAAATTTTGCAGTTGTTTTCAGATACATTGAAATGTGTTTTTCTCATGTTCAGCCATATTTCATTAAGAGAATGTTATGGCTTTTATAATCTTTGAGTGCTAGTTTTAAGATAGATGCATACAAATATCTGTCACATTTAATTATCTCCTCCATCAAATTCAGTAAGTGGCCTATTAAGAGCGAAATGACTGCTTCATACACTCATTAGAAAAGGGAGATTTCATGGTACAACAAAGAGGAAACGAAATTTTTATTTCTGACTCTACAAGAAAGAAAAGAGAAATCACAATGCTTAAAGAGGAATGTTTAATCTCCTGTATGAGCTAAAAGAATCCAGAAGATTTGCTTTATGCTCTTGGTATGAGTTATAGATCCTTTGATCACTGGTTCAAACCCAACTCTGTATATGGAGAGTGAAAGTTATAATTAAATAACTAATAACTAATTGGTGCCCTATATAAACGAGTTGTTTTCAGTTTAGTTTTCAGTGCATAGGCCAAAAAAAATCCACTTGGGCTCACTCCTCACAACACAAACCAGGCGTGATTTTGCACTGTGATTACTGATTGGAAACAGTTGAACTCTGTGACAAGGCACCAAAGTAATTTTTCCTTTTGCAGTGTAGTCAAGGACAGCATTATATTCCCTGTCTGGACTCGACCTTGAGCAGCAGGGATGGCTGGCTGGCTTTCTCTCCACTCAGGAGCAGCTCTGTGATGGATTTCTGTGCAGCAGGAGCAGCTCCCTGGTGCCACAGAGGCCCTGGTCGTGTTGCCATCGCTCCTGATGCCATCCTGCCTGGTGGTGGCTGTCCCCAGAGCCCAGGGCAGAGGCTTTGTGTCACAACCCCTCTTTCTCCTCCACCTCTCCTTTCAGGGCCATTCCTCTGGTTCCACATTTCCTGCCTCCTCTGGGATTTGAGGTCTGAACCATGTTGTACTTCAGTGGCTGGGCCTTTTTTTCTCCCAGCACTCGCCCTGCCTCACCTCAGAATCTGCCCATGAATATGAAAAAAGAGGAGATAATGCCCATTTAATGGATAATGTCCATTTTATGGAAGTCATAACTGAAGTTATTAGTATTTTCCACTCTAGGTAACCTCAGCTTCATCCCACAGCTTCCTATGACTGACTCTAAAGAAAAGCATTTGGTTTATCACTTTATTTTTTTTATAATCTGATACTTTTCCAGGACGCTGAGTTTTTCTATTGTTTTCCTGCACTACGCTTCCTCTTCTGCTTTCCTTCCCTCTGGCATACTTTTGGGAATACCCTGGGTTCCTCCAGATGCCTGTCTTGCCCCTGCCAAGTGGGATTCAGTTCAAGGACAGAGGAGGGACCTGCTCTGATGGTTGTGGGCATGGCCTGGGAGGAGAGGCATGGTGAGATGTGCAGTTCTGGGGTTCCAGGGGAAATAGACACCTTTAGCTTTATTTATGGCAGTGATGCCCCTCCCTACTCCCTTTTTCTTTCCTTTTAAGACCTTGAAAAGTTTAGATGTAGAACTTCCATTATTATATTCATGCTTTGTGGTTGTGTGCACTACATGTTGACACCTCCCCCCCATTTATCCCCACGCCATGAGCTGTCACAAAAATACAGCTAAAAATGGCCATTTGCACGCCCATCCTTCTTTTCTACTCCAGTTTTCTTCTCTTCCTCCTGACCTCCGTGGCCCAGTAATCCCCACCTGTCCTTCTGCTCAGTCCCTTGACATCATCCTGCAGGTTTTTCTGCAGGCAAATAAACTCACTTTACAATTTCGGCATCTGGGCTAACTGGATTGAGCAGCAGTTCTGCTGCCGAAAACAGGGAATACAATTTTTCATCATCATCAACAGTAAAGTGTGTTTTCAAGTACTAGATTTGCTGCTGTGCTTCAGAGTGGTGGATTTATAACCTCAGGAAATCAGGATCTGAGGATGTACATATATTATCTCCAAGGAGCACAGCTATCTGTAGTAATAGGGAGATTTTTCTGCAGATAGCTGGTAGGGTGAGCCTCATAAAGGTTTCATGTAACAAAGCTTTAAAGCCAGATCTCAATACAAGTCCTAATTTATATTTCACATTCAAATAAACGGCCAGATTTTCAGAAGTGTTAGTGAAAAAGTTTGCCTCTTTTGGGCTCACGAGCTGGGTTCAGATGTGAGAATTTCAAAGACATGCACGTTTCCTGGGAAGCAGGGCTTGCTTGCAAGAGCAGAGGGGCTGCAACAGGCAAGTACATCCCAGCTCCTTCCCATTTCCCTTTGCTGCTCCTGTCTGCATAAAACCCCCAATGCTTGCTTGGTGCACAGAAAAAAGTAGGTGGAAAGGTTTATAAGAAAATGTTCTACTGTCTCCTGTATAAGTTTTTTTAGAAAAACTCCACACCAACCAAAACTAACAAAAACACCCCCAACACCTAATTAAAAAAAGCCCTACCAAACGCCGTGAAGCTGTCTGACATCTTTATTTTCTTCCTAAATACAGTCCTAAATGTCCAAAAGAAATCAAACTACAATGGTCTATATAGAAAATCTACCTGCTGCTTGCCCTGATAAAGCAATACCTATGTGCATGCAGGTGTTCCACAATCTGCTTGGAAAATCTGTGAAAGAAGCATCACATAATATATTTAGCTACTAAGAGGGAGAAATTGCTACATTATTTCATTTCTTTATTGTTAGATCATTTGATTATTTTGCAAGCCTTTCACCATATGTTGCTAATTGACATACAACGGATGTGTGCTCTGTTGTCTTCATTAATTTGTGGAAACCAAATATTTTGTTTTTCACTTAAACTCGCTAAGATCCAGCCTGAAAAAAATCCATAATTAGGCTCATACTGTTTGTAAGAGTGCAGCTAGGGCATCCTGGCACTGTCAGCTGGGGAGGAGGAGGAGAAAGGAGAGAAGAATAAACTGCATGAGTGAAATCTGCAGGCAAAAGAGATATTGGCACGAGCAATTACACTTTGCAGTGTCCCTCAGCTAACCGTGCTTTGGAAAAGGGAAAATCAAATAAACTGTTAATATACCTTCCTGTAATGAAGATATTGCTGGAAACAAATCAGCCCTGCTCAGAGGAGGGCAAAGGACTGGAGCTTTTGGGAGCGCTGGGATCTGCAGCCTCCATCCCCTTCGGCACTGGTTTGTGCCAGAAGAACCTCACAAAGCTTCACTCCAGCCAGCCCAGAACTTCTTTCCAGTGTGTGTTAATTCTGGTGCTGTTTGGTGTTAATTTTCTGTGTTGATTCTGGTGACTGTCTGGTGTTAATTCCCAATGTTAATTCTGGTGACTGGTGTTAACTTCCAGTGTTAATTCTGGTGACTGTCCTGGATGCTGCTGCCTGCTCCTGATGTACTGCAGAGCAGAGATCCTAAAACAAGTAGGACTTCTCAGCCACTTCAGAAGATTAATTGGAGTGAGGTTGAAGAGCTGTGGTCTCTTCCCCACTCATTTTGCCCAATCCTCGGAGCAGAGGCGAAGCTGGAATGCCCAGCACTGCCGTGGAGCCTCAGGGAGCTGCTCTTTTCCTTCCCTTAAATCATGGTGATTTAATGGCTGGTTTAAAACACCACAAGTCTGGGCTGCCAAAGTGTTACTCAAGCTCCACTTTCGCCCTCAGCACTCTGACTTTCTGCCACACATCTCTGGAAATCCTGAATCCATCCTCCATAAGAAATTCAATATTGCTATTATGTTACAGTGCCTCATTAACATGAGTAAAATCCTCTCGTGAAAGGCACTATAGAGCGACAGAATTTTATCTTTTCCCTTTCTAGCAGTGATTACTTTTCCATCCCTGTCATTCAGTGGAATGAGCTTCATATTTATTTAGAACCTGAGAATTTGGATTTACTATGCAAGAAACTCTGCAGAGTTGGCAGCCCACTTTTCTCCTAGGGGACTTCCAATGAATGCTTGCAGACACTCCACCATTTTCTCCAATACAAATTCTGGGTCATGTCCAATGTCCTTGTAAATTATCATCGTCTTTTTATGCCTTAAGAGCAGGAAGTAATCAGTGGTCTAAAAAAAAAGGAGAAAATTGACCGCCTATCTCTCTGACTAGATATACATCCAGAAAAAGAACTGAACACAGCAAAGCAATAACAGAAGTTGATCAATCTTAGATGCTGTGGCACTCACAGATGTATCCTCCCAAAGATGAATTTTCTGTCACAAGTCCAAACCACTAAAGCATGAGGAATAGCAGTAGCAGATACCGCTGATTGTAAGAAGCAGGAGTCTCTGATAGTTATCTAAATATCTCGTATAAAATGATTATTTTCTGCCTCCAGGCTTGCCTTCCAGGTAGAAATGGAATATTGCCTCTAAATGTTATTAAGGAGCAGATGGGTCTGCACTCCAGATCAGCTTTCCCTCCAATAGCAGCAAAGCTCTTCATCATTGAAAAGCTGAACATTTGCCTGAAGCTCATGAATTACTACAAACCAGCTCTGCTCAGGACAGAGTCATGTCAGTAGATCTCCAAGAAATAAAACAAAAAGCACCAAACTGTGGCCCTGTAAAGCCACCCAGACAGATGTTTTGATTGTAGCACGAAAATGCAGTTTGAATTCTTGCTAATTCCCCTAAAGCAGAGTCAAATCAGCTCAAGTTCGTGGCAGCTGAAGGCCACTGGCTGACTTAGTGGCAATGACATGAAAACAAAAGCAACAACTACTGTAGCTGGCACTTCTGCAGAAGTTTCAGCCGTGGTTTCGCAGCATGACTGGCACATCTCTGATGTGCTTGTCCTGGCAGAGAAGGCAGAGGCTGGTTTTCCTGGGCACTGCCCACAGCTGGTGGCGTGTGGCACAGGGGAGGAGCAGAGGGAACGGGCTCCTGGCCTGCGTCTCGGGGCTGTGCTGCTGCTGCTGCTGCCCTGAGAGCTGTGCTGGGGTTGCATTGTCATTAACCAGCACCAAAATCAGACAAAATGCGCAGATTCTCTGAGTCCTCCTCAGTGCTGGTTATCCAAATCCCCTCACTTTTGGCTTCAAAAATAACTAAAGTCTTCACAATGAGATATGGCAAACAATGTCCCCTGATAGATGGCTCTGTACCTGTTTTAGAGAGGACTGTGCAGAAGCACTCTTAGTTCCTGTTCCAAAGGCTGTGGAGATTGATGGAGAAACTCCAGCTGGAATGAATAGGTGTCACACCTTCTCCTCAGTGCATGGTATTTCCATTAGCCCCCTCTAAATCTGCAAATTGCTGAATCAGTTTTTTGTCAATCCAGGTAATGCCTGTAGCTCCTCCATCACCAGACACAGCAGCTCAGTGCTCACACACTGCTCTCAGAAGATGAGATAACAGAATTTGTTCTGTTGCAACAACACGCTGTATCTGTTGAAGTTGTCCCCACATATATTATAACATTTTTGTTTTGTTTCATGACAATTTCTGGGGCTTTCTTTCCCATTCTCTGTATAATCACCAGGTTTCTCTAAGTATTGTATGGTAGAACACATTCAGTTAACTGGTTTCTCACTGTCAGCACTGCACCTCAGTTTCCAGAAGGAAACTCTACTGGATGTGTCATGGGAGGGGAGAGCTTTTGGCCCCTCAAGTCATGTATGCACTTAAAAAAAACAACCTCTCTGAAATGAAAAGGGTACATTGTCCCCCATGCTCTGAATTTCAATTTTGAAATCAATGGGGTGATTGATTTAAACTTCAAATTGAAAGCAAAGTCTTGAAACTGCTCAAAAGCCTGGCAGTATGTCAGCCTGAGCCGTGGTGTTTTAAGGGCCTCATTCATCCCATGGACATTTTGTGCTGGACAATCCATTACGATTTTTGCTGTTCTGTTCCTCTCATAAAACCATCAGGACTCTCTCCTCTCTTTACTTCTGTCTTAACAAAAAAAAAAAAAAAAAAAAAAAAAAAAAAAAAAAAGAAAAAAAATTCCAATTTTTCCAGTTAAGTCATTCTTTGGCACTGGGAACACAGGAAGTAATTTCTCACTGTCAGCTGGGAAACCATGAAGTTTGACTGGGTCAAGCCCTTGCTCCCTCTCCAGCATCACCAGCCACACTACCACCCTTACAGCAGGGCTATGGGTAGGGACAGGATGGGGAGATGCTGCTGACACTGCCTTTCTCTCCTCAAGTGGCCTCAGACAACTTTGCTTTCAGCTCTTACACCCTAGGGCAAGATTACACCTTTCCATCCCCAATACTTTGTAAGAAGAGGTTGGGAGAAAAAATACAATTTTCAAGTCCTGAGAGCAAATGTTATTCACTGAAATACGGTGTCAGGTAAATAAATGAGTTGTACAGTCTGCAGCGTAGACAAATAATGTTGAAAAGTTGTGAAAAAATAAACATTTTGACTTGTAGGGTCCATTCCAGGTCCTGTTATTTCTGTAGTTTCTTCTCCAGTAACTCAGATCCCACCAGCTGAGACTGACAGTGTTTTACACACCACAGATTTTAAATATCAAAATGACAGTTTCTCACATGTTGTTGTCCATCAGTATGAGCCATGATTGCTGTTTGGAGAAGATGTGATTGCCAACCTGTGGCTGGTGTGATTGCTCTTTGCAATCTGCTGTTCCTGAATGATTTTTTGGGGGAGTGTGGGGGAGGTAAGCGGCTGGGCTGGAGTGCACTTCCCATATAAATGTTTCTGTGCTGATTTCCCACTGTAGAGCTTATGCAATTACAGCGTGCTCTGTGTGCATTTTGAGCTATGGGTCTCTTTTAAATATTTTTATACCCATTTTATACCCATTGGCTAATCTGATAGCTGCTAAGATCCTGTAAGTTTTCTATAGGTAAACAGGGAGAATAGACAATTAATATTCCCATTGAGATAAGGGTTACCAGTGGTCAGGAATATTTTCCCTGCGATGTTTAGCTCTTCAGAGAAACAGACATTAAAAATCCTTTTGTACTTGATGAAAATGGTGGTATTAAAAGGGAATTCACAAAGCAGCTGTGATTTAAGGCAGTTGCACGGAGCTTCATTGGTTCCACTGTGCACAGACCTATTTGTTTCCAGACATTGTCTTGGATATAGAGTATATATGCAAACTTTGTTCCGCCCTCCGACATAACCATATATCTGCACTGAGAAGCCTGGCTGTAATTGCTGGAAGAACACAGAAGTTATTGGCTCTTTAGTCTGCCTAGTCCAGAGGAAAATGATCCTGGGGAAAATTCTTCTAAACCTTATTAGTGGCAGTTGACTTATGACCTATATCACAGTAATTTTTACTTGATATGAATAAAATCAATTGTGTTTCTCTGCAGTGCAACTATCCACTTTCACATTATTTGCATATCTAATCTGGTTTTGGATTGAATTTAGCTTTTGTCCTCAGTGATATTTCATTTTGGTTAGTGCTGCTATGGATCACGCTGTGCTTTCTTTTACTTTGTATCAGCTTTTAATTTGTCGCCTTTCAGATCAATTGATTGTGACTTCATTAAGTGAGAGGGCAAATATTGGTAGCAGATGCATTTTTTCCCATCCCCCTGACTTTGTTTTTCTCCCTCTGTCCCTTCCACAGGTTTTCTCTTCCCTCCACGTTACGTGGCCTGTTCTGTTCCTGTCTCCCTTTGAGCAGGAGCCTCTCCACTCTGCTAATCACTTTTATTGCCACATCTGCACATCGTGTCTTCTCTCAAACAGGGTGGGCGAGTTCATAAAATTGTGCAGGGGAGAGCAGGAGAGGGATGTTGTGGAGTTGACATTAATGAAGGATCTCATAGGCCAGCGGTTCCAATTCAAGCTACAATGTCACAGCTGAAACAATGTCAGGACCCATTTCACAACCTATTACAAAAGAAAAACCACACAACAACAAAAGCTCATAACCCTTCAGATGTTGCCCTGAGACCCATTCACACTGACAAGTTCTGCAGGATATTGGATGTTCTCATCTCACTGAGCAGAAATCATCTGGTGTTTCGCAGGGAGGGTTGGGCTTCTTGGAAGTCGAGCCCCTTCCTGCTGCTGTAAAAACAATTTGAGGAGAAGGTCCAGAGTGCTGGGTAAATGCCAGGCAAATAGGATGAAAAAACAGAAGGAAATATGAAGCTTACTGCATCCAAGAAATAAATCTGAGCCCATGCCAGGAAAAGAATGTCAATACACATGTAAGGAAAGGAATGCATGCTATGCTTTATAGCAACTTAGAACAGTCATTTACCAGATGTTTTGGTTTACCACTGAAAAATAATAGATATATGAATAGCAAAGACCTTCCTCTTTCAAGAGAATGAAAAAGAATCTTAATTGCATTGAATTTATGACACTTTTTGTCCATTTGGTGGCAGATCACTTGTCCTAGAAGGTAACAGGCAGGGCTGCAGTGCCACCAGTTGCTTTTCTGTGCACATTCACATATTGATTAATGTCCATCTTGATTTATTTTCAGAGGGCAAAAGCAATGTCCTATAACAGCACACACTTGCACTAAGTAACTGTTGATTCGTTTTGGACATATGATCAAAACCATTCAGAAGCTTCAAAGCACTTTCTGTTTCATTTCTACGCTTTTTCCCCTCCTCATTTTGTCCTTGGGGGGAAAAAAGGCAGCAAAGACATGCAAATGCAATCACCCTAGCCTCAGATGATGAATATTAAAACTTTGATAGGTTCAGCTTTCTTCTGCTTGATGTCAATGCATGTTTGTTGCCATGGGTATGTGTGGGCAATGTGTAGGTGGCTGTTTTAATGTTTGGTAGCTCATCAAAAAGTTTATTTCTTTGAAGCCAACAATGAGTATTGTGCTTGTCCATGTGATATTTACTCTTATATCTTATGTTGTGCACTAATTAAGCTGATGTAAGAGTGAGTAGGTTGACACTGTAAAGGTTAATGGCCCACTACTTTAGAAGTCCAGATGGTTTTAGGGTCATCTTTATAGCATTAATTTTGAATGTCAGGCTGTTTGAACCCTGCTGGGTGCACTGTTCAGGCATATATCAAAGCAGCATCTTCCCTGTGAATTTAGTGCTAGAATATTTCCCTCTTGTCTACAAAGAAAATCCACCACATAAAGCAGGGTAAGTTAGGACAGAGTTAATTCTTGAGATGCTGCCTATGAGTCTGGTGATCTGAATTAAAATCAGTATCTGTGCAATGTTAATGCTGTAATTAAATTTCATTTGATTTAAAGCTCAACCTTTTCATGGCGAGGTAAAGAACATTCCTATATTGTTTTACTGATCACTACAGTAAATTGCTCGAGAAAGTAGGGCTTGAAGGCTGAGATCCTCAAAAGAATACTGGGACCTGAAAGGGGTTCTGGCAGAATTCAGGTGTTTGAGATCAAGACTGGCACTCCACATCCTCCTCCCTCTTTAGGAGCACAGGAGGAGAGGACACAGAGCTGTTTCTCCCCCTCAGTATGACCCTGAGCGTGATCTGGAGTCTCTCTCCTGCAATCCGACTGCTCTGACTGCGATGCACCTCTTCAAAAAGAGTCATGTGTGGTGGGACTGCTGGAAAGGTCTCTCAGGGGCCTATTTCAGGATCCAGCACCAGCTGAGACGCCCAGAAATCCTGGAGCACCCGTGCACACAGGCCAACCTGCTCTTGCTCCTGGCAGCCTCTGACCTAACGCAGGGCTGAGTGGATTCCTGAGGGCTCCCAAAAGCCAGGTTTTGTGTTCGTGTTGCAATGCCTGTATCCTGTCGTCTCTCCTGTGCTTAGCTGGCTATTTAGGCCCTCACTGAACCAGCTTTCTGCTGACACCGACTGTCTCACTGGCTATTAGCCTGTCTCTAACCTCTGTGTTTACCGGGAAAATTATTGAGAAAAAGGTAACAAGGCAATCTGGGCATCATCTGACAGGTTCTGATTGCCTCCAGCTCTCTGGGCAAGGCCGTCGTCACCCAGGCAGGGAGCAGAGGTGAGGAGTCCGTGCTGATTCAATTATCACCACTCTGAACTGCCCTCCAAGGCTTGAGGTAAGTCGCAGATCAGAAAGAAAGATGAGCTCGTAACCAGCCAAGTCCAAAGGCTTCCAAAGTCAATAGAAACCTTTTCATGGAATTCACTGGATCAGGGCCATTCGGAGAGCTCTGACAAATGGGCAAACAGAGGCGCTGAATATTCCCACCCCCACCACATATTAAATAGAGATGGAAGTGGGCAACTCAACATGTGATCGTCTCACCTGTGCAGCATGTACTGTATTTCTACCTAAAAATCAGGTCTATATTCTGTATGTGCTCTTTTGGCCTCATAAACCTAATCCTGCAGCTCTTTGTCATGCACTCTCTAATATCCTACTGTACTTTGTAGGTGAATTCTCAGAAAAAAATATTGTACTTGCAATTAATCAATCATGCTGCGTTGTAATTAAATGACTATATCAAAGAGGAAGAAATTAAAACTGGATCCCTTAAAACAACTACTTAGTGGTATAATTACAGCATACCCTATGAGCAAATTAGCTTCTGCCTATGTGAGATCTGACAAACTAATAAACACCTTGCTGTGTAAATTGAGACCAGGTATATTTTCAGACTCTTAATCACTGAAGCTTACCAAAGAGTGAAATGGCAAATCATTATTTGGGTTTTTTTCTCCTTTCTGAGCGAAACACTCATTCACTGCTAGTCTTAATTCTTCATATATCTCTGGAAAGTTTATTCCATTTGTCTTTCTAACATTATCTATTCTTTCTTTCTGTCATTATGATATTTTCCATAGAAGGAAATATCTAGTTTATTTATTCACTGCTTTTTGGTGAGTAGAATTCATCAGTAGAGAAACCAGCATTTGGGAATGGTAATGGTTATGAACCTCGTGGCCCATATAATTCCCTTATCATGCTGTTTAGAAAAGCAAAAAAAATAATTCTATGAATGCATGAGAAATCTTGTTGATTAAAAATATACACAAAGCCAAGAATGTTCAACAGGTAACCTCACAATCTTTTCTTAATATGATCTCAAAGATCTTAATATGTGTGAAACATTCTACTGGAGGGAAAAAAAAGTCAATAAAATGATGAAAAGTAATTATGCCAGAAAGTGTAGGCAAAAAGAGAAAAATCAGAGTTCAACAGATCATTTTAATTTACTGTCACCAGAGACATAAAGTTAACAAATGAGAAGATATCATATTCATGTTGAAGTGTGCAGTAAATATGACAGAGCATCATAAGAAATGTTCTGATATGATTCATTTAAAGCTTGTTCAAATTAATATACTACTTGTTGAAAATGTGTAGGAGCTGTTAAGTTTATTTTAAGGAAATATATTGACTTTAAGGAAGGAACAGTCACTGTGACAGACATTAAAACACTTGAGTGAATTAAAGAACATTATACTGAGTGTATAGCAAATGAAGGCGTGATATCTCTGGAAGGGTTTTACAGTGTGAGAAATCTTTAATGAGGCGTTTGAACTGCATGGAAGAACAGCTCTCATAGCCTTTGGAACATGACTACAAAGAAGATATCGATCTGTAGATGTTATCCGATTGTATTCCAGATTAAAAGACGACAAAATCTTCAGGAGGTAACTGAGAAGATTAACCTGTCAAGGAGATACCCCATAATGAGATTATCCCAATGTGAGACTCCTCACAAAGGGGAGGGATTATTAAGAGGCAGAGCCAGTGTTTAAAGGGATTTTTAGAGTGGCTGGTTTGTGTATGTTCACACGGGTGTGTGTGTACGGGCTTCAGTCTGACAGCAGGGCAGAACCACACTGAGAAAATACTGCTCTGTGTTCCAGGACACACAGAGATGAAGCTCTGAGAGCCCTTCTCTTTCTAAGGCTCATTACAAAGCCCACTGTTCACTCTCCCCATGACCCCAAGCTCCACCATCGCTGTATTAAGCAAAATACATTTTACAACCCCAGAGAGCATTTCTGAGAAATAATCAGCTCTGTGCTTCTGTGAGTAGCTGCAGGGGCTACAGGTCAGTAGACTACAATTACCCCTCATAGTTGACTACACTTCCAGATTTGTAGGAACTAAATGGTACTTTTAGTACATTCTTAAGTATATCTATATAGTATATCTATATCCACGCACACATCAGCCCTTTTTGGGGGTGATGGGTGAGCCTGTGCCCTTGCCTACTGATTTATCAGAATATTTATGTTGTTCGTGATTTTATTTACCACACATGCAGATTTTGCTCTGGTCTTGCAAATTTCTGTCAGGTGTTTATGGCATATTAAATTTTAGAAATTTCCTGACCGCTATCGGAATGGCTTCCACCTTGTTCCAGGCAGGAACAACTACACCCAGGTAGCTGCATTTTAATGGTTGCCATTAAAAAGTTATCAGTCACTAAATTCAGACTAAATGTTGCGTTGTGTATTATGCTCTGGCACCATATCAGTTTATTAATGAGGGCTGATGAACTGATCAGTTAAGTGCATTTTTCTGGTGTGTTGGGGCATTTAGTCATCTTGGGCTCACAACTTTTTGAGCACGAGTTTATGATACAGATCCCTCGGCTTTCCTGAGCTCTGTGTGCTGTGGGAGCTGTTCAAATGTTTGTTGTTGAAACAGCACGAAGGTGCTAGAGGAAGTCTGTTTTAACAACCAGGGCATGTCAAGGAACTTCCATCAAGGATGAATCAGATCTCTTTGCTGATTTCCTGCACTGTAATGAAGCTATATAGTGCTGAGTTAACTTCGAAGCTGGGATGATTACAACTCTGTATCTGCCCTCTTGTTCCCGACCATCATTTATACTCTCAAGGCCGAAGTCTATAATTCACACACTGAATGATCTCGTGCTGCCTGGGGAGTCCTGGCTGCTCATAGATGGCAGTGCTTCCAAAGACACTCCTGCAAAGCTGGACCTGGAGCAAATCCAGGAGACTTTATTAATTGATTCTCTCTTTCAGAAAGATTACTACCTATCTTTGTTCCAGTTTTCCCCTGTGAAAACTCTCTATTTCTGCTGGAAGAAGCTCAGAAGGCCGGATCTGATAGTACCAAAGAATAAAGATGCTCAAGCTTAGTTTTATGGCTGCAAAAAAGGCCTGTCAGTCTCAAGAGCTACCTGAGATATTGGATGAGCTCATGAGATATCAGGCCCTTCTAGTGCAGATCTCTTCAGCAGCATGGGAAGGTCAACCTGCTGTGGCATCTTGACAAATGTGCAATGATGAAATTCCTCTCAAATTACCTTTAAAATACTCCGTTTCAAAGTCTGCTCAGCTTCAGAGCACGGTTTGTGTCATGTCTTGCTTGCTTTCATTTAATTCATCACAGCACTGTTAATCCTCCCTTTCTCTCCCTCTCTGAAAACAAGGGAAAGCAAACCCTTCCCTAAATATTTGGCGCCCCTGTTTGGGATTTTTTTGGTTTGTTTTCTCCGATGACGAGGTGCAGTGCTGTCCTTCCCCTTTGCTGTGCACAGGTGGAATCCAGGGCTGCCCCACAGACACCCGGAGAGCTCAGCCCCTGTCCCCCTCCTGTCCCCTGAGCCACGTGTGTGACATTGCTGAGCACCAGAGCGAATTAACAGACAGAGGTGAAAGAGATGATAGAAATTATGCAAATTTAAAAGAAGGTTAATCTGCAAAGTCAGTGTACCTGGTAAGTGGGGAAAGCTGTTCGTTTGGCTCCCGAAAAGGCTGCTGAGTGACAAGGAATAAGTCACCGGCCACGTTTCCAAAGGGTGGCTGAGGCAATGGGATTGCTCCCATCAAGGATGATTTAGGGACTACTTTTCATATTACATGTGTAAACTTGGCAGCAGGTGTATTTTGAGAAGAGAATGAATTTATTACCATCAGGGAAGAAGGGCAACAAATGTGATGGAACAAAGCCAATGAATTAAAAATAATTTGACAAAATTAATTAGGCTTATGTGCAAGTAAATGGGTGATACACTTTTTAGAAGGGAAGTATAAGGTGATGCAGCAGGGGACAGAAAATAATTATAAGGCTGTACTCTTAGGAGACATCGATCATGGTGGGGGCTTAAAGATGATTTTAAATGATAAATAGATACATAAGAGTAGAGAAAGTCCAGCAATAATTTCAAGAGCATATTGACTGAAGCACGTGAAATGTAAAAGGTGAAAAGGAAAGTTGGTTGATGCTCATTTATTAGTATTGATTTGCATTATAGTAGCACCTTTGTATCCCAGCCAAGTTCAGGATCCCATTCTGCTCGGCACTGGATCAACACACAGTAAGAGGTATTTTATAATCTAAATAGACTGGAGACAAAAAAAGATGGAAAAGAATTATAATCCCAAATGACAGACAGAGAACTGAGGCAGAGAGATGGTAAAGCTTGAGCTGTTTGGAAAATGTGACCTTTTAATTAAAAATAGAGCTGAAAATGAAAAATATTTAAATTTTGACACAATTCTCATGGGAAATTTTGAGCTGCAGCTAAAAAAACTCAGTGTTTTGGGTAACAAAAAAAACCAATGAAAATATTCCTGCATGTTTTTTTTCCTTTTCTGCCCTCACAAGAAAAGCTTTTTCAAAGGAAGAGGAAGAATGAATTAATTAATATGCACATTAGTTCCCTGCAAGCCAAGCTTCCAATTTAAAGAAGCGCTAATTTGAAAGAAAATCTTCAACCATTTTATTTCGAGTGCTTTGATGTCTACCCAACAGGAGATGCGCGGTGTACCTGAACACAACTCTGTTCCACGCTACTATAACCACAAGAAAATCCTTCTTAGAGACAGGGAAGAAGCTGCTTAGGGATACAGCACTTCTCTACTACGGGAGGTAGGGAGCTGGTATGGATTTTTCTCTGCCCTAGTTGCTACTTTCTAAAGCCCCGTGAACATTTAAGTTCACGGCGGCTTACTCCACGTTTAACAGCGTGAGAACTCATCCTCTACTCAGTGTGCCCTTAAAACGTCTGTGGGAGGAGGGAGGAGCTGTAAATTCATCCCTGGCTTTGCTGTGCCCTGGTTTCTCGGGGTAGACAAGCCCACAGAACATCGCAGCTATTTTAGCATCATGGGGAAATAAGATAGGCACCATTCACATTTTATGAAGCGTTTTGGCCCTTGAAATAAATGTAAGACTCTCGGCAGAGATTGAAGTGGTAGGGCTGTAGCAACACCAAAAAAAAATAAGGGTTCAAAGGTTCATGGGATGTAAGTCAAAAGGAAAGATTAGCTAGTCATAGGGGATTATCTGAGAAAAGAGGTAGATAAACTCCTGACAAAGGTGACAGATTCATGCCAATAAGTTATCTGTGCTGCTGAATAATTCAGGAGAAAGAGAGCAGGGATTGAAGCTGAGGGAAATGCTCATGTGAAAAGTGTTTCAGAACAGTCTCATATAAAAACTTTAGCTGCCCCAAGTCATCAGCAGAAGTGAGAGTTAGAAAAGGATGCTACACAGAGGAAAAAGAGAGATCAAATTTTTTTACTTAATATTTTTATAAGGAATAACTTAAAACCAGCTGGGGATTTCCTCAAAAATCAACTTTCAAATTTTCCTGTTTATATGATGAAAGGAACCCATAAGTCAGCACTGGGTTTTTCAGGCAGAATTCAGCCACTATTTCTTCTCTATTGTGTCTTTGGTATTAATTATTTAATGTTAATTATTTCGTTGCATCTTAGTGCAGTGACCTTTTCCTTCTTGCAAGCTTTTCATCAATGGGAAAATACTGCAGGAAATATTTTGCTTCTCTTTTTCAGATACAGCATTCTATTCTGGAAAAAAATATCCATCACAAGGATATTATTTTTATGAGGGGATATATCAAAAAGCAAAATTGGTGGAACTGTTGGCTGAATTATTCCTTTGCCTTTCCAAGATGTTTTAGTAACATCTATCAGTGTCTGTCAAATGTTAATAATACTTCAGAGGAAACAACTTTACGTTGCAGCTCCCCTTCAATAAACTTTTGACTTTCAGTGAATAGCCTATAAACCTGAGAAACTCTGTGTATGACAGGGTTCTATCTCTGGACACAGAGAAATCCTCATTTTTAAGGATTTAAGACATGACAAGAAAAATACACCAAGAATAAACTGATTTCTTCTTCTTCACTTCCCCCCCTCTCAACATTTAAATTTCTGTTTTTTAAAAAAAAATCTAGCAAAATGATTTAAAATTTGAAGAACTAAAATGAGCTGGAACATGTATTAGTTGAGGGCCCTGTTTTTGACTGTAGATGTTAACACCTTCCATGAATCATCAGAACAAGGCGTTGTCCCCTTCCAGTCGTGGGCATGGTTACGATTTCCAAGGACATCAATACGCCACTTAAAAATGACAGGAAATACATTCAGGTCCACAAGTGGAGGGAACAAAACTCTCTTGGGAACAGCATCCAGTGCCTGTTTAAATATTTAAGCATCTAAAGATGCAAGCTGAGTCAGGAGGGATTTTTCAAAAGACTTCTAACAGAGAAAAAAAAAAAGAAAAGGATAAAAATGGCAGCAGAAGCAGCCACTGCAGCACTGCCAGGCCTGTGTTGTACCCTGCACGTGAGGAGCAGCAATCTGCTGGCAGTGAATCCCTGTTCCAACGTCCCAACTCTAAGGTGACACTGGGAATGCCTCTCGGGAGAGGAGGGAGGTGAGGGGCAGGTGCTTTGTGTTCACCAGGACTTGCTGTACTTTCTCCTCAAATCTCACCACTTTGTCACAGAGAGCTAAATGATGCCCCTTCCCTCTCTGCACACATTCCCGACAGGAAGATGTGGGAAACACTGCAAATCATCTGTGTCAGAGCTCACCCTCAGCTTAACAAACAAATAATACATATTTACACCCACGGACTCATCCCCTGTGTATCTAGCAGAGGAATGTGAGGGATAGCAGCACACACGGGACCAGAGGGAAAACGGGAACCAGAATATATTCCTCTGCTTGTGCCGATGGTTTTGGTGCAATAAATCATCCTGAAATGGCTCTCTGTAGTCAAAATGATGTTTCATGGATCCCAGACAAGAAGTCAAGAGCTCACCAGAGGATGACATTATGGAACAAAAACAAAGCACTGTCTCCTTGAAGAAATCTCCTCCATCTGCACGAGCATTTTCTGTCTGCTTTTCCCTGGAAAAGAGGGAACTGGCACAGCCCAAAGGATTTGGATGGCTCAAGCCCTTGGAGGATGTAATGATGTGCAAAGCTTCTTTCACACACACACACGTATCTATCAGCTGTACAGAGTGCACTAAGCCACAGCCAATCTCTGGAATTCCTATTTCACATGGCAAAAAACACAGAAAAAACTCTGCTGCCCCCCAAAATAGAAAAATCAGCAGGAAAGGCCAATCATAAGTAGCGCATTATAAGTTCCATAGTGTGCTACAGCCAATTTGTGAAACAGCTTGTTTATTTTTATCATCATACCATTAACCTGGCTATAGCTGACAGGCACAACGAGGATTATTAGTTCTTTATTTTGATTTGGAAAGGTGTTTGGCATTCAGTCAATAGCTTCCTATCCCATTCTCTGGATATTTCCAATTTCTATCCACACTAAAAAATATGAATATACATATAAATATACATATAGGAGAGGAGCAGACTTCACTTTTCATGAATAGAGAACAGTAATGCATGTTGTATTATAGTCAAAGTCTGAGCTCCTGCTGGCTGCAGGTCACTGCAATACCAGGTACATATATAATAAATCAAAAGGACAATAATTTATTCTTAGCCACGGAAGACAGGTCAAAATGGTTTCTTCACAGTTTTGAGACATACCTAAATGAAAAATCTGCAGCAAGATTGTCCCTTCATATGCATCCTTCAGCAAAACTGAATATTAAAAAGAGCACCTGAAAAGACTGTTTCAAGCCAGTGTAAAATCACGTGGTCTGTCAGTGAAGAATTCATGGCACAGCACCAAACACACGTCCCAGCTGACATGAATGGAGCAATGGAAATCTTTTGGGATCCATGTGCAGCACAAAAATGAATTAAGGGTATCATTTAGACCCCTGAGATGTACAATGACCTTGTAATTACTGGCTTCACTCTCCAGTGACTTCTCATCAGGTCCAGGACTGCTACTTAAATTCCCAAGCCTTCTCCTTTGACTTCAACTCCGCAGAAAATCTTATTGTGCTCAACTGCTCCAGATTTTCTTTAGAAAAAATAAACACAGCTGTACTCACAGCAAGTTGAACCTTTTTCTTCAGTATTTCTCCTGCAATTCGTTTCTAAGTGATAACCAACCACACAACCATGTAAGGAAGCTCCTTGACTTTTCCATGCTTCTCCTGTGCTCTTACAGAAACCCTTCAGTCTTTTCTGTTTCAGGAGATAGACTTACCCTAGCATCAGCTTGTTGCCTGGATGTTGTCTCTAATCACACCACATTCATAGCAGAAAACTGAGCTGGGCGTTTACAAAATTCAGCTCAGAGATTGGGTTACGCCAGCAAGGAAGAAATGAAGCTAAAGAATTTGGGAATTCTATTAAATCCTTTAGGGATATCATCCTTGCTGATGTTCAGAAAGAAAATATTTCTGTAATTATTTCACCGGTTTTTATGATTGCAGCATTGTCTCCCAGAGATCCTCCAGAGCAACGTTCCCAGATCAGCCCCTTCCACCCAGAGGCTGCAGATTCATCGACAGGACACAATCTTCAGCCCAAACGAGTCACAATGAAAGCAGAAAGATGATCCCATTCGAGTTGCATAGGTGCAAAATGCTTGGTTATTAAATATGGAGTATGGTTTTCCTGAGGCTTGGGTTGACTTTTGAATATTTTGTTAAATGCTAGAATTTGTTTGACTAGGGATGGAAAATCACACAGTATTTAGCTAAAACCAGATTCCCCAAATCCACTAGGAACCATCTCCTTTTGCTGTTACCACTTCATGCAGTATGATAATTGCACACATATGGAGATGACTGGCTCTGTAACTTAAAATGATTTCTTACCGAATCCTTCTCTTTTCTACAAATATGTATATCCTTATTTTTCTTTCTTTTTTTTTCCTGTCTTTGGGAATTGGGGCAACAGTGAGATTATTGGGAGTCACCAGATGGTGCTATTGTACATTGTCTGTCTGGTTCACTTCGTCTGGCTATCAAGGGAATCTTCTCAAGAAACGCAAAGCATCAGGTGTGGTGCAGCTCCTACCAAAATCTCCAGCAAACCTTGTCTCTTACCTGAACTCCCCTGATGAAGAATTATGTTCCTAGGTACAAAATTCACAAGACCTTTTAGTTTCTGTGAAAAAAGAAACAAGATATTCTGTGAAACGAGGTCGCCTGCATCTGCATTCCTCACGTGAGTAATGGTCAATGCTATGAACTGGCCATTTATGCCACAGTTATGAATTGCTTAAAGAAAATTCAGAGTAAGAGAGAACGCCTGCAGAGAACGTACCTGGAGACAAATGCTCCAGTTCTCTAGTGAGGAATAAAAATATTTTTGCCTGCTAGTCCAGGATGGAGATAAAGATGTGATGTTTGGATGCTTTATAATACTTGGATAGTTCTGTCAACTGAACCAGCTGCGTACATATCGTAAAAGGCCTGAAAAATGTATCAGCCTGAATGTGTTTTCACGCTGCTTGTTTCGTGGCAAAGAGGAAGGAACAAGACAACCTGTCGTCTCTAACGCCGTCTTACTTGCTGACTGAGGTTAATGTATTTCTTGGTGTGGAAGAAATGGTTTGGGAGAAATTCCCTCCAAACCGGGAGAGCAAGGAGCTGAGCTCGGCTGAACTCACTGCTGCTAAAACCCGTGAAACCACATGAACCCAGGCAAAATCCTGCTCAGCAGTGGGTGTTGGGAGAAGCAGAACCTCACCAGGCTCTTGTGTAACCACAGAACCTTAAAATGAGAGGTGTGCCAAGAAAGAAAATCTGGTGTAAATATGTGACAGCATTGATTCCTCTAATCAATGCCCTCAGGACGCATTAGCACTCTGCCTCCTTGCTCCTCCGTGATTAATCAATAGAAACGCAGTTTCCAGTTAGGGCAAGTGTCACCAGCAGGCACAGCCAGGCCTCCAGGGCTTTTTCCCCAGTGTACAAATCCGTTTTGTCTGTTCTTGTTATGAGGTTTGTGGTCTGCAAGGGTTTTGCATAAAGCAGCAGCAGCAGCGGCAGGCAGTGCAAAGCCAGTTTGTTTGTGCTGCAGGACTGCGGGGTGCTGGGGAGGGATGGCAGCAGGAGGTGGTGGATTTGGACACTGTCACATCAGCTCACACGGAGCTGGCAGCTTACCCCAGAACTCCACTGGAAAATCGGTTCCCCAAACCCCAATATTTTAAATCTGTCTGATCTTCCAGCAATATGAGGTCAGAACTGAAGGCTTTGGTTGAAGGATTACAATATTACACTTTGCCTCTCTTCTGTTTTTGCATCATCATCCAAGTAATGACACTGTGCAACAGAGTTCACAGTGAGACAGAGATTTTAGGGAGAAATATGCTTCATTTTCTTAACCAGTTGGAAAAAAGAGGTTTTGAGAATGGAGCGTTCAGCTCCATTTTCTCTTCCATTTCAGCTCAAAGCTACAAAATACCTGGATCAACCCCCACGTTAGCTGGCTGCATACCTGTACAAAGACACCTACCTAAAGTTGCCTGAAAGTAGCTTATCAACAAATGCCTCTCTGTTCACCTTCTTTATTAAGCAGAAAACATTATTAGTGTTTTCTTTTTCTGTGCTAGTGATCCAATATCCTGTCATGGTAGACTAGGGCTCCTAATTTATGTGCTGACATCTTTTGAATAAAGTAAAAGCTGAAATTTTGTCTGCAGCTCTTCTTTGCAACTGTTTTCAAATGTCGAAACAGCATTCTGTCTACGTTGGAATTCTGTTTCATTATTTTCTTCCTTAACTTGATTTGTGATTAAACCCATCTCTTCTCAGCTTTCCAGGCTTAAAAGCTGTTTCTCAGGAAGTTCTTCAACAATGATCGTTCTCTGCTTTCAGGCTGATGGCTCCTTGGCAACATTATAACTACAAGCTTCGAAATGGTGTTAGATAGATAAATAATGACATTTCCCAAAGAACATACAACCCGACTGCTTCCTTCAGAGACCAGATTTTTATCACTTTTTAGTCAAGTAAACTCCATTAGATTTCCATATAAGTAGATATCCTGGGGACTTTTTTCTGCTGAGTTTATTCGTTCCTTTTGCATCTGTTTTGACTTGGATCTAATAGTAAGTAAATTTTATTTCTTCTTATTGAAGCTTGATTGTATGTGATTATCTCTTAAGACACTTGGCATGTTTAATAACATTTGATTGCTGTTACTTTATAACTCTGTCTTTCAGGGTTCAATAGACTGAAAGAGTTAATTGGTAATAATTAATGTTATTAATTGCTTCTACTGAACCACCTTTTTTCTCTCAGATGCAGCCCCTACCCACGGTTAGCAAACTCATCTGCACCCTTCATTTTGTTGTATTTCACTTAAATACTTAAATTTTGGTCTCAGACTGAGGGCAATCAGGGAAGCGCTGATTCCAGCTGCTGAGTCAGCATTCCCAAAATCTCCCTTCCTAAAATAAAGCAGTATTTCAGTTTGTGCGTTCTGGTCTGAAGTTTTATTTTAATCCCTCTTTACTTAGCGGGAAGAATTACCAAAAAAAAAAAAAAAAAAAAAAAAAAAAAAAAAAAAAAAAAAAAAAAAAAGATGAAAAAAGCTTTAAAAACCCAATTTTCCCCTTTGCCGCTGCACAAAAAGTTCCCATCTCTCTGGAACGGGCTGGGTGCCAGGCACAGAGCCAACGCCTCGAGCTGCTGTTTTATTGTGGAATGCCCTTGCAGCAGCCTGCGTGTGCTGGGCTCCAGGGGAGGGTGGCACAGATGTGACAAACAGCTCACTCCCAGTGCTCCCGGAGCAGCTGGACCTCAGGAAGGCTGCTGCCATGTGCCCCCCACCCAGGCCATCCCAGGATCTTGAGACACTTTCACCAGAGCTTTCTAAGAGCTCTTGTTGCCTTGGTGCTGTTGAATCTCTTCAGAACCTGCTGAAAAGTGGAAAACTGGCACCTCTCAGCATCTTGTTATCTTTGCTGCACGCCCAAACTGTAATGCACAGGTTTCCCTAGGGCTGCAGCTGGACAGTGTTACTGCACAGGGTGTGGTAGATGGGCTTCAGGAGCTCATGTTGGCCGTTTTTTGGAACCAGACATCAATCATTGTGAGGAGTCTCTCAGAAAACAGGTTTGGCTTCCCCAGGTTTAAACAGCTCTCAGAAGAAAATGTTTCTTTTACTCTCCAAACGAGGACAAAAATAGCTACCCAGAAAATATCTCTATATCTACAGAATACTTCTAGTGCTACAGAATAGTTCTTATTTATTTGGATTTTCTTTTTCCTTGCTAAGCTCTGTTCAGTGCCTAACACAAGAACAGCTGCACTGGCTCCATCCATCTCACCTGCATTGCTGGATCTAACAGCATCCTGACAGGAACACGGCTTCCCCTCGGCTCAGCACGGCACAGTCCCTGCCCTGCAGCTGCACAGGCCCTCTGCTTTCCCCCTGTGCATCAGCTGCACTGCGGGGAGGGACCCTCTTCCTGATTCAAAAGAAGGAAAAGAGCAAAATGATGGCCACCAGCAGAGTGAGATGGGTCAGCCCACGCACGTCCTGCTCTTCCACGGGGAGGGACTGCTGCCTGCACAGCTGATCCCTGAGATGCCAACCTTTGCCACCATCGCTGCTCCTGTACAGGTGCCACTGCACCACCAGCCCCCCACCTCCCTTCCTCCTGCTCTGCCCCTTTGCCTCCTCAGGAATTCTTTTGTCATCTTTCAGGAATGCATTTACACTGGTGTCTCAGACACCCACAGCAACAGTGGCCATAAACAGATGCCTGAGGAGGAGCAGGAGCAAGCCATTCTCATGATCTTTCCCCTGAGTGCTTTTCCAGCTTCCAACTATTTGCAGCTCAGGGGATTTCCTGATCTGCTGTTGTTAACTGTATCGTGAGGGGAAAAAAGGTATTGTGGAGCTGGCTGTGGCTTCTTTGATCTACTGGCTTGTCAGTGCTGGGTTCAGCTTAAAGTTGAACATGCCTAAAGCTGCTCTAATAAATGTCAGTGGATTGCAGCTCCCAGGAGACCGAAGACCTGCTGCATGGCAGGAACGAGACTTTGAAGCACTAGTTTTTTACCAAGTGTGGCCAGTAGGATTTCTTAGATCTACCAAGGTCTTATTTTGACTTAAAACATGAAAAAAATAGGGAATTTAGTACTCGGCTGTGGGTCGTTCTCACAGCATTCCATCGCTCCTTCATTCCTGATTAAAAGAAAGCAAATTTCCAACCCACACTCTATCAGTGAGCAGCTGATGAGGGACCTCAGAATGAGAGCTTTGTGATGCCTCTGAGCCCCAAAAAGACCCACTGCAAGCTGTTTGCTCCTCCTCTGAGAGGCCCATTCAGCAAAAAGCAGGTAATTTTATGGTCACAACCCGACCAAGGCAAGGTAATACAAGAAAGAATATTTTGTTCTAGTGTTAGGCAATCCAGTTCCATCCATTCAAAAGGAACTGTTTGTTTCATGTTGAGGCTAAGCCTAATAAAACATCCTAGATTGCCTCTTCCTTGGAGTACTGCACACATTAAAAGCTAAACCCAAGAGAGAGATTACAGATGAGCATGAGGCAAGGTAACCTTCTAGAATCCCAAGAGAGACAGCAAAAGGAACAGGTTTTTTCCTCATATTTACAAAGGCTTAATGAATTTTACATAAGCAAGATACAAAATTGAAGACAAACAATGAAATACAAAGAGATCTCAAGATACATGATGAACCAAGAATTCATGCATAATATACAGTATTTCAAAGGCATGTAAAGAAGCAGTGTAAGAATCAGATGTTTTTGGTGTACACAGAGTGGTTTGTTTGAGACAGATTCCTCCTTAAGGAGACGAAACTTGGGGATGCATCAAGCCTAATGCACCTTCTGGATGCAGGAGGGCAGAAAGGATCCCCTGGTTCAGGTTGAGTGCTACTTTTTATCCAAGCTGATTATCCTGATTACAATACCAGGTTATTTTCAGACCTAAAACACCCAAACAAAACAGCTTTCTGGTTATTAAAAGAACATTCAATTTTCAAACGTTAATTTTTCCACTCCTGCATCACAAGGATCTTTTTTCTTAAGTTGTGTCTAGATCTGCAGAGACTAATTTCCTCTAAGGCTACATAATATCAGACAGCTTTGTCATAAATGGTTTGATAGGTATAGAAAATTCCATGAGAGAGGGACACCCAGAAAATTTCCCAATGCAATTCCTACTTTTCATGACTGAGAAAATTTATCATTGAAGAAAATACCATTGTTTTCAGTTGGCAAATCTACCAGTGATAAGGAGATGTATCCTAAAATCAATTTTTGAAGCCAAACATGTAAGACTAATCACTTTATTTCCATGCTTAACAGGTGCTGATACCAGGGGGAAAATACTAAATAGCGTATGACACCCTTGAGAAGCATGTAAGATATTTATCTGCCTAAGAGCCATGACTATTGCATAGAGAAAAGGTTGTGAATGTAAATGGGGAAGAGAGAGTTTAAGGGTGGAAGGTGAAACCTTGATGCTGCTGCAGTGGATGGCAACTTGAATTCAGCGGGACAAGGATATCCCTGAGCTCAGCCTTAGCCTGGCCCTGTCACAGAGCTGGGGCTGTTCTTCCCAGTCTGGTTATAAAATGATGGACTCACAGAGTGGTTTGGGCTGGAGGGGACCTAAAGGTGGGACCCCTTCCCCTAGACCGGGTTGCTCAGATGCATATTTTCATATTTTGAGGGAGGTTTTGCTCAGGTCTCTTTTCCCACAGCCATGTCCTCCTGTTGGGGCAGCCCTCTGGTTCTGACCCACTTCCTAACCCAAGACCGTGCAGTTGTTGTCTTGCCCAGGCAAACACAACCACGATTCTGATGGAGGGGCTTTGCAAACATATTTTTATGGTAATGGCATGTGAAATACAGAGCTGCACTGGCCAGGGCAAAAGAAAAAGCAGCTAAAATGACATGAAAGAGAGCAGTGCCCCACTCTCTTAACACCTCCAGTGCGAGCAGCTATGCCCAAAATCAGGAGGTTTAACAGCTCTGTGCTGATGTGTCAGCTCGAGTCCTGTGCACTGAGATATTCAAAGACTGACACATTCTCCCTCTCTCTCAACTGCTTTATTTCCCCTAAAATATACTTATGTATCTGCTGTTCCTCTGTGAAAAGATGAAAGATTAAGCTGGCTTGTGGCTGGGTAAGAATGGTGAAATGTCCTACCCATAAGTAAGCTGTATATTCATGGTAGGATATTTTAAATGACCCTTATATCATAAGAAGGGATTTTAAAAAAAATCCGTAACTGTAAGATTTAAGAGCATATCTCTCACATTTGAATTTCCTAGCTGATATTTGGTTGGGCTTTAGAAACTGTCACACAATAAAGCCATTAAAATTCTGTGGTTAATTTATTCCTGCAGTATTAACTTTCCCATTACTCATGATGAATATCTTGAGTTTGGATATGTCTTAGAAGAACTTCTGACAGTGATAACTTGCTTTTTCTCCCATTTCCTGTGGAAATGTTATTTTTTTTTAATGTATAAAAGAGTAACTTTTCTAATAAACTTGCACAGTGAATTTTAAATAATGACTTTGGGTTAGTATAGTTGCTACCAAAATAGGGAATGATAAGGTCTTTTATGCATTTGTTTGGTTTATTATTCTGATTTGTATTTCTGGCAGAATTCAATATTACCGAGCCTTGGAAAATACAGATCCCATTGCCAAAACAAATTTTCTCACTCCTATATCCATTCATTTCCTAGACAATAGGTGAGGTCAGAAGGGAAAAAAGGAGTCATTCCCATAATAATGGCAAACAACTAATGAGCTGCCATGCATCATATTCTCCTTGCACGAAGCTGTAATTGCTTCCAGAACACCTGTATTCAGGCCAGATACAATCGTGTAGGAGGGAGGGCAAAGGAGCAGTGGTGTTCAAACAAGGAGGGAGAGGCTCAGAGGGGAATGGGAGCAGATAGCCCGGCCAAGGAGGAGTTGCTGGGTTATCTGTGGTTCAGTTTGGGTTTTGCACAATAAAAGAGGAAGGTCCCAGGTCCCCCAGGAAGGGCACAGGTTCTTTCAGGACATGGAACGGCCAGTGCCCGAGGCATTTAGCAATTTGCAGCTCTGGGTTTGACCACCTTTATGATCTTAATCAGGTCCCTTTGTGTCCTGTGCCTCAGTTTTCCTTCTGAAACACTGCAGGAATATTTTGCTGCGCCCCTATGCTTTGGGGAGGGCAGGTATGCTGAAGGCCTGTGAGATCACAGAATCACAGAATTAACTAGGCTGGAAAATATCTTTGAGATCATCAAGTCCAACCTATGACCTAACACCACCTTATCAACCAAACCAAGGCACTGAGTGCCACATCCAGTCTGTTTTCAAACACCCACCTCCAGGGATGGTGACTTCACCACCTCCCTGGGCAGCCCATTCCAACGCCTTTGGGTTACTGAAAAGAGGGTAATAAAGAGGCAGAATTCGACAGCCTGACCATGGATGGGGGTGAGGGATTGCAAGGGGCTGAACTGCTGCAGACTGGCACTAAACCACGGCACCTGGGAGTTTTGCAGCTGGGGCAGGCTCACAGGACAAGCTCAGTTGCTGTGATTCTGCTGAAAGGCACAAGTTCATAACAGACATGGGATAATACCTGCACTATTCCAGGAAAATCCTAGATGCTGGATGTCAGCTGAGGAGCAGGAACTCCTACCACAAAGGGGCCTAAAGGGAGAAAGGGAATAAAACCAAACTTTTTTCCATGAAGCATATACTGTGGAGAACCCAACCTATCACATACCTAAGGCTCTTATCACTCCTTCCCCAGCTTAGTTCAGATGAAGTTTGAATTAAGGAACAGTTTGCTTCTGGCTCAAGCAAGGATTAGAAGTTTAGCTGTACACTACTGCAAATCGTTACTCTGGAATTATTTACAATAGTTCAGTTTTAGAAGTTCAACATAAATTTTTTTTGTGCTTAAAGGGCTCAGGGATGCAAAAACATGCAAACCCCAAACAATAATAGGGTTTATTCCTTTAAGAACTGAAAAAAATGGGTACTGTGTTCACAGTAACAGGTATTTCTTTGATTATTATTATTACTTTTACAGAAAAGGGTGTGATGGTCTCTTAAGGATTTTTCTAAAATGTAAGATTCTTTTTTGACTAACCAACTGCTTTCAGTCCTGTTCTGTCAATGAAACACACCCTATTTCTTTCCACTGAAGTATCAGTTTGTTCTAGTTGCCTGTGACTTGCCTGCTAGCAAGTATGAAAACAAAACCCTTTTACTATCCCAGAGCTTGGGCTGGGAGGTAGGGAAATGGTAGACAAAGCATTCAGAAGTCCAAGAGATTTTAAAGAAAGCTGAACTAATGCCAAACTTTCTGTTGCCAGCAAGTCCTTAATGTAAGAAAGACTTGTAGGAGTTTGGGGTATTATAGAGGCCCTTGGTTGGGTGCATAATGAAAAGCTGTGGGCTCAAATCCAAACTGCAACCCTCTCTCTTTTGGTGTTTTTGTGAATCTTTCCCAAAGAAACTTCACCTGCAGTAAGACTGGAAATCCATACCCAAACCTATTTTGATAGAACGGCCAAGGAGAAAACCAGAGTACCTGGAAATGCATTCCTCAACTCTCACTAAATCAGCTCTGTTGCAGACTTCCAAATATCTATCCTCCAGAATAAAGCACTATTGCAGTCAGTTGCTTCACATATTCCTGCTGGAGAATCTCAGGCAGGAAGAGGGGATTTCACTCCTCTATGGATTCCAGCTCAATCCAGGGGCATTTACTACAACTTCTTGTCCTACTGTCACACACTCAGTTGTTGCCCAGGGCTAAAACCTTTTTCCAAGCTTAAAGAAAATGCAACATGGTGAAACAGCCAGGAGTGTAGATTGCCAGTACTATGACAGGGGAAGTTAGTCCCTCTCTCTCTAACATCCAGGTGTCTCATATAACCCACTTTAATTGCAAATTAAACTTTCCTCGTTCTGCTAGATTAATAGCAGCTGATCCTCATCTTTTACAAAATAGCCAGGGCACATCTTCTGGAGGTCAGAAGGCATTTCTGGCAGCATGCAGTCACTCCCTCATCTGCTAAAACGGGTCTGTCTCTGAAAACTTCTTGTGTGTTGCAGGCAATTGCTACTGCTCACATTAGCCTCAGCTCAGCATTGGCCCCTGTGGCCAGAGAATGTCATGGAGAGGGACTGAGCTGATGTGCCAAGCTGCTCCACATTTTATAAGTGAAAATGACGGCATTTCGTGTCTAAAGACTACAGACCATGTTACACCCATCAGTTAACATGGTTTTGGATCAGAAAAGGTCTTGGCAGGAGCTTTCTTTGTCACAAACCAAGACCATCTCAGTCACCGCCTAAGCTTGCTACACATTTTGCATCAGCAGGAGGAAAAAGCTCTGTGGAACTGGATGTAAAAGGTTGGTGAATTTGGTTTTTTTAAAAATATTTTTCTCTTTAATTGTTGCTAGAGGGTCGTTGCTGTTTCTGGAGGTAAAGGGCTGTGGTGTGTGGCTTCTCTTGGCTGGGAGAGCCCCTCGGAGGCAGGTCCTGCCCTGTGCCAGGTTGTGGTGCCTGGCCCCTCAGGATGAGGAGGGGTGCCGTGGCTGTGGGGATGGCCATGCTCCTGCAGGACCATTGGGAACACCTCAAACCCCTCGTTCCCCTCTCTGCCCCTGTTAAGTGGTGGCCCCACAGCCATGCTGCGCCCTGTACAGAAAATAACTGCTCGCGTTGGCTCAAATCTCATGTTGCATTATCTTGCAGTGAATCATCTACCCCATGACTTGACTTCTATTTTTTTTTAAGTGAGTCCCTTTCCTGTAAAACAGGATGCAGATATGCCTTTGTTTCTCTCAGCCACCACCTACTTCTGGTGGGTCTGGTAACTCACTCAGCTGTTTGGCTGCTGTTGGTGGGGTTAAGAGTGTCCAAATCCCAGTGCCCCCTGTGCACACCGTGATATTGCTGGTGCTGTTTTCTGTGGGATATGCCCTATAAACCCCACCCAGACTGTTTATAAATTCCTAGGTGCTCCTCTTGAGGCTGGGAATTATACTTGGTGGCAAACTGGCTCCCTGAAAGAGAAATGGGAGGTGGTCAGTTATGTATTTCTAGTCATAAAGAGCTCTAAGGTTTTTCTTTTTTACCCTGCTAAGCTGGCTTTCTGCCTAAAAAGAAAAAGGATGAAAAAGAAAGCAACCTACCTGCCTTTTTTTTTCTTTTTATGTCTAAATAGCGAACCTTTTGTGGTTACGTGGAACATTATTATTGCTACTGCTCCTGCTGGGTTTTGTTTGGATTGTATTCCAACTCGAGTATTAATTTAAACTCATGTGTAATGGAGGTACTGGAACAGAGTTATTGCTGCGAGTGAGGGTTTAGACTTGGAAGGACAGTGTTTTTCCTCGGTTTTGGTCCAGTGGGTGAGTAAAGGAAGATGTAAGCTCTGAGCAGTAGACTAGCAGTGGTTGCATCAAACAACATTATTCACAGCTGGAAGCTCCTGCTGATGCTGGGGAGCTCAAAGTGGTTGGCAGCTCCTTTATCCCTTCGTATCTGCCTACCTGCCTTTCCCTCCCCACGTTTCCTCTCATCTCCAGCAGCACTGCAGCCACCTGTGGTGGGGCAGAGCAGAAAGTGGTGGCAGCTGGGTCTGCTGGATGAGCAAATGAGGGAAAAACATCACTGGTGAGAGCTGAAGAGACTTTTGATCCTTCTAAAAATGGGGGAAGGGTACTGCTGAGTAACCCTGGTGACTGCCAGGAGACAACTCAGAAAAGGACTGGAGTGTTGTGATACTGGGGAGTGGCAAGAGAGGTGGAGTTGGAAATGCTCTCGGGGGAATTCATTCCTAATCTTTGGTCCATCTGCCTGCGTTGCTTGCTGGGCTGCAACACAACCAATCCAGGAAAAGCAGGTCCTTGAGACATCAGGTCCCCTCTCTCAAACAGGGAAAGTTTTTGTAATTGAAGGACATGCACCTTTGAAACTTTGTCCTGGATTCTAGTTTGTTGAATTAAAAGCCAATTCTGCCATTACCCGAGCAGTTAATAAAATCTATTGCCTTATGATGGATTTTTTCCGCAGGCTAGAATGGATCTGTCTTCATTGTGATTTGTGAGATTGAGGGGAAAACACAAAGTATAACCTGTATTTCTACTGCACTAAAAAATTTCATTGTGTTCTCCTTCTAAGGCTTAGAAGTAACCAAAACTGCAGAGGTAGTGTTTTGTTTTTTTTTTTTTTTTTTAATTTATTGAAAACAGAGTATACATTATTAACATTTTAATAAAGAGAATCTCTTTGCAGTGGTGCTCAGAGTTGCTCTTATTTCTCTCTGTGCAATTCCATTCTCTAAAAGGGAAAATACTATTGAGATCTGTAAAGCATGATGTGTTAGACTGAAACTAAACACAGAAATACACCAAAGCAAAATGCTTTCTAAAGGTGCTGTGTTTGTAGAGGTGCTTGCCCAATATGTGTGATGCAAAATGGGGATGCTTTGTGAAGAAATCATCCTTGTAAAGCCATTGGTTCTGGTCATCAGACTCTATCCAATGCTTTAGTGATGATGCTGCTGATCTATTTGGGAAGTTGGCTGGCTCTCAAGGCAGAGTCTCTTCTCAAAGGCTGTTTCACAGTGAAAATATGCTCAGTGCAGCCGAGTGCATGAATGAAAAAGCCTCTGGTACCTTCTAGTCTGGCAAAATGCAGCACAAAACTCAACTTACTCTGTCTTTTCTGCTGTCCCAGGTAAGAAATGTGTGGTTTTTCCTTGCTTTCTTTCATCTCTCTGCTTTCGTGCATTTGGATTTGAAAGTATTTGTGATTCAGCTCTGATTTCTGAGTAATTATACATTGCTTGAATTACTGTTTAAAGATGCAGGATCTCTGCTCTAAGCCAGTTGCTAGGAATGTAGGATCTCATAGTTCCCTGATTTACAATTACAGACAATTTGCCGTGTGATATATAGCATTTTTTTGTTCCCCTTCAGGAAGGGTGGTGGGGGGAATCTTTCAAGTGTCTCGGTTGCAGCTGCAGCGGCAATATTTTCTGTCATATCAAATGCTGCAACTTTGATTTGCCTCTTTCCTCTGTGGCTTGTGCTGGGTAGTAGGTTTATAGGCTGTTACAGGCAGCTCACGTTATTTACTGCTCTTTTTTTCTCTTTAAATAAAAGAACTGGAGGGGGGAATATGGAGGCAAAATAAAACCAGACCTTGCAAGAGGCTCTCTTCCCCGTACTCTCCTGATAGATGTGCAATACTCCGTTAGCGACTTGCTATGTAGCCTTTCTCCTATTAAATGTAATAGATCCCCCTCTGCCAGAAAGCAGAGGAAAAAACACCCAGCCTTAAAAACACGGAGCTGCTGAAGCCCCGCTGCTGCTGCCTGTCAAAGCACAGCGACTCGCTGGGCTTTCACTCCCCAGCACCTCCCGGTCCCTCTCTTTTCCTCTGGCTGCTGCTGCAGGGCTCACTTTCGGGCAGCTCGGAGCAGGTTCGGGGATCCTTTGTGGTGGTCCAGCTTGAGTGCCTTCTCCCCCCTTTTGTCTGAGGAGCTCTGTAAACTTGCATTTAGCGGCGGCGGGGTGAGATCCTCTGCGCCGAGCAGGGATGAAAGTTAATTCCTTTTTGACTCGCGATCGAGTGGTTTTGTTAACCCTTGGAGGGCTGGTGGGGTTCAGTGGCAAACAAGTGTGCTGGGACGCTGAGCTTGGACCCCCGTGTTTGTGTAACTGCGATCTGCAGCGGGCATTTGCCCTGCTAATCCCAAACAGGGCAGTAAGGAGAAAAACGGTGAGGGATCACCACTGGGAGAGCTTTATTGCCGAGAGGAGCTGCCCAGGGCGTGAGGAGGAGGCAGCAGGGTGAACTGAGCGCGCACACGCTGTGGATGGATCAAGGTTAGGACATTCAGGTCCTGCTTTAACCCGGCCAGGAGTCAGCGCAGGGACGTGGGCGGCCGGAGCTGTGGGACAGCGGGAGCCCTGGGGACTGGGAGTGAGCAAGCACAAAGGCATTCGGGTGGCTTCGGGACAGCAGCCCTGCTCCGAGGAGGGGAGCACATGGAAGCAGCTGCCTCGGGCCGTCGGCTCGGGGCCGAGCAGCGTGTGCCGGTGCCCCGGTGCAGGGCTGCGGGTGCCCCGGTGCAGGGCTCCCGGTGCCCCGGTGCAGGGCTCCCGGTGCCCCGGTGCAGGGCTCCCGGTGCCCCGGTGCAGGGCTGCGGGTGCCCCGGTGCAGGGCTCCCGGTGCCCCATGCAGAGCCGCCGGTGCCCCGGTGCAGGGCTCCCGGTGCCCCACGCAGGGCTCCCGGCAGCGCCACGCTGCCGGCCCGGGCTGGGGCTCCGGGCAGCGTCTGGCTCAGGACAGGGGCCAGACTCTGCTGAGGGAGGGCTGAGCGCTGTCCCGTGGGCTGGGGACACCCAGGGGGCTCCTGGGCAGGAGAAGCTGTCACGAGTGGGCTGAGGTCCAGCTGCGCTGGCAGAGGGAGGCGATGCTCGGGAGCAGAGGGCACAGGCAGTGGAAAGGGAACCTGTGGATGGATGTACTGGTGGAGCTCTCTCATCTTGGCTTTGAGACCTCCCATCTGCTTTGCGTGGCTTTCTCTCTGTTTTCAGTCCTTTTTTTTTTTTTTTTTTTTTTTTAGCGCTTTTTTTACACC
>VZTG01001074.1:1371946-1492782 GCA_013397845.1 Melanocharis versteri
TTTTTGGTACAGCTTTTCTAACACACCACTGAATTAATCAGCTTGAGTTTGGATTTTCTGTAGTGGTCTCTTGTAGGAAAGCAGTATGTGTGTGATACAAAAGGACAGACTGCTAAGGCCTATGAAACATAGCTGGCATTTTTTTTTTAACATTAATGTCTACTTAGAATCTGACAAGGTGCAGACTCCTGATTCTGAAAGCAGCTGTGCACTTTATTGATAACTTTCAGTGGTACTTCAGAGTTTCTCCCCAGGCTGGGCTGACATGAGCTCTGCTGTATTGCAGGGTTGAGCTTGTGGTGCTTTAGCCTTGCTTCCATATTAAGTGCTCAAACTGCACTCCACCTTCTCCATCAGCATGTACAGCTCTGTCTGGCCATGTTTCTCTCTCCCATGTGAGCTAATGCATCTCCAAGTTTACCTTCTAGATCATGTCTAAGAGTTAATGAATTGGGGAACGAATCAGACTGTAATACGGAAGTGTATGGAATTCTGTCTCCAGGTCTAGGTTGTTGAGTTTTGGCAGGTTCAAGTATGAACTGGAGTGGGTGCCATGCTGGGGAAAGAAATGGGATTTACTGAAACGCTGTTTGGCTTTTCTCTTTGACACACCACATGCACAACTTTCATGTGACAGGAAAAGTACACAGAAGAATGTGAGAAACAACATATTAAACAAATGCAGCCATCTGCTTGTGTAGTGGTTGTAACACATTTGGGGATCTTTTTCTGCAAGTTTTCTTTTTTTCTCCCTTAGGAGTAGCAAGAATGTTTCATGTAATGCAATGCTAGTGGAAGCAGAAAGGACCAAGTTTGATAGAATTCTTTCTAAGCAGGAGCAATCTAGTAATCTTTCTGTGGAAGAAGAAGACAGTGATAGCTTAGTTTCAAAGTAATGATAGAAAAGTTGCAGTGTAGAGAAAAAAGTTTGAGGAAATTCTTTTATGTCAATAAGAACATGGACTGTAAAAGGTTTATTTTTAATGAAAAGATCATTTCTAAATTTAGTAACTTGGGTTTTGTGTTTTCTTGGTCTGCCTATAATTCAACTGCATTTTTAAAGTATAGAAAATTTGCCTCTTGAGGCATTAAAAGGATAAGAATGGGGAATCACTTTTTCATATCAACAAAGCAGCCCATTAAGTATGTATGCAGAAATTCTGGTAAACAGGTGGCCAATAAATTAATTTTTCCATTTGCAGAGATTTAGTCTACACTATGACCAACTGTTGTGTTTTCACCAAGAGGAAAACTGAGCATTAGCTGGAATAACTGAGAAAGATGTTCCGAGTAATCCTTTAATTCAGACTCACCTTTAAAACTCCAAAGCATAACTATAATACACAACTTTATTGATCTGAAGCTGACAATAAAAACTAAATTTACGCTGGTAGCTTATGCAGTTCACTAAACAGGGTACAGTAAGCAGTAACTGTATACTCTAATCTGATAGATTCAAAAATCTGCGTGTTTTACATTTTCCCCAAAGGATATTTTCTAAAACCTATATACAAAGTGTTTTTAACAAAAGTTGTTCACAGACTTCCTTTTCTATGTCATGCATTTCATGCAGACAGACGATTCAAAATTTGTAAGTGGAGCTTACAAGGTGAGGAAAAAACCTGTATTTTTGATAGTTTTAACAATAACTGTCACATTTCACTGGGTTGCAACTAAGTAAATTGGAAAAATGTATAGATTTTACAAACTTGTCATTAGAGAGACTAGAGAAAATTAGTCCTCCAACTGTTTCCCCTAATGCAGAGCCCACACTGCTGCATTCTTAAGCTTTTATTTGTTCAAATTTCTCCAGAAGAGGGCTCCATGCACAGCTTGAAAGGCAGCACCCAGGTGTTGAAAGCGAAAGAAATTTAACAGCTTCAGGAAAAGAGACAAGTCTTGCTCACACCAGTGTGTTGCTATAACACTGCAGATTATGCTTAAATTCTGACCAAGTATTTCCCTGTTCTGTCATGTTGCTGCAGGTCTTATTTGAGAGTTCTAGAGGAGAAGTCCTGTGGCTCTTGTGCTATATCAGAGTTGTAAAAATGCTTTAAAAATCGTACAGAAACTCAATTGTGACTACTGTGTATGATTATTTGTACTGATGAGCACTTTGTGAGCAGGCTGACACTTGCTCCCCACAGTTTTGGGCCATCATTTTTGGCTATGCAGTCAAAAAAGATCTTCCAGTTGCACATCTCATTCCCAAAATGGTGTCTCCCAAAACACAGAGTCATTCCAGCAGTCGTGCTGTCCTATTTCTCAAATATTACCTTGGAGAGAAGGTTGGCACTGGTGAATTAGGGCGGCTTTTGGCTACAGCTCTAACCTCTAAAAATATCCTTGCACAGGACCTGACCGCAGCCCCTACTGCTGAGCAAGGGGGGTTTGTTAGAGCAGACAAGTGAAAACATGAAAATGCTTCTGCAGTCATGGCAATTAAACCCCACTTTGTATACCCCCTGAGACCCAACCCTTCAATCTAAGACGTAGCTTAGGTGATATGTTGAGACCTGCTTTCTGTTTCTGACGATCAAAACTTCAGAAAGGTTATTTTAGCACATGTAATATTTGCGCTGTGATCCACCAGATGTTATTGACTTGGCTTTTAGTGACTTGGCAGCTAAAAAATTAGTATTCCTAAAAGCTGTCTCAATAGACCAGTGCAACAGGGACTATTAGAACCACGTAGATGGCAACAGTGGTGCCCCTTCAAGGAGTTGTGAAGTCCTGCCTTTCCTTTTCTTCCTGTTTGCTGCAGGATAAGCAGGCTCTTCCCATTCCATTAATATGTAAAAGCAAAGCAGATAACAGAGCTCACAGTGTTCCACTCTTCCTGCATCACTGCTGGAGTCGCATCTCTAATCTTCAGCTGCTGGGTTGCACCAGCGTGCTGTGTGTCAGGATTTTGGCCTCAGGTTTCAGAGTTCCTGTGGCAGCATAAACCTTTCCGGAGGACGAGGGCTTCATTTAGGACTTTGAGTACAAAGGTCAGCTTAGCAGGTTTTTTTTATTGTTTCATGAACAGTTACAGGGGCAAAATTTCCTTTTTTTTGGTGTGTATCGCTGGTACTCCAGCCAGCAAGGACAACCGTGTCCTGGGGGTGCCAGGCCCAACTTTGCCAGCTGGGAAAGGGAGGGGATTGTCCTGCTCTGCTCTCCACTGGGGTGGCCTCACCTCGAGTGCTGAGGGCAGTTTTGGTCACCACAACACAGCAAAGATATTGAATTATTAGACAGTGTCCAGAGCAGGGCAGTGAAGATGGTGAAGGGCCTCGAGGGGAAGCTGTGTGAGGAGCGTCTGAGGGCACTTGGCTTCCTCAGCATGGAGGAGACTGAGAGGAGACCTCAGTGCAGTCACAACTTCCTCGTGAGGGGAAGAGGACGAGCAGGCACTGACCTCTGCTCTGTGTGACCAGCGGCAGGACCCAAGGAAATGTCCTGAAGTTGTGTCAGAGGAGGCTTAGGTTTGATATTAGGAAAAGGTTTTTCACCCAGAGGGTGGCTGGGTGATGGAAAAGGCTCCCCAGGGAATGGTCAGAGCACCAAGCCTGACAGAGCTCAGGAAGAGTTTGGGCAATGCTCTTGGGCACCTGATGTGAGTCTGGAGGATGGTCCTGTGCAGGGCCAGGAGCTGGACTCGGTGATCCTTGTGGGTCCCTTCCAATTCCACATATTCTGGGATTCTAACTAGAGGTTCATCTGTGCAGGCAAAAAGACAAATCTACAATGTCCAGCGGGGAGGAGAAACAGAATGAGAGGCATTTATCATCCTTAGGAGACTAAGTGGGCCATTGCATTCCCAGTTAGCTCTGGATGATATTAGTGGGTTCTTGATCGTGGCCATATGGTTGCACTGTGCCCTGCCCTAATCACCAGATGGATGGGACCAGCCCAGATGGGAGGCTGTGTTTTTCTGTCACTTCACATGTCCTGCAGCTAACACAATGTTAGTGTACACAAATCAGGAGGATATTAAATGCCAAAGAGGAGAGAAAAATAAGACTTGCTTTATTAGCCAGTGTTTCATTAGTCAGAGGTCTTGGAAACTTGCCCACTACTGCTTTTTTAAAATTTTTTTGTGTGTGGTGTGGACTGTATTCTCTGTCAAATGGAAGAATCAAATTCTTTGAAAGCCTTAGTGTTTTGTATGAAGGGAACTCATTCTGCTCCTATCTTATCCAATATTCTACTGTTTTGCACCATTAATTTTCTTGGCTAGAGGAAAAAAAGAAGGATTTTAAGATTTGGTTCGATGGAGCTGGTTAAAACTGTTCTATGAACAGACTTAAATAAATATGAGGTATTAAGAGTGGGGTGAATCTTTTCAGCACACAGCAGTTTTCAGTATCTCTAACCACTTGGAAAAGCTGATTAAGGTGTTTAAATAACTTCTGATATTTATGAATGTCCATGTATGGATGTCTACTTTGGTGTCTTTATGGGCCTTGTTTTAGGAAACTGAACATCCACTTTCAAGCTTTTGAAATGTCTCAAAATTGGACACCCATACACAGTTCCCTGAAATTAATAGGATTTTATGACCTAAGATTCCTTAGACTCCATTTGACAGAGGTTCTACTCCCAAAACTATCATTTAAATAAATTAACAAACCACTAGAAAACCACTAATAATAGCTATCTATTTCAGTCTAAATTATTTCATTCTCTTGCTGTGAACAACTAATGCTTAATTCCTTATTAGTAATGGCAATATATATATTTCCAAAAGTTAATATTTAATTCCCAAGGACTTTGCAGCCTGGTATGTAAGGAAGAACAAATAATTCTTGTGTGTATGAAGGCTGTGTTAACAGTACAGACAGCAAGTGGGTTTCTGAAAGTTTGCAGACATTTCAGGATTTTGAGTAATCATGGCAGATGGACCTTGTGGAACTTGTGTGCAGCAAACACTCAAAATGCTGCAAACCACAGGTTCGAGGCTATTAAGATGTGACAGCACTGTTAATGTGACTGCATGCAAAGAAATATTTATATGTACACCTTGAATTTAGGATAAGAGATGCTCACTTGCAAATATCTGTGCCTGTAAGCTCAGGTTATCTCAGCTGTCACTATCTGTGTGCTGAAGCTGCTGTTTGTTACCCCTCTCCCTCCTCTGGGCTGGGTGTGAGACCTCCTTTCCTGCTCCAAGGCCAGGCTGACAAACTTGGCTGGACACACAGCTGAGGGAGCCCTGATTCTCTGCATTAATGGCTGGCTGCCACACAGGCAGGAGAAAATCTGTGGCACAGCTAGAAAGAGGATGGATAACTTCTTACATTGCTTCAAATCAATCCATGAAAGTGTTGACACGTTGAGTTTTGTTCAAACTGCTACGGAGCAAAAAAACCCCAAACATGTTACAAAGCACTTATCATGCTGATAATTGGCTCATCTACTTTATGGACACTCAATCTCTTTCTTTTCATCTTCTTGGCATGATTTGGAATTGGGCTTCTGTGCAAGTTGTCAGTAAAGAGTCCTGGAGTCAAATGCAGGGGATTTTGAACCCATAAGAGTAAAACAAAAGCTGGCAGTTGTCCATGGGGTCACTGCATAAAGGGAGCTATCTCAGCATGCCTGAAATGGGAGTATGATCCACAGCTTGTAGAGACAGCATACAAGCATAGAGGCAGGGGAGTATCATGTAAAGTTTCCCCTTCCTTGGCCTGTTGTAGGGTTCTTGTGTCTAATTACATTACAATTTTCAGCCAACTGTTGGTAACTGCTCGGGAGCAGAGAAAACCCCAGAAATAGTGTCCCCAAAATCTTGCATTTTCCCGTAGACAAACTTTCTTGCTTTGAGTTCCTCTGTTGCCAAGTAAGGTGTATTTATACACATCTCTTGAGACAGCCTGGCGTTGTCCCTGAGGAGCCACGTTTTATCAGACAAACAACTATAACAAAATCTGAGAACTGAACGTAGCACTGCTCTGGATTTGACAAAGCAGGAAATCCAGAGCATCTGGTGCTTTGCTCCCTGAGTGAAAGGAGATGGAATTAGGCATTAGAATTGGATGGGCATTTCCTTCCCCATTAAAGCCATTGTTTCAGAGCTCTGTCAGAGGAAGCTGAGCAACTCCAACTGCACTCTGCAGCAGGAATGGATATCTCAGCTGCAGTTGGAGCTGATCTGCACAGTTAAATAACTGACCAAATTAAAAGGTGTTCAGCTTGACCTTTTGCCAAGATAACTGGTCTTGCAAGTGCCAGGAAGTCCTGGGTATTATCCAGGTGAAATGTAAAATTAAATATCTGTGGGTAAAGATAAATGAGAATGACATTAAAATAGACTAATACATAAAAATTGGTTTTGATTTCTGGGCATTTGTATTAGCTTGCTACCTGAAGGTTGTATTGTGTGCCAGGCAAAGTGGTTTCATTGTTTTCTAAAATGTTTGTTTTCATAATTCATGATCAGATCGAACTAACTGGACTCTGAACTCTATAAATCTTGATTTATGGATATCGATATTCCTGTCAATTTACTGATGCACAGCTCTGACCTGAACACTAAACTAGTGAGGTTCATGTTTGATCCTCTCTCTCTAATAATGGATCATAAAATGGTTTTAGTTGGAGGGGACCTTAAAGATCATCTCGTTCTAATCTCCTGCAATTGGCAGGGACACCTTCCACCAGACCAGCTTGCTCCAAGCCCTGTCCAGCCCGGTCTCGAACACTCTCAATCCATTTTCTGTCTTGCACTTGGCCTTCTGGCCCTGATTCTGTGTGGAATGTGGCAATATCATAGCAAGAGTCATTATTTGATGGAACGAAGCTGTAGGGATGGTCAGGAAAGCCTGGAGTAATGGGAAGCACGCCTTCTTGAACCCACATTCCCTGCTTTTTGGGAATGGATAGGTCTCTGGCATCTAGTTTTGAAATAATTGTTTTCTTCTAATGCTTTTAAATGACAAGATCTTGTTTAAAAATAAAAAAACAAGAATGCAATCTCCAGTGTTAAATGTCACCAACAGTTTTCCCTAATTGCTGATCTCTGCAGTTTGGTTATCAATGCAGGAATGTGGTACTTTGTGTGGTGAGGGTATTGATGACTGTAATCTGGAAAAAGAGCAGCTGATAAGTTCACATACCACGTGTTACTGGCAAGTAAGATAAGGATGCTGGGGATAAATCGTGAAATTTTGTCTCTTGTGGAAATTACTTCTGGTCTTGCACATCTCTCAACTTCAGTTTTGTGTGTTTGCAATAGCAAAGCCCTGCTGCTCACACCAACGCAGGAGCAAGTCTCCAGTGGATGTGGATTGATTGTGTTGCCCCTTCTTTTGTTATCTGGGTGAAGGATGGTTGGTGTCAGTGCCATGTGCACTCCTGCTGTGCACCTACATGGACACGGCTTCTATTGCTGTGATATCTGAGCACCCTACAAATGGTAATGAATTTATCCTTGCTTCTCTAAAATAACTGCTCCCTTACGACAGGAGCATTATTCTGAAATGGGAGACAGCCTCCAACATCTGCCTGTTTCAATGACTTGAGCTCTGTTATCTCAGGTGAGTAATGATGTCGGCTGCTGTCACTTGGGCTGCTGGTGTTGATTCAGTGGTGACACTTCATTGTGCTCCAGAAAGATTAATTCTGATTGGAGGGAGCCCAGAATAAATTCAGTCTTTAGGCCAATCAGGAGGTGGTGTTTTCAGTAGTGTTTTAACAATGCAGCTCAATTTTCAAGAATGTAATTAGCTGTGATTTGCCAAGGAACTGCCTATCTCTATACACTAGTTATTTGCATAGAGAGGAAACCAATAAGATAAAATATAATCATAACTGCACAGAGTTCTTTAGGCGTAAGGAAGTGGAGAGTGCTTGCTCCTAGCTGGTGTTTGTGATGGCTGCTGGCACAATGGAGCAGAGGAGGAGGATGAGGCTGGCAGTGCTACTTACACTCAAGGCGTTTCAGACCAAAGCAGTTTGGGGTAGAAAATGATGGCAGATGATGCACAACCAGCTCTGCTCGGGTAGGGCAGAGGTGCTGCATCTTTCCACTGCAGCAGGAGACACGGTCTCAGTGGCAGAACATTTCTCCCACCATCTGCTCACTGACAGAGGTTCCTGTCTTCCTTCCTTTCCTCAGTTTGGAGGAGGCAGAGCTGCCGAAAGCCTGGGCTTCTCTGGCAGGGGGTGAGCTGGTCATGGCTGTTTCCCTCCCAGGTTTAGCTTCTGGAAGCGGGATGTTGCTGACCTAAAGTGTCACTGGGAGATGCACCCAAATGTTTGAATTCCTGGGAGGATTAGTACACATGGATGCACCATTTGTTACATGCCCAAAACATGAGACTCTGTGGATTCATATGGACTGTAGAAAGCCAAAGTCTGATTTTGTGGAACAGCTCTTCCTGTGTGTTTGTCTCTCTGAAATGAGGATTCAGCCTTCTTGCACTTGCCTCCCAAGAATAGAATTTTCAGAGCTTTTTTCTCCTTCAGGAGTCAGAGGCACACAAGCACAGAACCTGTTTCTTGCTGTGCATGGGAGCTAAACATTGATTACGGGGTGGATGAAGGAGTTTGAGTAAAACAAACTCACTTGCTTGTCTGCAATAACTCATGTTGAACCTGAACAGAATTATTTCTCCAACTTGTTCTTGACTTCTGATTTCTGCATGCTGTGTGTTTGTGGAGTCTAGCTGGGATATGTAGGAATAAAAAGCCATCGTGCACAGCATGAATGGTTCTCTCTGCCTTACCTCCAGGCTGACTGGAAGCATCAGCATTCCTGTAATTTCCTTGTTCAAATTACTTTTTTCTCGTCTCTCCTCCATCTGTTTAAAATAATTCAGATAGTCTGAGTGCTGTTAGTTTTTATACTCAAACTTTCTTCCAGAACTCCTAGTGTTGGGGGAAAGGCTGAATAATTTTTATTACTGTGGTTTAACTTAGATGGGGTCCAACAGGCTCTGTTGGAAATTCCATCCCTGCTATGGTGCTTATAGACGTTTTCTTTCAGTGATAAAAGAGATGGTGGAGGTTTTCCTGTACTGTGGTGAGAACCAGACACACTCAAGGAGTCGCTTTCCTTTAACATTTCACGTGGGTCATATTTCCCGTGGGTAATCTGCAGATTCCCCACAGTTAGTCCAGCTAAGTTCTAACATTTGGGTAATGTGGTAGAGAACTCTAAATGTTGCAATGTCAGTATTTGTGCATCTGGCCCAAAATTTGTGCTTTTCCTGCTATGTTCATATCACCCTATTCCTTTCTCCCCCAGTCCCTCAGTGCAGTGTAATCCTTTCTGCACGTGTGGAAAACAGAATTTTATTTATCTTCCCCAATAATGGTGTTAGGTCAATGATCTCCTGGAGCCAGAAGTGCTGGGGTAGTAATTTGTTAATAAACACGCTGGCGTAGCTGCTGAATTTCTTCTTCTTTTCACTGGTTGACTGAGGAGCACAAGAAAGAAGAGCAAACCTTAAAGTATAAAAATGGAAGGGAAAACAAAACCAAGGGAAAAAGAAAAACAAAATGGTATTTGATGTTCTGTCACTTTTTGCAGCTGTTAGGATTTGGAAAGCAGCCTTTTATACTTGTGATACAGTCAACAGATGTATACAGGGATGGAACACAGTCTGATTTTGCCTGATTTCCACATCTTCATTTACACAATCTTGCCTGAGAGCTTAGGCTGGCATCCACACCCAGAGCTCTTGCTCATATCTAGATCTGAAGTTGTTGGCACCAGGAAATGGTGATTCTGTTTTATGCACATCTGTGTATATCAGCATGCTGGTTTATGAGAGGCAGGAAATGTAATCCTTTGTAAAACTCTGGATCCATTTCCAGCATTCATTAGCTGCTGCAGAACTCTCCTCTCTTTTACATTTTATGTTTTGGTGAAGCTTTATTATCATTTGCTCTATGTCTTGATGGACAACATTTATCTCTACTACTTTGACGTTGTTGTGTTCATTAAATCCATTCTACTGACTCTTTGGGAAATTTGTTATCACACAGATGACATAAATTTAGGACATCCCCTCCTCTAATTGACTAATTGGATGGGGAAGGGATGGAGTGGAGAGAACAGATGACAAACTGGGTTCTTACAGTGGTTAGAAGACACAACTCTGTTACGGTTTTCTAGCAATAAATATGAAGCAAGGCAGCCACCAGGAACAGCTGGGCGATGTCTTGCTGAAAAGGGGCAACTGTTAGGAAAGAGAAATGCTCCGAAGTTTTGTCAGATGTTATGTGACTTCTCCTCTCCTACCCCTTTTGCTAATATTTAATTTCACAGATTTATCCCTTTCCTTTTATTTTTCTGACAACTCTTGGAGGCTCGCTAAAGAGCAAGAGATTAAAAGGAAGAGAACCTGGCTTCAGGCACATTTGCAAACTAGCTGTTAGTTTTCTGCAGGTCCTTCCATGCTTAAAACAGAAACAATCCTCCCCTGACAACTGAGCATGCAATTAATGTACAATGGATCTGCTTCTGACATTGTATTTCTGGGGCGTTTGTACGACTCGTGGTTCATCTGGCAGTGCTTGAGTTTAAGCACTGATAAAGGCAACACAGCAGAGTGCAAATACATTTGACCTTTCAAAACACTGAATAGAAAACAAAAAATAGAAAAATAGTTACTTTGCAGTTTTTCCTTGTACGTGTGTAATGACTGCAAGCAAACCAGCATTCTGATTTCTGCCTTGGGAGCCTGGGCAGCACAGAAGCCTCCAGGCCTGAGCTCCACTGTTGCTCCTGTTGCACTGTGTGGGAGTTAGCCTGGTATTGGTGTAGAGGTACAGGTAACTTTGATTTCCCCAGGTCAGGGATTGGCCTGACGGCTGCTGCATCCAAAAGTCTTTACTGTTTGGTGTGCTCTGCTTGTGTAATTGGCACTCTGCTCTTGGCTGACTCGCCTGGTGGGCAGGTGTCTGGATTCCGAGTGTAAAGTTTCCCTGGAAGTGTCACTTTACATCAGTAGCACTGACACAGAACTAAGGCTCGGGCACCTGTGGGAAGTTCCTGCCAAAATCCTCAGCCAGCTGCAGCCTTAGCTTGGATGCAACCACCTCGTGTCACCGCTGTGAGCTGCTCTGATGAGGGAGTAACTCCCGGGTGCTGTGCGGTGTAAGGACCCTGTTCAGGCAGGGTGCAGAGCTCAGGCTCCCTGGAGCCCTCCTGGAAGGGAGGGGATGGAAAGAGAAGCGTGGCTGAGGCAGGAGCACAGCAGCCCAGTGGCACTGCCACTCCCCACGGCACCACTGCTCCTGGGGAGGATGTGCAGCTCTGAATAAGGCTCCAAATATGATGGGAACTGAAGATCCTCCCTTCTTTTCCTCATAAAACTCTGGTTGATTTGTGAGCACATTCCTTTGCTTTACAAGCAATCCATCTCTCCCAGCCCACAAGCCAGAGATGTACAGGGTGTGCAGATCTGTGTGCCAGGTCCTGGGTTAGGGGCAGCTTTTAAATGAGGTGACCAGGTTAAATATTCATCTTGAGCCTCTTTGGGGAAGGGAGGGAAGACTATGCAGCAGCTGGGTAGGGCTCTGGTCTGGCATAGCTACAGCTGTTTTTGATATTTCTAAAACTACTTTCCAGTAACTGCAGTGGAATTTGGATGCTTTTTTGGTCTGAAGCTTCTTAGCTGTAAATGATAGTCCATCTTTGATTTGTTTGTACAGCCCTGCTGCCTGTTATATGCTGGTCAAGCCTGGTGCAGCAGGGAGAAACATTTTTCCCTTCTCATCCCACTTTCTTATTCCTTGGCTCATTGTGTAGTCACCTCCTGTGGCTGTGTTTACATGAATTTCACTAACAACAAATCTTGAGGAATCCACTTAGGTAATAATCCATTTTTCTTTTAAATTGTCCCTTTTCCATACATTTGTCTGAATGGATAAACTATCTGATCAGCTTCCTTAGCACCTGTAATGAAAGCTCTCTCTGGTTTTGTTCAGTGCTGCTGGCAAGGTTTCATGGTAAAACAATGCAGCTGGACTGGGAGGTGTGTAGAATTTGTGGACTTAAAACAAGGGAGAAAAGGAAAGGAGAAAGTTGTATTCTGTCTTATTTAGTAATTATCTGCTGTAAAATATATAACTGGTCACTGGGTAAGCAACACTAGTGAACTCAAATTGAAATTGCTGTCTTTTCCAGACAAAGTTCTCACTGTTCCCTTCAAAGTTATGCTCCTTTTTGCATACTTTTGGGACTACTCTCCTGGCCTTTTGGCCAAAACATCTTATTTGTGTAACAGCCCAGCTTTGGCTGGGCAAAAGCAGGGCAGTGAGTTTACTCAAGCTGTGGCTTGAGTGTCCTTAGTTTGAAGTGGGTTTCGAGCTTGGATTTTCTCCTTGCCCAGCAAACTCTGTGTGGACTTTGATACTGTTTTTGTGGTTTAGCTTCTCTTCTCAGACCATGCTGCTCCACTAAGAATCTGAACTGTAAAGCAGTGCCTTTTCCCATCCCACCAACCATATGCATCAGGCTGACCTTTGGCTCGAATGCAAAGTTTGGTGTCAACCCTGTCCCATTAGCAAATATCACATAAATCATAGTGACAAGGTTCCCAGGCGGCTGTGGCTGGGGGGAGGCTGGCACTGAGTGTGTCTGAGTGACAGAAGTAATTTCTGATCTGTTAGCACTGCAGGACAGCCCCACCAGGCCCAGGAGGACAGGGCTGTTTCTTGCTCCGTCCCTTGCCCTGTTTCCATGTGGACACCCTCCCCTGGGCTGTGCCTTGCCTTTGTTGTTTTGGGTCAGAGCCCACCCCTGGCACCGAGGAATGGCTGCTGGTCCTGCTGGGGACAACTTCACTTGGAGCTTCAGTGCTTGGAGCCTCAATTCTCTCTTAACAGCCTCGTCCTCGTTGAGCATCTTGATTTCAAGTGTCTGCTGAAGCACTGTAAACAGATTTCCTTCGGCTCTGCAGCACTACATGCTGTGTTGCAATACATTCTGTCTACTTTAGAGCTGTTAGTGATTCATTAGTTTGCTGTTCCAAAAACCAATTCCAAAGGGATCACTCATCTCCCTGGAGCAGTGAAGGTATTTTCAAGCTGGCTACAGAGTGCTGTGGCAGTTTTTTTGAGACTTGCCTGGTTCAAATCATGTGGCAGTGACACTGCCAAAGGCTGCCAGTTCAGTGGAGGATTGCACACAGATTCCATGGGTGGGAACTTGCAATATTATTAGACACAGCTAATAATAGCTCCTCTTGACTCCTGAAATGTCACGGTGGTCTTGTGGGTAACTGCACTTTGGAAAGCATTAACTTTTTTGCCACCGAGAGTAGTCCGTGACTTGTTCAGTGCTGCATTATGCTTGTAACATAGAAAAGTATATTGGAAATGAAGAATCTTAATCTGTCTGTCTGTGAATTGACCGGTGTCAAAATCTGAGAATTGCAGCATCAATCTGGAGACCCAGGACTGTGTCCTCTCTGAGCTTTTCCTGTCCAGTGGTTCCTAAGATCTAATGAGCATGCCTCTGGAAGGGGTTTGGAAACATAACAGCAAGAAATCTCTAGTGTATTATTAAAAAAAAAAGGTATTATAACATGAAGCAGTAACTCAGTTTTCTTTGAGGGGGGTCAGCTGCTGTCTGACAGACTGTCCTGCAGCCAGGTCTCCGGGGTTTCTGGAGTTTCTGAGTATATCCTTGCCCCAGAACTGGTTTTTCAGGCAGGGAAAAATAACTCTGTTTTTCATGGAACTTTCAAAAGTTTTCAATTATTTTATGAATAGAAAACAGAAATGAAAAAAAATTCCAATCTCTAAATGCTCCATGGAGCTAAGTTAATGCTCTTTCTTACATTAGCCATTTATTGCTTTTTGCTGTCTGGTGCACCCAGCAAGGTACCAGCAGTACGTCTCCAGCTGCAGGATTTACTGTAAGATTTTTATGGACTGCTGGAGACCAGGCAGGGATTTTGATATGTTGGCTGCAGGGTGGCAGAAACTGATACATAAAAACTATGAAGACTAAATTCTTAGTCAAAAGGTGCCAGCATTTAGAAGAGTGAGAAATTAAGCAATGAGCTTTTGTTAGTTTTGTGGGTATAACTGAAATCGTAGCTCTGAGCAGGTGAGCTGAGTTTCAGGAGATGTTGGACACTTGTTGTCTCCTGAGATTTGAATTAACTGGGGCACCCACCCTGTGCAGGTACAGAGCTGCATGGGAATGGCACAAAGCAATGGAGGGTAATGCAAATATGGGGACAGACAGATGGCCTGTGTTCCAGGTGACCCTTCTCAATTGCCTTTTACGCTGTTTATTACAGTTACAAACACCTGGATGTGTCTTTCAAGGCAGAATTACATCACTGGGGGCCATGGCTAACATGACGTAATGATGGAACCTCACTTCCTGCATGCTACTACGTCCCTGATTTTATTTTCCTGATTTCTCACAGAAGTTAGATGATCATGTCACTTAGAAGCAGGGGAGACTCAGTACAAATCAAAGAAGGAGCTTGTGAAAAGTCTTGTAAGAAGTCTTTATCAAGTAGGTTTTGTTTGCAGTCACAGCTCAGGAGCCTCAAATCACCCACCATTGCACGTTGACCCTGGTACTGAGAACCCAGAGCAACGTGGCTTGTTGGGGGATCTTGGAAAGAGTCTTGTACTGATTCTGTTTATTTGAATTAATTACTTTAACTATAGTAATTAATTTGAATCTTAATGAGCAATCCATTCCCCTATTTGTGCAGTGCTGCCAGAATTTAGTCCTCATCTTAAAGACGTGTTGCAGCTTTCTTGTGCCAATGAAGATGAATTTTCAGTGCACTTGGGGAATTGTGGTTAAGAGAATGACTTCACCCGAAGGGGAAGCTTGACTGTTGTCATTTTGTTCTTGTTCAGTAATCTGAAATACATCATCAGCATCAACGCTTTACTTAAAGAAAAATAAGGTTAGAATCAATGGGTTTTTAAGAATATTATCCTCTTTCCTGGAGGTTTTTTTTTTTTTTAGAAGTACTCTGTCATTTTCTTTGCTTGGCAATTAAATTAACTTGCTTGTGAGCATTTAAAGCAAATTGTGTGCTTACAGATATGAGAATAAAAGCAGAAAAGATTTATCTCGCAATAAGTTTTTATTCCTCTTGCATTTATTGTACCTCCTCCCCTCTACCCTCTAAATCATGATAATCAGGCACTGAGAAACATATTTTACATGAAGGTCCACGTGAGTCCTGGAAGATGGATGACTGATTACTCTCAGCTGCTCTTTGCCATTGCTGGATAATCCCCATCTCACACTGACTCACAGAAGTCGTCAGGTTGTCCTTCATGTCAAGATCATCCTTCTTTGTTATCCTGATAGGCAGAGGAACTTGAGGAATTAAGACATGAAACTGCTGGTATTCTCAGAGAAGCAATGTCAAACAGCCTGCTAGAACATTTGACAATTGCTGGGTCTGTGTTTCTGCCGTGCTTTAAACTTGCTGAAAGAATTAGGTTCCCATTCTCTCCGTGTGCTGCCTGCAGTTTGCTGTGATCAAGGAAAGGAGTGGAGGTGGTCTGCTAGGAATGCTTCTCTCCTTCTGCTTGAAAGGACAAATTACTACAGTTTTCCCCTTCACTGGAATAATGTGTTAATCTACCTGCTTCAGAGCAGTCAACAGCTCCCAGTGCAATATTAGTGCAGGCACTGGATGCTCCTTAGATGGCTCCAAGTGCCACATTTGTCACTCTTTCCCCGTGTTTGTGGTTTTACTCTGAGCTAATCTGAGGAGGGAAGCAGTGAGACCTGCCCAAACTTCCCCATGTGACCAAGTTGGTAATTTCCTTTCTCTGTGCAACATCTGTGCAGCCCAAAAGTGAGATGTGTCAATCCTTTGTGTCGCCATGAAGTGCTTGCTAGAAGTCCTGCATAAAACAACCGGCAGCTGACTGCTGCAAATAGATTTGTTTTCTTCTTTATTGTACAATTCAAACTGGAGGTTAAACCTAATAGCTAAGGGTTAGTTGTTTGAATAATAATTGATCAGATTCCTGGATGTCAAACACTTGGTAAGAACACAATGATAGCCAGTATGAGTGCTGTGATTTAAATACAAATTTGCATTATGGCATCCATGTGTATATTAGTTCTACCGTAGCACTTTTTTCTTAGACTTGTGTTTTTTAGGTAGAATGTAGCATTCGAGTGACAAGATCTTGAAAAGAAATACTTGATTTTTAAAGTTTGTCATCATTTTGACATTATACTTGAGAGCAATAATTATGATGTCGTTTCTAAAGTCCAAGAGGTATATCTGTCAAGTATTAATAACAGATAAACATTTTGTTTATTTTCTGCTTTTAATATATTGGGGTATTAACGGACGATAAAATCAGATTTTCTTTCTCTGACGAGTCCTTAAATTCAATTAAGCTGGGATGTGGTAAACAACACTATGATTCGAAAGAGGATAAACCTCCCTGAGCTGTTAGGGAACTTGTATATGTCTGAATGTCCCTGCTATTATCATAACTTTAATCACTGTAAGCTGCAAGCCCATTCAAAGTATTATCTAAGCCTGACAACATCCTCAGTGTTAGTACAATGCATTAAAAAAAAGCCTTTTGTGCAATCTCTGTCTCAAGGACAAGCCACCTAATTAACAGACCAGCCTGAAACACACAATGTTGTGTTTGTCTTTATTAAGACATAATGAATTGCAGAACTCAGAATTGGGTTTTTTTGAATCAGAATGATCTGAGAGAAGCATTTCATGGTAGGGAGTGGAGAAATGTGAAGGCATTAGTACCACAGTGAGGAGGATGGTAAGGGTATGCACATCCACGTTGTGTGTATCCATATATATGTGAAAATGTGTATGAATAGGTGTAGGATCATACACACAGTGTAGGGCAGGCAAAAGCCTGGGTTTTGTTGAGCTGCAATGGCTTTTTTTTTATTCCCAAAGGTAATGCTTGGTTTGTAACTCCTTATTCTTTCAACTCGTGTTCACGCCTTAAGATTGAAGCTTCTGAACTTTTGGGGTTCACCTCAAGTTCCTCTAATGGAGTTGGAGATATTCATATAAAATCCAATCAGAACCCAGTCCTGACTCTTGCTCTCAGGTTTTGAACCTGTGTGTACTTTTGAACACACTCAAACTCTCATCAGTGGTATGGAAGCCAGTGCTCAAAGAAGCTGTTTTGAAGACAAAGGACTGAGTATCTTTACAGCTTGGAAGTAACCTGGTCCAGCTGTGCTCTAGGCTCCTGGGTTGATGCTTGCTGAATTCTTCCAACGGGAGCAGTGATAAAGCAGCAGCAGCTGCAGACCAGGAATGTGCGTGGAGTAGTTTGAAGGGCTGGTCTATGAGAAGTACAAATAAAAACTCACCAGGTTTGATGGCTTTTGAAATATCTGGTTGTTATCCTCAAGAGCTTCATTCCGGACCATGTGGATCCTTCCTTCCTGTGTGGTTTTGGCAGGCTGGATCTGATAATTTTTAACCACAAGTACTTCCCTGCCTAAACATGCAGCCTCACAGAAGGATTTCTTTGGATGAGCATAATTCATACGAATTATAGCCACGAGGATTTGGGCCTCTGTCAACCCAATAGGAATTGTCACTTCAAGATTCTAGAAATACTTGCTCACAAGAGAATACTGATGTGATATTTAAAAAGAGCCTTAAAGCAAAGTGTCAAAATATGAGCAGACCTTAGAGATACATCGGGTATAACTATATGCAGGGCAACTTAGAGCAAACCACAAAATGGTGTTTTTATTTTCCCCTGTGGTGCGATGTTATAGCAGAGAATGGTGTGTAAAGCAGAAAATGGAATGTGTTTCCTTTTTTCCCCTCCTGCTTTTAAGTACAGTGACATGTCCTAATTTAGACCTAATTTTCATTCCTGTAACATTGCTTGTAATAACATCTAAAGTCCTCAGAATTAATTTGACTGGAAAAATTCCAGAAGGACTTTCAATTTTTCTCATTAAAAACATTATAGATGTCTTAATTAGGCACTGTTATTAATGGTAATATTACTCAATTTAGAACTACACACTTAAGATGTGGTTACCTCTAGTGTGATTAGTCAGAGAAGCTCTGCTACGCAAGGATGCACACTAGAATTCTGAACAGTTAAATATTTAGAGCCAGATGCTCAGCTGTGTAAATTGTGTGGCTACTGTGGCCTCAGTGGAGCTAGACTTGTATACATTAACTGGGGATTTGCTATCTAAAGTTATATACAATCATTTCTGCCTCATCTCCCTCACTATTTCTCTTTTTCTTTTCCTCTCTCGTATTAAGCTTGTTTTTCTCTCCGTGGTAGAATAAGCTGATGAAGTAACACATGCACGTGTTCCTGCTCCAGGATAAGCTGTTTAACCACTAAAACTTAGCTGAAGCCACTCTACACTTGTATTTCTCTTCCCCGTTGTTGTCCCGCGGGGAATTTCCCTGACTTAAGCGAACCTGCTCCTGATTTAGAACACAGTTCAAGGACCTTTTCCCTGTGCCTTCCACTCTAATGGGCTCTGTTACAGGCTGCAGGTTGTGGTAATTTTCTCTGCTTGGTGAGGACCTGCTGCTGCTACAAGTGAGGGGAAAATTAGGTGGAATGTTTTATTTGCTTGCCTAGACACAGGTTTACACAAACTTTTAAAGTACTCTGCAGGCCAGTTAATGTGTGTATTTTCCTGTCAGAAGACTGAAAGGAGCTGTTTAGATTTACTGTATTTGTGCCTGGCTTCGTTAGCACAGAAGAACCCATGACAATGTTCAGGTCTGTAATTACTGTGGCTCCTGTTTGATGTTACTCATGTTTATTGTGATGGTGGATGGGAAAGGCTGTTGGCTACCTGGGCTACTGCTGCTCTGTGGCTTCAGCTGGGGAGCTGGTACAAAATAACACCTGTGCTTTGATTATCCTCAGGTTGTAAGACTTTGTTAAAAAAGCCACCCCCTATACCCCATAAAATCACACAGCAAATGTTCCAGTTTTTAAGATATTTACCAAGTGAGGTGACTAAATGAAATTGACTGTAACACACCAAATCTTTGCACGTTCTTTGCTCATCAATCTATATTTAGGTTTTATATTCCAAGTGTTGTCAATGTGTAAGTTGTTACCTAGGCTGTGTAAGAGCTCATTTGAGTGGCAGAAAAAGCTGCTTCTTGTGTGAAGTGTGTGAAACCCAGATTTGTGTCATCCTGCAGGTAGTTTAAGCACGAAATGAACAGTCATCACACGTTCAGGTTCAGATGGACAGATGTGCATGGGGCTGTTAAAGGCATCTGGATATATAATTGGTATATGGGATAGTACTGAAACCTCAAAATGCTACAGACATTTGCATCTGTTTACTGATGGATATAATGACGAGTTATTTGGGGTAGTGGGGTGTGAAGCTTAAGAAGAGCTTAATGATTTTTCCTTTAATAAATCATTTGACTACAGCAGTGTCATCTTTTATTAGCTTGCAATTTTGTAAAATTTAAGATTGAGCATAATGTTGCGTATAATTCTAAAACATCTGGTAGCAATATCTAGTAACAGCTGTTTAGTACCTGAAATATAAACAAAACATGATTTTATCCATAGCTGTTACAGTTAATTTTCCTGGAAGTACTAGTTTTGGAGTAGATGCTCTATACAATAGATCTGTTCAGGAGAAAGAGCGAGTAAAAATTAAGATATCATTCAAAACCTGAGCAAATAGAACAGGTCTGCATAAAATGTGGAGTAGGAAAACAGCTGTGTTTCTTAAAAGATTTTGTTTTCTATTGAAATGAAAGAAAAAACTTTAGAAGAAATCCTAAAATGACTGATAGTCCTTAACCACACTGTGCCTTGGTAGTGAAGTGCATCCTATTAAAAGTTTATGATCTGTTATAATTGCGTTCATATTGGTTTTTTTTTCAATCCCCATTCCTCTGAGGGAAGTTACCCAGTGCTTTGACCATGGTGATATACATAGAACTCTATTACTGGTGCTCCAGCTCTAGAAGGAAAATAAAACAACCAACGAGCCCTCAAACAGAGCAAAGTGAAAATGAGGTGACAGCAGCTCACTTGCTGCTTTTCCAGTCTGGTTCTGTCCCTGCATTCAGAGGAAATGTGGGGCTGCATTGTCCCACGGAGCAGAGAGCAGGCACAGCAGAGCTGCCTTTGGGCTGCTGCAGTCCGAGCTGTGCCTGTGGTACCTCCCCAGAGCCCACTCTGCAGTGTCACATTTCACAATTTCTCCGTGTCCCCGGGCATCCGTCAGATGAATTTGCTCTTTGAGGGTGAGAAGCTGCTGCTGCACCTGCTGAGGCTCCCCTTGACCCTGGGAACTCAGCTTGTTTTTCTAACGTGCTGTGGATGAGCAATACCCATTTCAGACACACCCAGTGATGGGAATGTGGTTTATGGCAGAGCTGAATGGGCCCAATCAAGCAGTATTTCCTGTGCTATGTCTCTATAAACTGCTCCTTTTAAATCTTGCCTCTGTAAGAAGCAGAGAGGCTTGCCAAGTAATCTGACTTTAGTGTTGCTTGTAGCAGATTCTGGTCGTTCTGGAGTCAGTGGTGGGATTTATACAGAAGCAGAATAAATTCTCAGAATATTGCAGAGCATCAAAAACCATACATGTGTCACTAGCATCTTTTCCTTCTCTTTTGATGGTCCTTTCCTGGGTCCTCTGGGATGTGAATTCTATTTAGGGCACCAATATTCTAGCAATCCTTTTATCCAGTCATGTTTAAACTACCTGCACAGAATTATATCGTTTTAAGGATGGAATAATGTCAATATTTGGCACTTGTGTAGATTTTTTCAGTCTGTATGATGAGATCCCTGAGGAGTGCAAACGGTTAACTGTGATGCTGGGTTGTCTGTTTTGCCTTTTCACTTCCTAGTAAGGACACAAGAGGACTCTTTAAGAATATGAGCCCAGTGAAGTTTATTTCTGTCTTGGGGCATTGAGTTTCTTTTGATGTTTGCCTATTTCCAGCAGTGATTAAAAGTCACCCATCCAGCATCTTGATCTGTGCCTGCCATGAGTCTGTACATCTGTGCTGCAGAACAGGTAATTGACTGTGCAGGCACAATTTTTGATTTATTCTGTGCACGTGTAACTAGAAAAATTCCCAATTTTCTGTTACAGTCAAATGACGATTTTAATGGATGATTCAGGTTCTTTACCTGTAAGTTGATTTTAAACCCATTACGCAGTATGGATGTTCAAGTGTAAATAATTTATAATCATAGTCTCGTGCTGGAGGATGCTAAATATCAGTAATTTTGTATTATAACTCATTAAGGATGACATTCAGGCTCCCAGGGGGCTGTTTGTAAAACTCCTTTGGCCTCAGTAATGTCAGGATTTCACCATAAGCGTTACCTGAAAAATAAAATGATGACATTTCACTTCTTACTAAATCCAATTAATCTCCATTAATTGCACAATAATTTTGAATGTAATGTTATTCGAAAAGCTTGGAAGTGCACCAAAAACTATGACCTAGATCCTGCAGTTTTTAACTTGTCTATGAAATGGGAGGTTTTTTGTGAGTACGTAGGGTAGCTGTAGTCGTTTCTAAGCGCTTGTAGGATCTTGGCTTGGTTGTGCGCACAGGATATTCCCTTGGAACCAGACCTGAGCTGGTGCTGTCTGGAACATGATGCTCTTTCAAGCAGCAAATGCAACAAATTGTCACCAGGTTAAAGCTGGAACAGGGGAGTTTTCAGTCTGCACCAACAAATTGGGATCTGAGAATCGTTTATGTTGGGAAGACCTTTAAGGTCAAGTCCAACCCTTAACCTGGCACAGCAAAGTCCAGCCCTGGAGCCTGTCCTTAAGTGCATCCCCCTTTGCACGAGCTGCTTTGCCATAGCCTGCTGGACTGCTCGGTGCTCCTGGTCCTGAGCTCTGCCCAGGGGCTGCTTTTTTGTGGGTGGGAGTCTCAGCCACTGATGCTCCTGAAAGCCCTTTCATTTTCCCTGGAGTTTCCTCTGGTTTGGGACTCCCCTGTGCACTTTGCTGAAGTGTTTGCTGCGGGTTGTGCTGGCACTGGGCCTGCTCACTGTGGCAAATGAGGTTCCTCTCCTAAAAAAAGAGCAAAGTGTGGATTTGTGTCATCTTTGGACAGAGAACAAAGCGGAGTGTGAGTGAAGGCTCTTGGCGTTAGACATGAAAACAAGAGGATACAAACCCATTACCTTGTCATCGTCCTCTGTCACTTGGAAAGATGGATTGCCTGGATGAGAAGGAGGTCAAAATTAAGTGTTCAGTATCTCAAGTAGAAGGAACTTTGTCCTACATCCTCTTGAGGTGACATAAGCCGTTGTCAGTCGTGCTTGGGACTGCCCTAGTGCTGGCCAGCTATCACGCTGGTTTTGTTTAATTAAGCTGCTGTCCCCTGCATGCAGAATGCCTGTTAGAAATGGGCTTTGCCCTGTGTTAATTCCCAAATGTGCCAGGGTACATTACTGGGAGCTAACCCAAGAGCTTTGCGTAGAACCAGCTGCCTCTGAGCATTTACACACCATGAGGACTTTTTATTTATGCTCTTTGTGTTTGTGTCCAATGGTCCCTGTGAAGGAAATGGAGACCATGGGCACCTCTGGGGTTCCTGGGTCCTGGAGCTATGAATCTGAAAGTTAATGGGACCTTTTCACTTCCTTGAATCCAGTAAGACCATAAAAGGCAGTAGGTGCTTTACCTTAGGTAATTTTATCTCTAACTGGTTAAGATGGCAAAGATTTATTCGGTGTAGAGCATACATGCCAAGGATAATCACATCCAGAACTTTTTTTATGGCTGCTTTTCTAATCTATTTTAACCAAAGTCAGCAAAACTGCTCCTTGTAAGATTTTAGTTCACTTCTTTTGGGAGAGCTTTGGTGAAGATATTGCAGTGCCTCTCTATTACAGAGAGAGTGATATATTTTGAGACTTCAAAACTCAACTGGAGGAGGCCCTGAAGGATGTGGTCTGACTTTGAAGTTTTGAGCAGGAGGTTGGACTAATTGACCTCCAGAGTCCTCTTCCAACCTCGAGTATTCTGTGAGTCTGTGGTGATCTTGTTATTTGTAATATTCTTCTTGCCAAATGTTCTCCTTTCTCCTAATGGGCGTATTTCTGTTACAAACTGAATTGGCTCGTGGTCCGTAGCCTTTAAAAATAGGAAGAATAAAACGTGTACATTGCAGGGAAAATGACTCCCTGGCACGACCACAAACTGAATGTAGGGGTTTGATATCTCATAAATAGGTGGAAAATTTTCTTATACTGTGAGTATTTCTGCTTATGTCTTTCATTCCCTGTAATTCATTCTGGCTTTTTGTTGGCAAAACGTATCGACTGCAACTTCAATAATTTCCCAAGTGCTGTTGGTAGCTTGTGTCATGATGCAGCTTACAGTTGATGATGGGCTTTGAATGTGGCTTTCTGTATCAGCAGGCAAATACAGGCTTTCTGTTCTGCTGCATCTGTGCCCCAGTGAGGGGGCTGCTGCTGTGGAGGGCATTCTGCTTGATACTTGTCATGATATTTATTTTCTGAAAAAAAGTTCTTTCAGTGTAAAAGTGTAACAGAGAAGGAGACCTTTCTGATCTCACCATCAAAGCAATTCTAAACTTCATGAGTTTGGCTGTAGCAAGTCAGTTGGGCTTGAATTGTGCCCGTGCTCTCAAGAGATTCAATGGCGTTGTTAAATGAATGTTTTAATGTCATTAAGCCAGGTGTGGAGATACTTATAGTTCCAGCATTTGCTTGTTTCCTTGCATTACAGCAGAATCTGGACATTCTGTATCAGAGACCCAGTATATCGCCTATCTTTTTAAAGCAGTTCTTTTATTTCTTATTTGGAGGAAGAGGCAAGATTTTCATTGGGTATGGGCACTTTTATGGCCCTTTACAATATCTGCTCCTATTTATTGAAATGTCAGCTCTCCTGCCTGTGATGAGAACAGTGACGCAAATTCTTTCTCCCATGCTGCCACTCTGACCTGGGAAGAGCTACCTGCAACCATTTGCAAGACCACTTTATTATCCTGATTTAACTGTTCTTTAAAATTCTTCTCTGTTGTAAGGAATCAGTAACTTCACTCTGAAGTTATTGCCAAGTAACACTAATTGGGACTGTCTTCCACTCCTCTCTGAATTCTTTGTTGTGTCCTAGGCTGGATGCTTCTGAATTTAAGCATGGACTGGCCCTGACCTGGGGAATCCTTGCACTGAGTGTGTAAACAACAAACACGGATGTGAACCCCAGAGAACTTGTCAAGGCATTAGATCAGTCTGAGTAAGTTTAGCATGAAACATTCAAGGCACTGGCTCTGCACCTGAATCTCTTGAATGTGCTCGTGACACTTGTGTGGATTCACAGGCAGATTTCCTAATGGTGTTTCCTGTTTTGCTCCCTTCTGACACTCACCAATTAGTGAATGAAAGGCAGCTTTGAGAGTGAGGTTGGAGAAGGAAATGTATTCATCCCATCCAGATTTGAGAGCCTAAGTTAGGTACCTAGGCTTTCCAATGGTAATTCAGCCTTTAGGACGCAAATGAAAGCATCTAAATTGGGAATCTGCTTCTTTCTTCTGCCAGTATCATGAAGCTGTGTGCTTGATTTTGACAAGTTCTGTAATGTGAGTAATCTAAGCTGCTGTCTCATTTATTTTTCAAGCCCCTGAGAGCATCAAATGGAAAGACTGGGCTGTAACACACCTCTAAACTCCTTCACTGGGGACTTGAGTGTCCCCATCTGCATGCAAGTTGTGAAATGGAAGGGATTAGTCTGCAGTGAAAGACCCAAGAGACTGGTTCTGCTGGATGAGAATGTGAACAGAACCCTCTACACTCTTTGTTTTTTTTTTTCCCTTTTTGTGAGAAGTGGGCAAATACCTCACTGGAATAGAAAACAAGTAAGAGCCTTGCTAATTGGTTTGCAGGCCTCTGAAAATGAGGAGAGACCAAGTGAGGGTAATTTAACTTTCTTCTCCTTGCAGTCATTACAGAAATACCCTGCACATTTTCATGATTTCACTAGGTAAACCTTTGCAATGTGGTTTTTTCTTGGACCCCGTGCCTCCTCTTATGACACAGATAAACAGGTTTTTGAAATAACATTTTAAATCTGGTGCAAAAGTGGGACCTGTGAGGGTGGTTTTTTTTGCTATTTGCATGTTATACCATGGCACTTAGAGGCATGACATTTTATTCTGTTTTATGACACAGGATGCAGCTCTGGCTGATGTATTGGAGGCCAGGCTGCTTTAATGCTGTCAGCCTGCATTAGCTTCAATGAATATGGGCCTAGTGAGACATGGGATGAATAACTCAAGTGGCAAAATGATGTCAAATCCCACAGCTTGTCTCCTACAAGCTGCAGTTATTTATTAACAATTAGATCCAAATATATTATTCAGAAGCAACAATATGCTTTGTGAGAAAGGAAAGTGGAGACAACTGGTCTTTGCTCTTCGCTGGAGTATTTTGCTTACAAAGCAGAAGTCTGTGTCTCTTCAAGGATAATTCTTCAGAAACTCCTAGGAAATCTTTGAGTGTTCAGATGATTTTTCCTGGGAAAGAGCTGCTGAAATCCACAAATGAAACACAAGCTGTGGGTGAGTTTGTAGAGATTTGAATTTTTAACATCAGTATTATTTGTAATTCAGCTTGGGCCATCAGCTTCAGTGTTTTTGGTCAGTGCCATCATCATCAGCTTCTAGTTTGGAGTTACTGGATCAATGCAGAAAGGGGTTAAAAAAAAATCACCATCATCCCTGGTGCAGCTATGCACCAACTATCCTTTTCTCAGTGGAAGAAGGAGCAACATTATGCTTTAGAACCTGACTTATGGAAGGGTCTTGTTTTCTCAGAATATTCTTAATTTAATTAAATGTTGATATTCAAACGTTTGTTTCTCACCATAAAAAAATGTGTGATTTTACTATTGGTCCAAAAAGCTTCTTCCATCTTCATTCTCTGTTGGTCTGTGTTCCTCTAGTGTGAGATTTCTATTGTAGCATCAGAAAGGAAACTAATCCTGGCACCTGGAAAACAATGGGCTGGGCTAAAGCTATGGGGCCCTTGGGATGTGAGTGTTGGCAGGTGCTGAGCTTTGGCGTTGGATGCAAACTCCTATCAGAAGGTGCATGCAGACAGAGGGGAATAAAAAAGCATTTAAGGAACAGTGCAATGGATGATAATTCTCAGTGGGCTGTGACAGATGCCCTGGTGCTCTTGGGAGAGAGCTAAGAAAGTCCTAAGTTGATTCCATAGACCTGAAGGAACACTTTAGAATGATTTGGTGATCTCCTTGTTTTCTCTCTGTTAACCGAGATTTTTTAATTATTTTTTTTCCCCAAAAAGACAAAGGTTGACTCTGTGCCTGTTTTGGTGCAGTGGGAATGCAGCACCTTCTGCCCTTTTAGTGCAGGGGGTTAAGCAAACATCACAGGCTGCAGTGCAGTTTGTTCCTAGAGAGGGTGATGATAACAGAGTATTCAGGTGCACAGTGATGGTGAGACAGCCACAAACAGTACTCGTAGCTAAGCCAACACTAAATACCAAGTAAAGAGGTGGTTCCAGTCATCCATGCCTTTCCAGTCACTTCATGCTTCTGAAAACAGCTAATTAGGCATGTGCTCATGATCTGCAGAAACAAATTAAACCGGACTTCAGACTTCAACAGTGATGGTGGTGGTGCCTCTTCTACTGCACAGCCAGCTGCTGGATGAAAAATACCAGTGATTATACAACCTGTATACTGATTTATTGAGCCTTTGGAGCGCTCTGCAGTGCTGGCAGAGCTCTCTGTCATAGCCCTGTTACCCACAGGTTTAGATACCTGCCTCTTAAAGTACTCAGGGTGTTGCAATCTTTGGTCTATCTCCTCTCGATTATTTTGTTAGAAGAGGTTCTTGAGGAAAGATGCTTTTCAAAACTTGTCCCACTGTAGAGTGCATCCCCTTCTCCTTGTAACTCCTAGTGCCAAGCCAGAGGTACATTTGGGCAGAAGTTGTCTGGATGTTCAGGAACTGGTGTGAAAGAGGTTAGAACACAGCAAAGAGGAGTGGAGGGAGGAGGGCATATATTCAATAAAAATTCCATTTATACAACAAAAAGGGCCTGATGCTTGAAAGAATAAAGATCCAGAGGCAGCTCTGGGTCAAGGGTTCATTCCAATTCTTCCTTACAATCCAGAGATGAATGCCATGCCCTCCCTGCTTTTACTTCACCCACTTACCCTGGTAGAAGTGGTGACTGCCACTGCCCTGGACAGGCTTGGGGTGCCCGAGGAGCTGGGAATTCTTGTGCTGAGTGCAGGGCATACCCTCAGAGCAGAGCCTGGGGCTTGCCTGGCTCTCGTGGTGACAGAGAGGCATCTGTTAACAAACACTGACAAACCACACGCTTTGCAAATCCTTTCACAGGCCTGCTTCTGATGCTCACAGCAGGAATACTGGGCTCTGCTGTGCTCTCACCAGCAAGAACTTTAACGGGCTTTTTCTCCTGTCTAACTGCTCATTTGACAATTTATCTCAATGGTTTCTTGGCATCTTTGCTCAGTTCTCATGCCAAATCGACTAATACCTGCTCAAAGTTGGCTTTTGACCTTGCTGCCACAAATTCAGCATCTATGAAAGACTAATTGAATGCTGGGTGCCAGGTGTGGATGTCAGTGCATGCTACAGTGAATCCATGGCAGTCAAGCTGGTACAATTCTGCTTGTCATGGATGGAGGAGTCAGGGGGCACGGCAGCTGGGAAGGATGGGTTGCTGTTTTCTGTTCTGCTTGCCTGGCTGAGATGGAGCAAGGTGTTGCTGTTATAAGCATCACCTGGTTTAAAAACTGAAGTCTGAATTAAAACAAAAGAAGTCCAGACAGCGTTCCCTATTGTCAGAGTTTTATTCCCTATTTGTCGGAGTTTTGAGATGTTTAATTAGAAGTTTCATTAAATTGTTAGAAGTTGATGTAACCTGCACAGGGTTTGTCCTAGGAGTTAGAAGTGACTGCCTCTGGTGTTTTCTTGCAGGCTCTGCTCCCTCGTATTCCCACGTATCAAGATGTGGAAAGTGCTACTGAGATCTCTTGTAAATCATGTTAAGCTCTAGCAAGGCACTGTTGAAGCTCCATACAAGAGCTTGCTGTTTCTGTTTTATAACCTTAACTGCAAAAACAAAACATCTGGGCTGCTGCTGTTACTAGGTTGGGTGGCAGGGCAATAGTGGCTCTCAAATTAATTCACTTTTTACAGTGTTTTGTACAAAAAGGTTTCTACAAATGGAGCCTCCTGAAAATATCCCGCTATGGCAATTCTAAATGGGAAAACTACACATTCATTAGGTTTTTGGCTTGGATAGGAGACAAGTAGAAATTATTCCATCCCTCCACATGATTCCAAATGCTTCCACTTTGAGGCTGGGAACATCCACAGGAGAATTACCTCTGAAGGAATTCAAATATCCATTGCAATTCCTGGTTTTTACGTGAATTTTGATATTGGTTCTAACAGATATGACCAGCTGGAATCAGCAAAGTGCAGGATTAGTCCTTACTTTTGTAATTAAATTTTGTAAAACCTGTCATTGTAACAAGCTTAGATTCTGTTTCTTCACTGTCTCTGTGTGTGACACTGATCACTTGCTCTAATCACATCTTCTCTGTAGTTTTGTCCTCTGAAAATGTTTTTATATAGTTGAGAATTCTTTTAATGAGAGAAAGGGAGACTTAAGGGTAGAAGAAGATCAGTGGCCGTTCTCAGGCTGACGTGATTTTTGAGAGCATTGACGGACACAGCCTTTGATCTGGTTATCTGAGAAGTTTTCTTTTGCAGTGCTGAAGCAGGAGCAGTCAGACTAGCATGTTCAAACAGTTTGTAGTCCATCTCATTATCTAAGAACACTCCTTTAATAGCTTAATTCTTTATAGAAACCATAATTCATTTAATCTTAAAACTTCGTATACCAACTGCCAAACTTTTCAACAACTTAGGAGTGTCTGTCAGGTTTTGTTAACTTTCAGTCTTGAATCTGTGCCATTCACTTGAAGACATTTTTAGATTCCTTCTTGCTGCAACCCTGTGCCATTTTAAACTGTAAACCTTTCTCTAGGAATCCATAAATACAAGTGTGCCATGCTAAATCTGGAAATGTAAAATTTGAAGTCTGTAGGGAGAGGGAGCAGCAAGAGATGTTGAGCTCCTCTGCCTTTGCAGTGAGCAGTGGTGAGATCAGGGAACAGAGTGTGGGAGGATCTGAGTTCCCTTTTCATCTTGCTGCCTGCTCTGGGGAGGTCAAGATTTTCCTGTTTGCTGGCTTCCCATGTTCTCAGAATGAAATGCTGGGCAGGTTGTCCCTTCCCTGCCACAGGCACACTTATGCTGGCAAGGGAAAGCTGGGAAAGAGAGGGAGTCTGTTGTCATCCTTGCTGCTTGTAGAGCTGTGGTGCTGGTCCCAGCAGTTATGGAAGTTTATGCTCTTGTAGAAAGACAATCAGAAGTTGGAAGCTGTCTCTGTTGCTTTCTCTTTTTCTATTTTAATCTTCTGTTTTCAGAGAGGATAAAACTGCTTTTTCCCTTTTTTCTTTCCTTACTTTTTCTCTTGGTGCTCTTATTTTCAGCCTACTCTGCTCTGTGCAGGTAACCTGGTTGTATAGTGAAAAAAGACTTCTCCTTTAGCATGGAAATGAAATTTCAACTTCTACTGTAAAATACAAGTATTCTTCCTACATCTGAATATAGTATTAACATAGCTGAAGTGAAAAAAGCACTATTGCTACAAAATTATGGGAACTTCCTCAGCTGCAATTTATTCAGGCTCTTGAATGTAATTAATCAAAGGAAGTTTCCTCATTAGTCCCCCAAAGAGTATCAGCTATGCAGATCTGAGGTATGATGAGATAGCCATGTAGCAGTTTAAAATTAAGATATTTTAACGTCTTTAAAGAGCACAGAAATACTATGAAATGTGGTTCCTCAGAACCAGCAGGGAAACATCCAGCATCTTTCACAGCAGGGACTGACAGACATGTCAAACCTTCCTCTGTGGCTGTTTCTGACTCTGAGCAATGAGATCACTCAGGATTACACACAGTTTGAGTTAATTTGGTAAATAGTTGATGAAAAGACTATGCAAATTGCCAATAGTCTCTCTGTTGTCTTCAGTGTGGTGTGCATAACATTCTGTGTGTGGTGGTTATGAAAGAGTTGAGGTTACACTGAACCAAACCAACTGTGACATTTTTATTTAGCTGCAACTTCATAAGTCATCAACCAGTGTAAACTAACTTCTAGTTCTGTTATTTAAAGAAAAGTTCCAAAGGGAAAACTTGTCATATAATAACTCTGAGATAATTGAAGGTGCCAGAGACTCTTTGGAAAGGCTTTTCTGCTCATTTAATTAAAGCTCACCTTCCTCATGGAAGAAGAATTTATTAAAGCAAGCTTGATTTAGCTGAGTGTAACTCCTTGGTAATACCACTTGCAGCTTTGGAAGTGGCATGACTTGTATCTTTTAATAGGCTGGGCAATAAGCTTGTATATCTATGCGCAAAACCTACCAGGATCAGTCATTTTAATAATTCCTCACAACTGAAATAATTGACTGGCTCCTCTGCTGCTGTTTCGGATGGCTGCAATTGGAAAGTTTTGTCTAAGTGCTTGTAAAATGTGACAGATTTCACAGCTCACCTGTTTGGAGCAGTGGAGTTCCAGCTGTGGGCAAGTTCTATGGATGCCATTCTGAAGCTCCATGAGAATCAGGCAAAGTGGGAATAAATGAATGCTGACTGGACTACAGGATGTGTAAATCTGCAGGATGGTCGGGGTGCTAGAGCACAAATCACACAGCCATACATCGTGCTTTACTGTAGTCTGTGCAAAGAAAAGTTTATTGAGAGATTTGTTATGCAAATAAAATGTCATAAGAGCTGGCACTTCAAAGGCCTGTGCGTGCATTTGCCATATGATTGCCTGGAGAAAAAGGCTGTTGGATGTTGAGCCTTTATTTGCATTTGGAGGATTAGCAGACTGTTTACTTTACTACCCTTAGCCTTTAAGTGCTCTTAAGCTGTTTTTCCAGGAGAGCTGAATTTATTCAGTGTAACTTCTTGATTGACACAGCAAGAGGAGCACATCAACCAAACGTGCAGGACCTTGCAGCAAACAGCTCCTTTCCTCTGCGACCTTGTAACGTGTAATGGAACCAGTGGGTTTGAATTAAAAAATAAATAAACACAGATTATTACTAGCAGTACAGATTTCCCAAGGAAAAAAACGTACATAGATGAGGATAAAGATTAGAGCTGACAGAATAACATTTTTACCCTGTTAACTTTATCATACCTTAAAAATATTCAGTGCGTATAATTTATTTTCATTTTCATTATCTTCCCAGCTTAGGTGACATGCTCAGCTTCCAGAGAAGCTAATGGAAATCTCAGTACTGACTTCAGAGGACTTTGGGTCAGGCTCTAAATGACAAAGAATGAGCCACAAATATTTATGCATATTTATGAATTGAGTGAAAATTTGTTAATGAAATGTTCATACACGCTTCATTCCAGGCTGGCTGCACATTCATCTCAGGAAGCACATAAGGGCTTTTCTTTTAGTGTTCTGTTAAACGCTGCCCAAAAAGTCAATGAGATTTTGCTGGAATGAGGCTTTTGGGATTTGGGCAGTATGCATGTACACAAATCTTTAATATTTATTGCTAAGGATTGATGCTTAGATGATGAACAGCCACTTTATGCATGAAGAAAGATGTGTAACTTACAGCTTGATCCCAGCCGTGCTCTTCACTCACCACGTCACACGCCCTGACCAGCCGTGACTGCTCCTCAACAGCAGCCCCAGGATGTCCTCACTGCTTCCAACCCGCCAGTGTTTCCTGTGAAACGAGTGAAAAGAGACACTTGACTCCGTCACTTTAACAACAGATTGGCTTATTTACACTAATCCAAAGCTCTTGCATATGAGAAGGAAGCGTGTGGCAGCTCCTGGGAAAGCTGAATCCTTGTGCTCTAGGAGGCCACATCTTCCAGGCTGAGCAGCTGCTGTCAGGAGAAATCAATCACTGTGCCAAAACACCTTGACAGTGCCCTCTCGACTGTCTTTTTCAGAAGCAAAAATTGGATTAGATATGACAAATGGGTCTTTCCTATGGAAAGACTGGTGTCCTTTAGCCTGTGCGAGTACAGTTCTTTTGTCTGTGTGATATGTAGGCTGGTGCCAATGGATTATGAATTTTCTCTCTTCATCTAAAACGGAAACAAATGAGCTTTTTCCCTCTCTTGTCCTTCTAAAGTTGCTTACTGAAAATTTAATCAAACTACTTATATTTGCATCTTTCCACTTTTCTGACTTTGAGGCTCTGTTTCAAAATGTCCCTTGGCATCAGGACTTGATTTCAGGCTCTCTCCAGTTTTGTAGTGAACACTGCAAAAAGGAACGTATCTGTATTTCAGATGTACAGGTGAGAATGAATTTTCACACAAAGCATAATTGGGGCTGACTGGCATGGAGAAGGTCACTTCTCAGCCTTGCTATTGCCTGAGGTAGATTATGTCTAAATTATCAGCACCTAGCTGTGGAATTCACTACTGCATTAGCAAATTGCTTTTAAAAATAGAGATAAGCATTTGCTCTTGGACACTGGAGCTTCGTTCCCTCTGTGCACACACTTGCTCATAGCTGGACCCCATACTGATGCTGTCTGAATTCAGGCCCTCTTTAAGAGACAGGAGACATGATCTGTGTGATTTTGCTGAGCATTTGACTGCTGTGGTGAGGTTAAGAGGTAGAGCCATTTTGGCTTTGTGGTGGGACATTCACCTGAGAGTTGGTGGCTATTAATTCTTCTCTCTTCAATATGAATTTTTATTATATGAACTTAGTTAATTGGTTGTACATTAGTCTTTTCCCTAGAGACTTCTCTCTGCCAGTCTTCAATTAAAAGCAAAATTTGCTGTGTTCCTTACTGTCGACTTGAAGGAAAAGCCCCTTGGATTAGGCTTCTGACACAGAAGGCTTGTGTTTGAGCAGCCCTTACTGAAATATGGCCAAAACCCTTCCATTCATAACCTCCTCTGGTGCTCCTTGCATGTGAACACTGGTGGTACCATTGGCTTTCACTTGTAGTTTCGTGCTTTCAGTATAAGGATTGGCAGAGCAGATGACTTCTGTGATTGGTATAATTTAATAAATTCCAGATAGATGAAGCAGCTGCTTGTTTATGCATCAATTCTGTGCTTTTACCAGTCATTAAGTGTGCAATTAAGAACATGCTTTTGGAAAGGCTGGTGGTGCCCGTGCCCTTGGTACACCCTGATCACCTCAGAACAGATGTCTATAGTTTAACAGGAGTGAATGTTTTGTTTAAATGGAAACTGAAGGTGTTGCAAGTGGAACAGATTTGAGAAATGAAAAAGTTATCTTTAGCTCTCAAACAAGATAAAGATTTTATTTTCCTGTGATCAAGGAGGAAAGAGCTTGTGAGAAGAGGGACAGCTTTTATAGCCTGATATCTTCCCATGTGCAGCTGATTCCCCCAGTGCAGTTGATTTTAAGCCCTGGCAGTTTTGTGCCCATAGCAATTGTTTTGTGGATGCAGGATACTGGTGCTTTAGCAGGTACATCCTTCTGGAAATCCCACTGCCACCCTGCATAGAGATGGCAGGCAAAGCCAGAGGGAATGTGCCAAAAGAGGGGGGTAAACCTAGAGCCATTCCTGTGATGGTTAGATAACAGCCAGAAGTTTTTCTTTCTAGACTTGGGGGATGAACCTTGAGCAGGTTTCTCTTCAAACCATGAGCGTCTCTCTTGAACTGAAATGCCAGGGTCCAGCAGCAACTGCACCAGCCTTGTCATCAAATTCTAAATGGGATCCACTTCTCCCTGGGAGGTGATGGACCATCCTGATTGCTGTTCCCAGTGTCTGAATGCAATTACTTTCATATTTTCAACAAGCTAGGAATTACTCTTCTGGCCCTTGTCACCCTCTATGCTGTGGTTTGGGCACATTATTGAAGTGTGTATTCAGCAATATTCAGAACCTTGACCGGCTGCACACAGAGTGAAAGGTCTGTTGCTTTGGTGATCTACTGAGTGTCTTACAGGTGTAGTCATCCTTGGAAGGTTATCCCTGCCACTTCAACAGGGAAAAGGGACAGCAGGCCATGTTCTGTGATGTGATTAATGGATATGTGCAGAGCACCTGTGACTTATGATATCATCTCCATTGTCTCGCCTGAAAATTACCTTCCGCTCCTGTGGAAGGGCAATGTTTCCTCATGTAGTTTATAGTGCCCATAAACAACTCCTCCCAGCACGTTTGCTGTCGTGTCCTGTCTCTCACCTTCTCCTTGTACCTGTTTGTACTTGGGGATGTGAAACTGTTCCTGTAAAGTCTCAGTACAGGCTAAGCTGTGAAATCCCAGGGCTCTGCAGTGAGAGCATCGATCTTGTGCTGAATCATCTGTGATGAGAGATACTGGAGTTTTACAGACATGCAGAGTCACTTTTGCTGACTTATTCATTTTAATTTAGCTGAGTTTTATTTGTTCTGGTCACTGTTATTCAAGGTGCTAATACTTCTTGAAGGGAAGTAAGAGCAAGAGCAGCTCTCCAGGCTTAGCCTTAGTAAAAATAGCAAAGGTGAACTTCAGAGAAATATATCTCTGACTTGCCTGTGCCCGTACTCATTTTAGAGCAATCAGGATTCTACATGCTTATGGTGCTCAGTAATTTAAAATGCAATGCAGTGTGTGAACATATCACTGTGATTCTTCTGAAAAATCAAAACATGCATTGACAATCCTTTCTTTTTGGAGTATGAGTAGGTTGGAAGTGTTCAGGTGCCTCTTGAAAACTGTAATGTAGCGGTGTTTTTCTCTTCGGTTACATTTTCATTGATACTCATGTTTGTAGTTACCCAGCTTATTTCAAAGCTTGTCAAACAGTTGAGTCGGAAAAAGTGGTTGAGGTGATACGTGCTGACGTGAAATTTCTGTTTGCACCCCTTTTTCTTGTCGTTACCTGCCTTTGTTCAGCTGATGCATTTGGAGTTGAGACAGGCTTTGAGTTTCCTTGCTGTCATCTCTGCCTCAAGTTTTCTTTCTGTTCTTCTCTTCTCATGGCCTCCTTGCCTTCCAGAGTTAGGGATGACTTGGACTGATGTGAAGGGAGTTGGAATACGTACGTTCCATTAGTGCTGTGGTATTCAGTCCTATGAATTTCTCGTGCATCAGCACACTTTTTAGACCCCATCTGTGCACTGTGGTTCCTCATTAGCTGGGCTTCTAATTTCCTTTTTCACGGTGTCTTGCTGGTTTCTCTATTCTTTGTACTCTTTCAGCAGCCAAGCAAAAACCTAGAGTTTACTGTGACTGCAAGAGCATATTCTGACAATGGAATTCTCTTTTGGTTAAATTTATTTGATCATTTGAAGCTGGCAGCTTGTGTCTTGTACACACATGGAATATGACAAGACTTTCTAAGCTTCAGGGTGAAGGACAGGAATACAGTAGGTTAATTTTATATTACAGTAAATTTCCCTAGGATTGCAACTGACTAAAAGCTTTAAATACCTGTATTTGTCTTCTTTCCCTATAATTCTAGAGAAATGTTTGTAATTTCTTTCTTTTCAGTAAGAAATGGACAAACTGTATGCATTTTATTTCAGAAGAACTTTTGTGTGATATTCTTTGCATCATGTTTTAGCTTGGGTGCTGTTTTGTCTCCTCTCATTTTGGCAGTCATTTCTCCAGTACCTCTGAATGCCAATTCACGGGTTATTTTTCCAGCTGCCTTTTACAATACAGGTAACCACTGTAGCAATTTCTTTTTTTTTCCCTCCTAAAACTCTTCCTAACCTCCTGAATGCACATCCTTCTCCATTCCAGTGTTATCTTCCTCCATCTCTTGAAGGCAGCTGCAAGGTGGAATCAAAGCTTGAGGAGAGTAGAGCACAGGTGAATGGCAACTCACTAAGGGCGTATTTAAGCCAGAAAATGTTCCTTGGATCATTCATTCTGGCCATCTGGAATTAAAGGGTTCTTTCACGATATCTCTGTTGTGACAAATAAAAGTAACATTTCCAACAGACAATTAACAAAGAGGTTTTTGACTGACCACTTGAATTTCGAAGTAAGATTCCAGCTTTGATAACTAAAATATATATTGAGAGGAGAGGATTGATTATTCTAAATCGCATTCTGACTGCAACTTCACTTTTGCCGTATTGCCTGAATTTGTCTTTTTAAATTTCTGTAGGTGTTCATCCTATACAATCTTAATGCATCATCCATGCTTGATATAGCAATAAACAGAGCTGGCAGTGCAACACATTTTGTAAAACCATAAATATTTTTATCTGTCTGGGAATGGGAACACAGTTATAACTAAGACAGCAATGAAAATTTTATTTACTCAACAGAAGTGATGTCAGGCTTAAACGGAGTCCTGATCTTCAATTTCTGTGTTCCTGACGCATATTTAACCTTAAGGTTTAAATGAAACAAGCATATTTTAGATTTTTCTCATAATTGCTAGCAGTGGGAAGTGTAACTTCTCGCAAGATTCAGCAAAGAGCATTTGACTGTAAATTTTAAAGCTCAGGTCAAAGTACTTTTAACATGAGTTTTCATGAGAAATAATTTTCTCAGGAAAGTGTTTGAGAATTTATTGGTTTTGCTTTGGCATTCTGCTATGATCCCAAGTTCTAAAGATTTTTTTTTAAGTTTCTTTTTCTTAAGCAATCTATATAGACACTCTTGAATAGCCAGAAGGAAAAGAAAACTTGGAGAGTTTTAACTGAACTGCTCTAAATTTTGATCTGTTGGCTGCCTGGAAATTCCTATTTGTACCTTCCTAAGATGTAGAGCTAAGGAATGTTTTTCTGACAAAACCTTAATCAAATCAGCATATTCCCTCAAAAGGGCTGCATTTTAGCAGCTGTAGATCATTCAAAAGGAAATGAAAACCTAATAGCAATTCTAATTGCATGGTATATGATAGATGTGAATGCTTGCTTAGATGAAGATAGCACAGATGGAGCATCCCCATGACCTTCCCTGTGGGTTCATTCAAAACATGCAGCCCAAAACATTTCTGCCTTTAATTTAGATATCATAGAAAAATGCTAATATTGCTTGCTTGGCTGAGGAATTGGAGCCAATTTGAGCCAAGCTTGGTCTATCATTTTTCTCGTTGTGAGCCAATCCCTGTGTCAGTAGGAACACCACAATGCTTTTTTATTTTTCAGAAGCCCAGTTAATTATCTCCTGTAGAAGGATTTAAATGCTTGTACCCCAGAATGTACTTTAACCCTTAGACTGCTGGTTCTCTCTCGATTTTAGTGGTTTATTGAATGTAAATAGATGTAAATAACATGCCAGCAAATGAGAGAATGAAGTATTAAAATGTGTCATGGGAATGGATTAAAACCTAACATAAAATATATTCCAATACTCAGTGTCCAGTTAATACCAGTGTGATTGCATTAGCACATAATACCTGCTATTAATTCAACTTCAATTTTATCCTACTTCTCTTCCTTGAAGAGAGGAACAGAGTGACAGCCTGTAGTGAAAATCAAGGAGAGAATCTGTTTGAATAGTTTAACTTTTATCTTTTTTTTTAATGTCAGCTTCAAATGCAGACAATGGCTGCAGGATTGCTTCAGTAATTGCAAAATCTTGGTCCTGATTCAAAGGCCATAGAAATTATTATTGTGTTAAAAGTGGTCTTGCTGAAGCTTTCATGTCAGTCAATAGCAAACTGCTGAAGTGGAGTTTGAGTCCAGGTGATGTAGGGCTCTCACTGTTATGAAGCCTCAGGTCAGAGCTGAGAGTGCACAACAAGAATTCTGATATTTCTAGATTAGGACCTGTTTGGGTGGGCTTGTTTGTTTGTTTTTTTGTTTGTTTTGTTTTGTTACTTTTGTCACATGGCTGCTTAATCTGGTTCACTGCCAAGTCCATTATGTGGGAGAGAAATTTGTGAATTGCTCCCTTTTTCCTGTGAACCCAACTTAAGTAGCATGTCCAGGAGAACAAGGGGGAATGTTCATTAAAAACTCAAGACTCCCTTTCCATGCTTGCTATTTTGAAGTTACAGGTTGTATTTTTGGCATAATTGCATCTAGCTTAAAATAACATGAACAAAAATAAATAATGTAGCACCAGTGAGGAACAATCTTAAACAAGAACCTAAAGTGTCTTTCTTTGTTTCCTGATTTATACTTTATGAAACTTTGATTAATGTGGCTTTGAAACATCTAAGCAAGTTCCCTGTATTTTGCAGAGGGGTGAGGGTGGCTTTGGAAACCAAAGCAATTCATTTTCTTCGACAGGAGTTCCTCCAGTTGCCCTTCAAACCCGCTACATCAAAAGGCACAATGCCCCTCCCAGGTCTGAGAAGAATCTCCTTGCTCTGCAGCGAGGAAATCCTCACAGCAGATTCTGTGTGTGGTTTGAATGAATTAGAGTGTGGTGGTATCCTCCACATGTCTCATGAAAGAGTGACCTTCCTCTGCTCCTGCCTGTGGATCCATGGAGGAATCACAATCTGAACGCTGCCTTTGATCTCCGAGCGTGTGCTGGTGGGAATAGAGAGCTGATCGCTGCCCTGTGATAGAATCTGCTCTGTGTGCCAGCCCTTTCAAAGGCTTTTTTGTCATCTCTCTTGTAATAAGATGGTTATGAACGCTTCAGAACACGAGTGAGAGGTGGTAAATGCGCAGAAAAAGGAATATTAGGCTCTATGCAGCTTATAATTAAAATCCTAGAGAGCAATAGCTGTGAAGTGAGTAAAGAAAAGTTACAATAAAAGCAGGCAAACAAAAAAAACTCCACTTGATCCTAGAAAGCACAAAGGGAGGCCGCTTTGTATGCAAGGCTTTCTATTTCAAGTCACCTTATCACTGAGACAGCTTTCAGTTTAAGATGACAAACGAAAAGCCCAAAGGAATTCTTTGCCCGTTCTGAGGGAGAGACAAGGCTTCTGTGCAGATGCCTGGCACGTTTGAGCTCTGTCCCACACTGAGCACTTCTGCAGTTTTATACCTCACTGCTATTTTGTGATGCTTCCAAGGGATTAACTTGTCAGGGTGAAAACCAGCAAGATGTATATTTGAATAGAGATTAAACATACAACACAGAGCATTCTATTCTCCTGTCAACAATTTCAAGGTGAAAAGACCAACAACATATCAAGTAATAAAAACCACTTTGCAGAGGTTAGCATAATGTAACCAAAGAAAAGGGAGAGAATGAGGAAAAGAGCAAAACGTCTTTGGTATGCCTCAAGCATTAGAGCTCTTAGCTGTGGTCTGAAGATCAATAAGGCAGAACATTCTTTTTATTATATATTAATATAGTGTGAGCAGCAAGCATAGCAACTGCTAGGATCATGTGACTGCTGCATATCCATGTTTTTCCACTTTGTCAAGATGAGTGCAGTTAAAATTTCATTTTGTCAGGTGCATAGAGCTAAAACTTTTGTGTCGATGGGATTTGTAAACCATTTTTCATGGTACCCTAGAAAAGAATAGAGGGGCTTATTGTGACTTTCTGTTGCCCAAGCCAGCAGGTGAAACACTTTCTGATGCAGACTGGTGGGACTCTGATGGTGAGGTGTAAGAGATGTGTAAATGAAGAGTTTCTGAGAGCAATTGCATTGAGACAAAATCCTAAAGTTAAATGACCCTGGGAATTCCATATTTTCCTCTGGATGTCAAGTCATTCTCTTGTTTAGATTTTTTTTTTTATAAATGTGTTGAACCTTCATTTGAAGAACTCAAGGGATGAGAGAGAATCCCATCTGTCCATACTTGCACCAGCTGATTAAAAACTTGAAAGCTCATTGGGATCTGTTTTCCCTCAGGACTATATCGTGCTGCAAGTTTGAAGTAGACTAGAGCACGGTGCAAAATTTGCATGCTCCTCCCTTCCTCAGATGGATTTTTCTTCTTAGTGTATGAAGTGAAGCTTTACCCTTCCTACTATCCATTACCAACAACAAAACCGGTTAAGATTCTCATTTCTGCTGAAAATATGTAACTTTAAAAAAAAATATTAATTCATGCTTTAGCACAGATATCCAGAAGTAGTTTAGTAATAATACACAGAAAAGAATATTTTCTGTGGGGCTACTGAAATCTAATGTTGCAAAGATTTTTTTTTTTCTAGTCTCCTGACAGCAGTTAAGATTGCTGTGCTGGTGAAGTGGGTCACATCTGTAACTTAAATTGTGCAGTTTCTCATCACTAATCATAGTTGCTTGAATTGCACTTCAAGACCTTGTCTACATCTGTCTGCAGCACTGCTTCTGTTACAAAACTCTTAAAAGGGAAGTTAAATCATTATCAGTAAATGTCTGACATAGTCTTTTGCGAATTTGTATTAAAATGACTCTGTGTTTGAAAAAAATAATGGGTTTGACAGGTGCATTAATGCTAAAATATGTTTGCTAAGGTTAAACAACAAAAAGTCACATTATTGCTGCTCAAGTTAGAGCTATGAAACTGAAAATTCATCACAAAGCTAAGGAGATCTCTCACTTCACTGGAATTAGTTTGAAGCCATACAGTTGTGTGGGTGTTTTGAAGCAATAATAAAACTGTAAAGCTAGTGACCAAAGAATGAGAATTTCTATACAGCATTTTGTAATAAATTTGAGCAAAGCCTGAGGGTGACACTGCTCAAAGGACATGTCACTGGTCTTCCTGTGCAGCTGTGTGAGCCTATAATGAAGGTCCTAAAATGTTTCTGCTGCAGCAGAGTTGGGCTGATGATAAACACAGGCTGTGGGCTGATGTGGGATGGTCTCTTAAACAGCATCCTTTAATATGCTGTCCCTTAATTCCTTGTGGACTGTCCCAGAGCTCTTCCATTGCAAAGTGGGGTAAGGTAGAGTTTCATTAGCAGCTGATGGCTTCTCCAGCACGAGCAGTCAGGACTCTTTTATCTTGTTTCCCCTGTCTCTGCCAGAGCCATCTTTTCGTGCCGCGAGTGATCCAAGAACTGATTAATTCATGTTCGCAATGCACTTGAAGGCTTATCAAAGGGAAAGTGCGACAGAAGAAACAATTTTATTTTTATTCCAGACTGCTGGCAGAGCCTGTGAGCAGTCGCTGTGCCGGAGTTTTGGTGCTGCTTGTTTTGAGCACAACACTTCAGTTGTCATCTCGTGTGCACAGCGAGCTCCAGCCCACTGCTCTCTTCCCTTGCAAATGAAATTCGTCTGTGTTCCCTTGGAGCAGCAGTGACAGCACCAAAAACCTCATGGCAATGCTCATTTGATTCCTTTTTTTTTTTTTTTTTTTTTCTGTTGCAAACAGCTAAGAGGTTCAATCAACATTTTTATTTCAGTCACAGCCTCAAGGATTTTTCAGGGGAGAACAAACTGGTTCAGCTGGTGACCTCTCTGATGTCTCTGTAGATCTGAAATGGGAATTTCTGTCTCAGCGTTGTGCCTGAAATGCAGCTTATCTTAAAATCAATATTCAATGTCTTTCTAAAGACTGCACTGATGGTCTAGCCAATATATATATCTCGGAAAGTTGGAGAGCAACTCACTTAAACTGTGATCCCATTTCAAGTCCAGAATTTCTAGCTTGAAGTTCTAGCCTGTAGATCTTGTTAAGATTACAGATTAAGGGCTTGCACCTATATTCAGTGGAGTTCAGGGGAGCATTTCTATTGAGTCTGACAGGCATAAAATCAGACCTGTTCAGAACATGACAAATCACACTTGTAAATCTTTGTAGATCAGTATCATTCACTCCTTATCTCTTGTGAATGTCTCCTCATTATTTCCATTGTCAAAACTTGAAGCTTTTCATTTCCAGCCCTCTTCTCTTGGGTTGTGTCTTGATAGAACACATGCAATTTCATTAAATCCATGTCATCTTCCTATTTCAGGCAGTGAAAATAAAACCAGGGGGGAACTGAATGTTTTGCTACATTCAGTATGGAGTGTCAGGATGAAAGATGCCTGTAAACTCTTACTTTTTGAACGTTGTGCTTCTGTTTATAAGCATAGTAAATTCTCAGTGTGATAGATCTCAACACTTCAGGCTCGTGGGATAAAAGATCCATGTGTTCTGCAGAATTATTTATCTTAAACCCCAAAAGCTGTAGATGATCTGTAAGTGCCACTAATGCATTTGAAAGCCACTGTTGCACTGATTACATCTAAATAGAGCTTTTGTTACTCTCCAGTGACGTCTGTTACCTGTTTTGAAGCTGTCATGTGAAAGCACGTGAGCACACTGGGCAGATTTCTGACAGGTGCTGCTTTTAGGAGGAAGAGAATGCAAGAAACTGGGAAATGTCAGTGCAATTTCAGGGCAGTGGCTGCTGTCACCATGGGCTGAGCACATCCTCATCTCCAGCCCGTGGAAGGCACGGTCTGAGGTGTTGCTCCCCCATGTTTGTGCTTACTCTGAGCGTGTCAAGCCAAAATTATCACCTAGAAATAACAGGAGTTCCTCAGTTCTATGGACTAATATCATCTTTTATCGTTCCTCTTCACCTCTTTCAAATTCAGACCTGCTGTTTCATTACTAAATAATTTCCTACTCCCTCCTTATCTCTTGAAAGATGAGCAGATCAGCCTAGCAGCAAAACTAAGCAGAAGCCTGGCCTCTGGCAGGGCTCCTCACTGTCTCTGCATTTCTGGATGGTTCCTATCCAGCTTTGGCTCCTTTTGTAATCTCCAAATTTTCCTGTTTTTTCAGATCACGAAATAAAAACAGTGGATAAAATTGATTTGAGTACATGCTAATGCCACACTGGTGGTCATATTAAAAAACTATATTGTGATTTTAGTCCTCAGTATTTGCATTCCATGCGTGGCACTGTCCAGTCAGAAGAGAAGCAAGGTTAAAATTGAGTCAAAAATTCCGAATGCATTTCTGTGATCTGGCAGCATGATAGAGCTCCTCTGATGTACAGGTTTAACTTTTCAGTGCTCCTGCTGTCCTTAACGTGTGGATTTAGTCCAATTTAGGAACAGCGAGTGTGTTATTCACTGCAAAAGCCCCAAAGTCCTGCAGAGGCAACTCATGCTGAAGTAAAATGTTTGCTTTGCTGGAGTGGCACTTAGACATTTAGTAGGACAACACTGGCAAACTTCACACTGGCTCGAAGTGTTGGCATGAGAATACAGAATTATACAATAATTCCACAATGGTATCCAGTCGTGTTAAACCTTTCTGAGGAGAAAAGCAGTCAGTCTCTCACTTTCAGGGTGGAACCTGGTTAAAAATCTTGATTTCTCTGTTGTGTGAATTGTTTCAGACAGCTTTCAGCCTGTCTTGGAATGAAAATAAATCCATCTATTAACGTGCACCTTAAAATACTTATATGAAATTTTGAGGGTTTGTGTGATGTTCCTCGTGGTATTACAGCCAACTTTAGTTTTGTCTTTTCATTCATTGTTGAAAATTAATGCATTGAGATACTGAAGTGATGAGAGGCCCATGAATTGATGCAGAAATGAAAAAAAGTAAAAAGGGGGATTCCTATCCAAATATCTTTTGACAAAGTTCTTTCACAATTTTTTGTGTAAGTTTTCTTACTGAGACTTTCTTAAAACACCAAAAAATGTGCATTTTCTTCTTAAAATCAGGAAATCCTCAATAACCTTGATGAAACTGGTAGACATTAGTTGCTGTTTGGCTCACAGTAGAAGATACCTGACACTTTTAACTGAAGTATTTTAGCTTTCCAATAGCTCCCACAATTCCAGGTTTCTGGCTAAATGAAGAGAAGTAGTTATTTTCGTCTAACCAAATGGCTTTCAAAAGGTACAACACTGACAGGTCCTAACCATAGATAGGTGGCTCATAATTTGTGACGTGTCCAAAAACCTGTGGCTTGTTTCATAATTTACTCCACTAATTCCTACTGATCTGATGTAGTGGGCTGAGCCAAATAGATTGTTTTAAATTTCAAATCTTTCTTTATACTTCACACTTGCCTTGTTAAAAAGAGGAATTGGAATTAATCATGCTCTCCTTCACTGCTTGTTGATAACCCCAGATACCTCTGTGTCTTGAGCTTAATACTCTCATTTGAAATATGCAGCCCTGCTTAACCTCAGGCTCTGCTCCCAGGCTCGGGTTTACAGCTGGTGTAAGTTTCTAACTGTCCTGCTGATGCTGTAGTTGTGTTTCTTTACAGCAGCTTCTCCTTCTGCCTCACAATTCCCAATATTGCAGAACAGAGTTGAAACCAAACAAAAAATAAAGCAACTTGAACAGGCATCCTCTGATGTAATTTTTTTTAAATTAAATTTTTAAGAACTTTAAACATCTGAGAGAAAGGAGTGGAAGGCCCTTGGTTTTTAGAATATTTACAAGAGGATGGAGTGGGGATTTGGAGGTTGGTTTTGGGGAGGAGGGAAGGTAACTGCTTGAGCTTCCATTGCTCAACACATAAAAATGTGCAGCACACAGACTCTACCTCTTCAGAAATGCAAAACTAATTACATCTTAATTTGCATATCAAAGCAAATTACAACCTAATGAAACATTTGCCTGCCAAACATTTCTTTATCTTAATGAACAGAAAAATAATACCTATTATAGCCTGATTAAAATGTCTTTGTACTTGTCCAACAGGTTTCACTCTGTATATATAAAAATATTGTTTCACCATCTTCCCGGCAATGTGAACAAAACAGATTCTAATTTACAGCATAAATTGTATTGTTTGTATCCATAGATGTAAAAACTGATAAGGACAATATTTTGCATTTTCACTAGAAGCGGAAGTGAGAAACAGTTTAATTTTGAACAGATATGAATTATTCTATTTTATAAATTATTTTATAAATTTATTAGTTATCCTACATTGTAAAATAGTGCTTAGAGTCTGAGAGATTTGCACTCTTAATTCATGCATTGCTACAAGTATATACCACGATTACCTTTTTTCCCAATGGTATTCATCTCGTGAAACTCCTCTCAGTGAAACTTGAGAGAACAGAAAATGATCTAATACTAAAAGCTAATTCCGTAGGGAAAAAATTCTTAAGCCCATGTTACAAGGAATTTATGGAATACGCAGAGGTTACTACAACTTTTCCTGTAGCTACAGTGCTATAAATCTGTTGTTCTGCAAGTACATCTATTGGGGTGAATATGTTTTATTTACTTAATTTAAAATCTACATGCCGTAGCTGTTTTGGATTATCCTCAGTACTCTTTAGAAATTAACCAAAAGTGAAAATAAATTTGCTGAACAGAACTGTTCTTAATACAAATGTTAAATCACTTTCCCTCAGTGTAATTGTACCTGAATAGATGCAACTGTAACATGAGCCATAAAAGGAGATAAAGCAGCAACATAATGTACAATTTCTTAGTGCATAATGGTAACTCTGAATAACACATGCTCCATGAAGAAAAGTAATTTGAACTGTATTACAACAAATGTCATATTTTAAAATGGAAACTATCCATCATGTGTTGAGAGAAAGTGTTGGTGAACTACAATAAGTCTAAGGGATGTACTTAAAAATTCTTTTAGGAGTCCATTAAAAATAAATTGATGGATTTGCTTTCAAGACATTGTAATAAATTGTAAGTGACAGGTACATGTATGTTCCCTCCTCATGGTGTGTAAAGCAATAATCACAAACTTGGTGGACAGCAATTGTACAGTGTAATCAGAAGTGATTCCTATTCTGTAGCGGATAAAAACCTCCATTTTAGGAAATGATTAGTGCATTTATAAATCATATTGGTAAAAATGCCTGATATTTAATTTAGATTTTTATTCCAGTAGGTGTTAGATTTATAGCAGCACAGTAAGGTTTAACAGTGAAAGCCAAAGCATGGAAAGTGGCAGTAGCAAACTTGTGTATCTAGGCTTTGTAGTGTTTCTCTAAAAATAGGAAATATGCTTATTACATCCTTTTAAGCTCATAGATAATTCAACAGTGCATGTGTATATTTTATGGCTTTAAGTGAAGACTTCCTGAAGAGTAGAAAAACGATTTTTTTGTAGTTCCCTTTTTAATCCAAAACGGTGAGATTCCACAGAGGAAGGGGGCCTGGCATCCTGCTGACCTTAGCTTGGACTGATGCACATCACCAGAGGAGGTGGAGGTTTTGGAAATGTGCAGTGTGCACTGGGGGGAATGTCTTGCTGTGGAGGCCTTAAAAAACAAGGGAATAAAAGGTCTGTCCCCATCTAAATGTTTTTTCTCAGCTGAAGTGTTTGTTGTTGGTTTTTGTTTGTTTGTTTGTTTGTTTGTTTTCCCTGCACATTATGGGAGGGGGAAGGATGACGTCCAGGAATTTACAGGGGTTTGTTCTCCCTTCCTCTCTAGATAAGCTTGAATATAAAAAAGGGGAAATTCTGCATATCAGGTGCCTCAAACCCTCCGTGATCTGCTGGAATATCATGAGTGGGTTTTCAGCAAGCTCACTTTGTTTTCTCAAGAGACTTTGCTCCCTTACTCCTTGTCTGCAAGGCTATCTAAAATGCAGCCTGTAATTTTGAACCAAGATTTGCATATTTAAAAAGAAACAGTTTTGAGTCAATCTCTGTTAGCTCCCATCAACATTTTGCCCTTAACTTCAGTGACTTTCAGTTCTGCTCTTTTTCTGGGAATTGTTTTCTGTTTTGCTACACTCCTTGAGGTATTTTTAATAAGCCTTTCTTAATGCTGCTTAAGAAACACACTTTTGATGCAGCCAGTTTGAGGCCATTCAAACACTTGGAAGAAAGAGGGGGAAATGGTTCTGGAAACTGGTAACATGTGGAAGATGGAGGGCATGTGTAAAAATTGTGTGTGATTCTTGTATTCTAATTAACAAAGAGCGTTTGTAAAGCCAGTGTGAAGCTCTGCAGAACTTTGCTTTGGTCCAGAGAACACTATAAAGAGAAAGTATTTGACCTTTAAAGTGTCAGCAATGCTTTGGCAGACAGAATGCAGGCTGTAATATTTCAATGGGGTGTGACATATTTCTTTAATCTCCAATCTCTGAAAAGAGAGAAACTGAAATCTACAGTCCCCCCAAGTGTGTGACTCCAAAATAAAACTCTAGGGGCTTGTCTTCTGTAAATGGAGACTTTGTTCTTGAGAGGTAGAAGGTGATGGAAGAGGGTTTTGTCTTCGGGTTTTACCTTTGCCAGAGGGCATTTAACAAATTTCCTGATCTGCAGCTCACTCTAATAAAAAAGTGGAGAGTGCAGCTACAACCTTCAGAGATACACACCCAACCCTATCATGGGCTGAAACTTCCTGCGTCCTTAGTGGCCCTCAGCTTTACCAAACTGCAAGGATTATTTGTTGCGATGGTTGTTAGTAACGCTAATGAAATGTTTCAATCTGCCATGACTCAGTAGGAAAAAACTTGTATTTGAAACAAGGCTAAACAAAACCTGAGAAATGCAAGAGACAGGAAGAAACCACAATTTGGATGAGATGATTGTAAGGGTGTGGAATCTTTGTTTAATTATTTTTCCTGTGGGAAGTTTTGAAGAAGAAACAATTTTTGATTAGAATTGAATACTGGCTGACTATCCCATATTTTTTGGCAGATGACTGCCAGAGCCTGAAACTTTGTTCTTCAGAAGCTACTTGTGTGTGATACATAAAGAATAAAGATGGAATTATGTCTCACAGGAGAACCAGGCTATGTAGCTCAAAAACTATTATTTTAGAATTCACGTCCTGTGTGGTACCTTTATACACGCTTAACAGTCTCTGTGTATTAATTGTTTACAGAGTGTAGAAAAGGAGTTTAACGTGCTGTTTATGTTCATGGGTAGTGAGGAACCCAAAGTTTCATCCTTCTTTCTTTAATGTGTGTGGACAATTGGCATTGGTAGATGTGCAACAGCAGTTACAGCTGTCCCACCCCTGACCTCCCAGGCTCAACAGTGAGCATCCCTTATCCACCTCTGCGTTCTGCTGGATGCAGCAGGGAGGGAGGGAGGGTTCGCTGCTGTAATTGCAGTGCTAAGTGGCTTTAATGTGATGGGAATGATTGAGGAGAGCTGTAACCATGTGAGAGGTGAGAGCAGAGGCAATCCTGGTATCCCCTGTCACAGGCTGAAGAGCTTTTTTAGGGAATGGTCCCTTTTGAGGCGATTGAGTTGTCAACCTGACTTTATTGGGCCGTTACTTGTGGCAGCAGTGAAATGTGTCACAGCTGCTCCAGACTGCCTCTGTCAGTCTCAGCAGGCCATGGAGATCCGTGTCCCTGTTTTCCTTTCTTCACTCTCTCTTAAACAAAGCGTCAAACTTTCTTCCCAGCTTCAGTGAGAATAAATTCATAAATCGAGACGACTTCCAGATTCTGCCGGGATTCAGTCTGTGTGGAAAAAAGAAAGATGTGAATATATGCTTGTCGTTTCAGACATTATTAACAACACTTTCCAGAGGCAAATGCTCAGGTTTGAATGAAGTTTGGAGCATGACTCTCATTTCTTGCCTGACCTGTAGTGATTCGTAAAATGCATTTTTCTAAACCTTCACTCTGTACTCCCAAGGCCAAGCATCTTTTTATGCTGCTAAGTTTTCTCTGTATTTGTCTCTCAGTGTAAACAGGAAGGCTCAGTTTTCTCTAAGCAGGAAGGTTTATCTAATGATAAACTGTGACTTTATTGAAGATAGGATGATGTAATCTCCAGGGTGCCTCTGTCCAGTCATACTTCTATATTTGAGGAGACAGACCTCCTGAGCCTCATCACACAGCTGAGGCGAATGCAGGATGAGCTGTGGAGAAGGAAAATTCAAGCTATCTTTCAAGTTTTCCAGATACCAGGAATGTGACTCCTTGGGCGTTTGTACAATTCATTTTGGGTGTATTAACGGAATTAACTATAGTGGGTCTTTCACTAAAAAAAAAAAGACTAATTTTTATGTGCAACATGCCAAACCCCCTATTTGTATATTCTGTTCTCAGGTATTTGTGATTTAGTTGTGCATGACTCAATAAAGAGACGTTTAGTCTGTCATGTGCAGTTCCTGTCAGGGAGAAGAACATCTAAACCCAAATTTTTTAATCTTGTAGGACTGCAAGGTGGTCCCCGATTTCTTTCTTTAAGGTTGCTTTCCAGCTCTTGACATAGGAAGTAATCACTGGAGTGTAACCGTTAACTAGTTCAGAACACTGACCAATAATTGTCTACTCATTTAATTCTTCACAATTGATAATTGGATAATTAGCAATTGTAGTAATTTCTTGAGTTTTGAGTTGTTTAGCTGATGAACAGTGTTATTTCTATTGTAAAGACTGGGTAATGTATCAGATCTTTTTTTTTTTTTTTTAAATTAAATCCCTTCTGGCCACTTCTGTTAAACTGTGCAAGAAACATTTTTGAATGCCAATATTTCCTATTCCAGGCACAGTATATCATGGAGCTAATTTCCCTGGCCTTTTAAAAGGTGATCTTAGGGGTGCTGTAACTCATCCAGTCTGCACATCACTGGCAGACTCTGAGTGCTGATCCTGAATCTTCATCTCTTTCTCTGGAGTCACAAACTTTGCTGAAGTGGGAGATCCATCTCTGCTGGTTTTGTCTCAGCACAGCTGAGATCCATCAAAGCAGGGCACAATAACTCCACTTCTGTGGAATTTCTGGGTGCTGCTTTATTGTTTGACCTTTAGTGTTCGCTTTACCTGGAGACAGTGGGTGAAATTTTGCGGAAGTACAAAGCAACAAAGATACTTATTTTGATTATTGATGAAGACTTGGCATCCAGGATGCCAGTGAGTGACACGTGGCAGAGATTTGCTGCTACTTTTTGTGATTTGCTTTGCAGCTCCAGCCGTGTTGCACGGCTCTGTTTTCCTTGCTTACGTAAGGTCAGAGAAGCTTCTTCAGTTCCAAATTCAGGATACAGCTACGGTTTCGAGTGTCAGCAGAAATGGCCTCGAGTACTCTGACTGATTAGGAAGGACTGAAAACCAGTGCAAAGTGCTTTGTTTATCAAATGAGTCTTTTTCTGCTCATATTTGCATGCACACAACTGTAAAATGTCATAATTCAAGTGGCAATTACGGCAACGTGCAAATTGGGTGATTCTGCATGCAGCTGGCCAGTTGTGCATGCACAATTACCCAAATTACAAATGCAATCACAAATAAAGCCTATAAATGCTCCTCAGCAGTGTAAAAATTGCCTATTTTCTACCACAGGATGATTTCTGGATAAAGCTGTAATAAATTCGAAGTTGTGGATTTTTTTTTTTGTCATGGTCAGGAAGTTACTTGGTAGCGAGGGTGTCTTTTAAAATTGTAAGCTGCTGGTTCCTTGTGTGTTTTTGAACTCAAAAATCTAAGATACGATTATAGATCAGAACTTTCCTATTCCAGGGCAGTGTGCTCCTTCTAATGTGTTATCTTCACGTGCATTACTCCAGCAATATTTTAATAAAATGGATAAGGTGAGATATGTACGAAAAAAGTGAATTTTCTGCAAAATTCACTGATTCTGAATAGTTCTGCGTGTCGTTTTATTTAGTTCTTAGTCTGGGAAAGGCCACACTCTAAATGGGAGCATCCTGTGTGCCTTGATTTGCTACCTCCAAGCGTGTGAGCCTGAGATGAGGAGCTGAACAAGGCTCTGGAACAGGGATTTAACAAGAGCCACGACATTAAAAAAATAGATTTTCTAAGGCAACATAGTATAACCTTTTTCCATGTCGGTCTTAGAAGTAAAAATTAAGTGCATCCCCAAATGCTCCAAGCCCACAATAAATTATAGGAAGGATGGGAAAGGGCCTTTGGGAGGTGAGATGCTCTGTAGGAGCATGCAAAGAAGTCCTGGGAAGGTTGGAGATTCTCCAGGGCAGAAAGGTGTGGCCAGAGGGAGCCTTGTAGAACCAGTGCTTGCAGCAAGAAGTGGAACTAAGAGCTCAAGAACACTGTCAGAAAGTATTTGGTGTAGAAGCAGTTCCTCACCTTGCTCCTTCCGACAAAAAATAATTGAGTTGAGGTTTTTAGTATTGGAAAGTGTGTTTCTTTCTGGTAATGAACTAGCCACAATTCATCAATATTCAGTTATGTAGATATGAAATTTCTATTAAACTTTAATGTTACAAATGACTCATTTCTATCCCTGGTTCCCCTGTAGGAACAATGGAAAAATACATTGAGCAGTAGCACATAAAACTGAGTGAATAAGAACCATTTCTTTATCTGCCATCAAAACTCAATTTCCTGATTGAAATATTTCACGTGGATAGGTAAAACACAAAATAATGAATGAGTTCTAAAATTCTCCTGTCTGAGCAGAATGATCTCGAGCTGAAAACCAAATCCTTGTGGGTGCAGAATGGCTGCAGGCTGTTGACAGGAGTGGGAAGGAGAGGGGAGTAGCTGCATGGCAGGGGCCCAGCCAGGAGGTAATTACTGAGCTGTGGGTGGAGGGAGGGGTGACACAACCATGCCTCAGTGCCCTAAGACTTTTATAAGTGCTAGTGGAATGGGAGGAAACAAACTAATGGAATTTTCTCTTTGGTAAAAGCCTTCCCAGAATAAATAAATCTCTCCTGGGGGTAGCACATCCCAAGTCACAGATGCCCAAGTTTAGAAATTATCAGCTCGAGCATCTTAGCTAAAATTAATTAGCTGGAATGATCATTGCTATGTGCACTAACAGGGTCCCCTCTGACTGAGTGGAGAGGATCACATGCTAATGAAGACAGAACACTCTGCAGTTGGGAGCCAGCAGTGCATGTCCTCAGCTGCTCTGGAGTGCTAAATGAAACCTCCAGGATCTGGGACAGAAATGGAATCTCCAGGATCTGGGACAGAAGCAGAATGTCCCTCGAGGATACAGTACTCCCTTTGCTGGACACATTTATACATAGGTGATCCCGACGCTCAGGAAAAGGAAACCAAGCCAGCTCAAGATCTATTTCTTTTTCAAGTTGTTATAATTGATTTGCCTTTAGAGAGACTCTCCTTCAGCTCTATCTCAGATGTCACTTATAATTTTTCTTCTGTGCCTGGACCCAGTCTAACACAGCTTCTACATCAAAGCATTTATAATCCAAATAGTCCTGAATGACTTGAGCAGTAGATCTGTGTTTAAATAAATGTGGGAGACAAGGGATGGGAAGATGGGATATCTTGGCTTGTGGTATGTAAATATCCATAGCAATGTTGTCTATCAACTCTTCCCCCTCTATCAAATTTCTCTTTTTTTTAGCAGTCTAGCTGCTTACATCAAGCTTCTTTTACAAAAATTCAAATATCTGTTAGTTGCCCAAGGACTCCTTTATTTATTTTTCAGACATTTTAAAGTAATTTGGACAAATCCACCACCTTTAGTGTGGGGGAAAAAAGGTCAGGACAACAAATAGCTTTTTTGGAAAATATCCTCATGAGAAAGTCAGAAAGATGAACTTGAAATGCATCTAATTCCAGGCAGTGGGAAAAAAAGTGGAATGAACATAAATGAAAAAAAAAATTATATCGAGAGAGATTAGTTTATTTATCATGAGGCTGATTTGAGCCCATCAGCCTGATGTTCACAAGGACAATCTCTCTCCCAGCCACAGTTTCTCGAGCAGGAGTAGCTCAGGAGCATTAGATTGATTGCCTCTAAGTGTTATCTACTCTTCATAAAAGGGAAATTGTTCCTTCTCATTCTTTCTGGCACCAGTTTTAACCTTGTTTCATCTAAAATATGATTCCTTAATGCATGAAATTTTTAAGTATTTGGACTATCTATGAAGGCTAAAGAAGTATATTGGTGGTAAATGTGATTATAAAAGGTTTTTTAATAGACTCTAGACGATGCTTTGTGCTGGCCCCAGCCTGAGTGCAGCTCAGGAATTTGGGGCTGGGGCTGTGCTGCTCTCACTCCTGACTCTCCTGCAGTCACCCCTGTTTTGGGAGCCCCTTCAGGAGCTCTGCTGCCCCTGATGGATGCAGAACCTGCCCATGCTCTTTTCATCCCCTCAGTGAACCTCTTCCAGGTTCTTGGAATGACGGTAGGGCAGGATCCTGGTCAGTCAGTTCACTGGGCTCCACACTTTCCACCTCTGGAAAGAGCTGACAGAAGAGGAGACCTAGAGCTGCTGATGAAGCAGCCAGGCTGACCCACACTGGCATGGCCACTACAGATTTCCTCTGTTAATCTGTCAGGTTAGGCAGCCACAGAGATCTCTCTGTTTATCACCATAACACAGCTGCTGTTTCAGCTTACAGCAGGCTCCTTCACCACCAGCAAACTGACCTTTCTTCTTTAGTAGGTTCTTCACAGCGATTTAAACATGGTCTAAAAAGCGCCATGACTTTATTTCTTAAGCTGGAACTTTTTTGGCCGTGTCTCTGACCTGACCAATTCTTTCACTGGAACAGTCATTAAAAAAAAAAACAACAAAAACCATACAAACCACTTATAGCACAATGGTTTGCCAAATTATCACCTCTCTGGCAAGACATTTGCCACTGACTTATTACACTGGCACTGCTTCATGCACACCGTTTGTCACCATTCCACATGAAATGTCGTGGTTCCTGCAGAGCTGGGAGCTTGTCCTTGCTCTGCTGTGCCTCCAGATCCAAGCTGATGCTTCTGGGACTTGTCTGGGTGCAAATCCCTGAGAGGTTTTATGGCAGGAAAATGTTTGCTGTGTGTTGTAGGTGTACGTGGCCCAGGCGGTGAGTTTGCCTCATTTTGTGGCTAAATCAGGAAAATTATGGAAAAAGGGACGCTATAGGTTTGTGTGGAGTTGCTTTCTAGTGTCTAAAGCAGCACATCCAGCAAGCCCAGGTGAGAGTCCCACACGCTTTTACTCTGAATTAATCAGAGGATAACATCAGCCTCCATGTGGGAGTGCAGAAAATCAAGGTTCCCTCCACATTTCAGAAAAGAAATCGTGTCAGTGAAGTTATTATGTTTCTGTAGCTTTAAGTAACTGTCACGAACACAATTTCAAAGATAATTTCAGATGGCTTATTGGATTTGCTTCTGAAGCAAATTGTGTCATTGCAAAGACAAAACAAAAATCCCCACAACATTAGAGCTGCTTTAATTGCCTCTTAATGTGTGGTGTTGCCAAAATTAGAAACATGATTAGAATGAAACAAGTTTTTGTAAAATATCTTTTTTCATTAGTGTTATCGTGTTCCCTTGAATGATTCTTGTATTCAGACAAAAACATAACTGGCTTTTGATACAATCTTGTTATGAGCCCAGTGACCTGTCAGTTTATAAAGAACATGTTTGTTTGGCTTGTTTTATCTCCCCCTCCCCAATTTAGTTGGCTTCTGAAGTGACCTCAAGTTCACTTAGGTTTGAAATTACCTTTTGGCCTACAAATTGGAATATTGTGAGCTGGAAGAATCAGAAATACTTAGATATGTATGTCTAAATGATACTAATTTTATTAATAGCATGCAAATGAGTTTACACAAAAACCACACAGACAGATGGTTTCTTTTTACCTGTGTCATTGAGCAAGGAAATGTGATATGAAAGAGTGATTTGAAATGCTCTTTTGACTGCACCAGCTCTGGAAATAGTTTAGGCAAATTCTGCTTGGTTGTGTTGGAATGCTGGTGGAGTTAATGGCCAGTGTGGATCCATGCAGAAGGTGCAGGTGCAATATGGCCCCATCCTGGTTTTATTTTGAGCTTATTTAAATTACAGATTTTTGTTTAATGTTTTTTCCTTAATACAAAACCACTTAAGCCTTCTGAGCTTTTAGAGGCTTGCAGAGGATGTTGAGAGGGAAGAACTCTTGGCTTTGATTCTGTCATTATCTTGCCCTTTTCCCTTTTGCATCCACATTCTCATGGCTTGGGAAGAGCTTGGGGGCAGAATTGAACTCTTTATAAGGATCTGTATAAAGAGAAGTCCAAGCTATAATTCTGCTTGGTGTTAGAGTGGCCTTGAACAAAGGCTCTTTCTTAACTACAGGTATTAGTTTTTTTGGTGTTTAATTAGCCAGAGTAATACCAAAGTGCTTATGCGATTTCTTATTCCAGATATTGCTTCAAAGTTATTCCAGTAACCTTTTTTAGTATCTCCTAATTTGATTAAGAACATAATCAGACTCTTATATAGCTGAATCTCTTTTTTTACTACTGATAATTAATTATTGAAATGTAAAATGCATATATTCTATACTAAATATCAGGATCCTCTTGTAGGTGTGTATGGCCATATCACTTTGATTTCTTTCATCTCTTCTGCAGCACAGCTACTAATGTGTGATTTTTCATCAAGACAACGCACACTAACACACATTGCTCTGTTGATTAGCAGTTTACTTTTTCCTAATAGAAAATGATTGAATTTCTGTACCAGTAAATTAGTTTTAATTCAGAGTCCAAGGAAAGGCTTTATTATTACTTTTCCTAGCACAGAAGAATACTAGTTTCCAAAAGAGTCTCTAAAATGAGAGATAAACTTTTTCCTATCTCCGTTTTCACCTGTTTTCTCATTAGCTCTGTGCTAGATCACACCTTTTCACTGTCTTTCTCTTCCCCTTTTGCACTGGGGTGGGTTTTGGAAGAAGGTGATCTTTTCCTGAGAAAGAGGAATGATAGCTCTTGAGCCTTTAAAATAATTATTTAATTACTCTCTGGTTGTGTCTTAATATTTCCCTGAGACCCCATCATGTTAAATGTGATGCTGAGCAATGAGAACACCTCCTCAGAGGGTTTTCCAGGGTAATTTCTCATACCCAGCTGTATTGGGAGTTTTCTCCTGGGGTCCTTTGCAGACACCAAAGATAAGGATTTTTTTGCCGTTTTAGGAATACAGGTACTCTGGAGTTGGAATCTGCCATTAATACATTAATGGAAATTCTCTCTGAGAATTTCTCTGAAAGGAAGCACTACACGATCCTCTACACTTTTCCCTTCTAAAAACCCCAAAAACTTTCCCCCCCACCAAACTAAAACTCTTCTGTTCCCCAAAAGACAGAGTTATGCCTCAAGCTGCCTGTGGTTGGAATCTTCTTATATTTGGAGCAGGCACCTTCACCAGCAAAAAAATTCTCTAGTGCTCCCCATCAGGCTGCTTGCTTCCCTTTTCCTCCCAGTTCCAGCTGTCCCTTTGGGTTCACCAGGGACACCTGTTCCCATGTGAAATGGGCCACCTCCAGATCGAAATCCCAGCCATGTCTGAACTTGAACAACAACAGTTCTTCTCTATACATTGTGAATGATAAACAAAAATCTGTCTGGAACCAACCTATTACAAAGTCTGATCAGTTTCTATCTCGAATGACACTCAGCAAGGGCAATTCTAGCTCTGTAATACGTGTGACAGCTATTTCCAGAGCTCCCGCTATTGTGTGGCATGAAATTGTTTGTCTTATATCCAACTTCGACAGACAGAAATTGGATCTGATAATCAGAGCAGCACAACTGGATCTTGCCAGCACGTGACCTGGGAGCAGTGATGTTTAAAGTCACGGGTCAGTGTAACCAGGCACGGATGTCCACCGTGAGTGTTTCGAGAAGAACGGTGGCTTTTAGCCTTTGAGTCTACTGAAAGTATGTGCTATTTATTCGAAGCGAGGTTCCATCCTTTTGACATGAGTCACTGGCATTTCTGCCCAGCCCTGGCCCACTGGGAGAATTAGTTGCATTGTTTCAGATGGCAGGGGAAGCATTTTCAGATTTAAAGGATAAATGGTTATGTGCAGCGGCAATCAGTTGTTGCAAACATTATTCTAAATCAGACTGATTAATGATTGCATTATGATGGGTTCCAAATGGACACAAATCTGGATGTTATGTTTTTGGCAGTGAAGAAAGACCATGTGTTTTGACTGCTTGGGTTGGTTCAGAAATTGATGTTCCCTTTTGATCAGTTCCTGTAAAGATCTGTTTTTCCTTTCCAAATGCCTGGAAAAAAAAAAAAGATGCAAAGCAGCATTATTACTTTATATGGTCCAGACATAAAAATTGACCAATCCTGAGATTTCTGTCTATGGGAGAGTAGGTCTGTTTAGACATACTGACACTTTTGCAGGGGGTTGTTAATCTTAGAGGTGTTTGTGCTCTTTTACCTGAATATCCTTCTCTTGAATGAGATAATCCAGACACCAGTCAGAAACGGTTGGAAGGGCAAGTATTTACATGCAGCCTTGACTTTGCAGTGTGGCTAACTCATTTTCCATACTCATGCAATTCAGACTGAGTCCCCTGAGGGGTGGGAAGTTGATGAAGCAAAAATGAAATGTAAAACAACTTTCTGAACATCTTTACTACTAAGCAGGAAGGTTTTCTGTTCTTCTGGTTCGTGGGTCAGAATGATGCACAATTTATAAAGCCAGCAGAATGAAGTGGGGGTATTCTGGGTCCAGTGGGTGGATATTTTTAATCATTTTAACTTTTTGGTGTTTCTCTGGTGCTCCAGAGCTGGTGTCATAGAAAAAGGTTCTATTTTTTTCTGTTATTTTCATTTATCTTTATCTACTTTAATCTTTTCAATGTTATCTTCTGCATTGCAGCTTAGTACCTTTAGCTGCCAGATGTTTTTCAAAATATTATCTTCCCCTTTCTTATTTTTCTCCTTTTATTGACCAGATGAGCATCCAAATGTAAGAAACTGCAGCTTATTGTGGGCATAGGAGAGAGATATAGAGACAGATTTAAGGGATGGTTTGAGGCCATAAAATCAGTGACTTCTTCAGATCCTTTCCAGCTGGGAAACTGCACTCGTGTGTGTTGGGAAGGCTGGCACTTGTGTTACTCTCTGGGCATTCAGATTTGTGTGATTTCATGTGATCTCAGGAGCTTCTGCAGGACTCTGTAGCTGGGTGATTGTGTTTATCCTCGAGTTCTGGACATTTTAGGGCTGTACTGCAAGAGTGTTGAGTTTGGGCATATCTGTAGATACTAATTTCTTTGGCTGGAAATATTAGTAATTATAAAATTTTGGAGAATTCTAGTAACTCTTGAATTCAGTGTTTAATGCACAGGTCTCAAATCAGACTAATCTGTAAAGCAGGGTGATACACCTGATGTTCACAGCAGGCATTTGGAACAGCAGTGGAGACCGGGGTAGGATACATCACCCGGAGTAAGAGTTTAATTAATTGCACTTTGAATTCCAACAAGAGATACTGTCCTTGTGTGGTGAATACCATCTCCTTAATTTCACGTTCAGTTTTAGGCTGGGTAATAAACAAACCTCCCATTGCCTGTGGATTGACTTTAAAAAGTTTTAATCTTATTAGAGATCATTTGATTATAGACTAATTTGCTATGCATCTCTTAAAGAATTCAAATTGATTCTGAGGAATGTGGGCAACTTTAAATTATCTCTTTCTCAACCAAAAGAAAGTTGCATCTCCCATGCACTTACACTTTAGTTTTTAATGAACCCTTTCCATCAGCTTTCCAGCAGTGATTCTATCTTCACTATGCTGTTGTAGGAAATGAAGCATTTAAGCAAATACTTGAGTTTCATTATGACTGTTTTCAGTAAATAAGGAAGAATAAAAATATATAGGTTTTTAAAGTAGCTGAAGATAGTTTTGTGGCTGTAGTAAGAACTCAGGAATTGGATTTCCCTGAATAAAAGGTGGCTTTTATCAATTACAGGAGCAGTGGGATCAGACTAAGTATATTCATATGTGTAGAGACTCTGCCACATTCTCATAAATGCCCCTTCTTTGGGTGCTTCATTACATACATCCCACCTTATTTCAGGCTTTGTCTGTCTGTGGCTGTATCTGGCCTCATTTTCCTGGCCATTTTAATAGTCAGTGAAGGAAATTAAGCATTTTTTCCTTATATACTTGATCTTTTCTTTTTATACTATCTTAAAATAGGTCTGAATAGTCAAATCAAAGAAACATCTCGCTTTCCATGGATCAGAAGACTAACAATGTGGAGATCACATTTTGGGATGTTGGCTTGTGGACAGCTGCTAGATCATGGAATGTGAAATAGATGTTAGTGTTAGTTCAGTGCTGAGATTCCAGACAGTGCTGCTTTCCAGGAAGGATCCACAGGGTTTCACTCTGCATCTCTGCAGGGTTTGACCATGAGGGTTTATCTGTACAGTGGAACCCCCTAACCACTGTGCAAGACTGATCTCTGTTTCAGGAACACAGCTTGAATGTCAAAGTTATACCAAACCAAAGACCTTGACAAAGTTCAGGCTATATTCCCATGAAAACATTCATTTTTGAAGATAGAAGATTAATATTTCTGTGGAGAATTAGCTCTTGGTTGCTGCCACTTCAGTCTTTGCCCGTTGGGAATGGGATGCTTGTAAATCAGAGATGGAATGAATGATGAATTTTCACTGCTAGTTTTTTCTGTGTTGACTCCAGAAACAAACCCTTCCTTCAGCCCTCTTCGAAGGAAAAAAATTAAGTAGTGAAAATAAAAGTCTGCTCTGGTTTTCACAGGTGACTGCAGACTGTTCTTATCTGGGTAAAGTTCTTTCTGGATATATTTTACTCTTCTTTAGTCATATTGCCGTGAGGTTATATTCCCTAATGAACTATTCAGCTGTGTATGAGAGCACAGCTGTTAATCCAGAAATTTTCAGTAATTAAGCAGGACTATTTCTGTTATGTAAAAGTGACTGCAAGGTGCATCCAGTTCCATGAATCAAAGTGACCTGTAAAAATATGATCTTCAACATCTGAAACTATGGACAAAAATATAAATATAACTTCCACTCACCTTGTACACAGGAGGACTTTCACCTTCAAAAGCACTCTCTGAATTGGATTTTTAAATATTTTTTTTCCTCAGAAAATTAGGTGGTATGTGTTTGAAACAATCTAGCTCTCAATGTAAGTTAGTTATGCCTACCTGCCTCAGCAAAACGATTTCTTTTTTCTTCTCTCTTTTTACCCTCTTTCTATTTTTTTTTCAACATATACCATTATCTACTACACCAGGGAGTAAAATAAGTTAAGTAAAAGGAAATCATGGTTAAAATCACAACTCAAGAATTAGCTTTCACTTTGGGGGGGAAATTATTGAGCACAAAGCAAAACACATTTTAGTGAAGGAAATAATGAGAGACTTACTTATGAAAAATACAATCATTTTAGAAAACCTTGTATACAGTGAGTAATAATCAGTTTTCCATAATATTAAAGGAGCAGCACTTAAATTTTTTTGACATCCCTAATCATGGAGCCTGGGGAGCTGTACAGAACATTTGCATTAAATTACTCCTCATTTTCCCAGCCCTATCTGCCCCTTCCTTAGGTTTCGCTGCCAGCGTTTGTGAATTTGGCAGAAGCCTACAGATTTCGTAGCTAATATTGTTGTCTCCTGCCAGGAACGTCAGAGTCAGGTGCATTAGATGCTGCATGGCAATTAAGGGTTGAGGGAAACCACGCTGATTTTCATATGCGGCGCCCCGGTGCCACGGTTTGTATCCGATTTCTCGAGCGGTGCGGCAGAAGATGCTCCCATGCATCACTGCTGACATCCTGGGTGTTTCTGTGGGAGCCCAGGTGGGCTCTGGTGGGGAGCAGGTGAGGCTGCAGCTCCCAGGGAGTGGTGGCAGAGGGCTGGAGCAGTTCTGGTGCTTCTGTGAGCTGCGTGTGCCTGCACTGTGCTGCCTCTGCCCCACTGCAGAGCAGGGAGCGCTGCCTGACGCGTGCTGACATTTCCTGCTGGGGCCCTGCATTCCCTCACCCCGTGCCACTGTCTGGGCTCCTGCCTTGATACCTTTAGTTTTAACTTTCATGGTTTTTAGATTTTATACTGCGTTAGTGTGTCTGTAACTCTGGGTTTCTTGTGCAGTGCTAACAGCTCTTCTCCCGGCCTGGCTGGACAAAACACACCGTTTCAGCCCGAAGAGCCAAGGACATTTGCAGCTTCAGACCCCAAGAATGTAAACAGCCACGGATTGAGAGGGGACAGTCCGAAAGGATGGGACTGCGGGGACTGAAGCTGTGGTTGGACAGTTGGCCCGAATATGTAAATGGGCCAAAACTTATAAAAAGGGCGAGAACCCGTGACCCAGGGTCCATCTTGGGAGTCCATCTTAGGTGTAGTCTTGGCCAGACTTTTGTACTCCCAGGGTGTGTCCTGTGAAGGCCTTTCAATAAATATCTATTTTATTCTTTAACTCTGTCCAGCCTCTGTTCCAGGGAGCCTTCTTTTAGGCATCACCTTAGCACTGTTAAGTGGGGTTTTTTCACAAGTGGTCATTCCTGCTCTCGTTTAATGCTTTTCCACGTAGCAAAAGTTGTGCCAGCTCAGCTGTATCAGCAGAACAGCTCTCTCCTGGGGCAGGTCCAGCCCTGTAGGAGTGCACTGCCTGCGTGCAAGTATTGCCTGTTAAAACCAGGCTTTTCTGCGTCTTTTTTTACCCATGTAATCACCTGGAGTCAAAACCAATGTAGTCAGTGGTGAAAACCTTAATACTTCTGGGGAATAAGCTCTAGCTGTAGAAATGTGTTAACACAAGGGCAGGTAATGATGGGTTAAGGGGGAATAGCCTTGAGCTGAAGGAGGGGAGATTTAGATTAGATTTCAGGAGGAAATTCTCCTCTGTGAGGGTGGAGAGGCCCTGGCGCAGAGCAGCCCCATCCCTGGCAGTGTCCCAGGCCAGGCTGGACAGGGCTTGGAGCAGCCTGGGACAGTGGAAGCTGTCCCTGCCCACGGCAGGGGTGGCACTGGATTGGATGGGCTTTAAGGTCCTTGCAACCCAAACAACTATGATTCTAAGAAGGTTTATTAGCATGACTCATTTACAGCTGATTATAAAAATATCCCGGGGTCTTTAGAGAAATGCCTTCCAATCTGCCTTTGAAAATCAGAAGTAAATATGTCCAAGAACTGTGCAGCAAACAGAAGTGTGCACATTTAGAAAGTCCCCCTGAGGCTTTTAACAGAGGTCTGCTCTGCTGGCCATGGTGCTGCAAGCTGAGGAATCTTCCCCCTGCTCCCTGAATTAACAGAGGTGTAGCGCATGCTCCTTCCCAGGGTTATAATTACAGATGACACCCTCAGGAAAAAGACAAGTCTAGAGTATCTGGGTTGGGACTTCTGAGATGGAGTGAAACAAAATTTCAATTAAGTGCAGTGGATTAGCACTGGCTGGGAAGTGGAATTGATATTCTGAAGGAAAGGAAAACACTTCAAGGAAACATTTGGATATTACCCCATTAAAATTGCTATAGACCTCAAATGCCAAAACAAACAAACAACCCACTGGAATTGTCTAAATGCCGTATTTTCTCATTACTGAACCATTGTGTTTTGATATTAAATATTAAATTCTCTGGCATTATGTAACTCAATATTATGCAGATCAGAACATTAATTCTTTTGGCATTACTGAAATCAGGTTCAAACAGAAATACATGCCCTTGAACTGTTTTATTCTTGGTAAAACTGCCTTTTCTAATAAAAAGCTCCAGTGTTGAAAACTAACTGGTCAGCTCTGTGTTTCAGCAAAAATTATCCCATTTGTGTATCTCTGGCTCTCTCCCAAACTGCTTCTGCTACCAGAATTCGATTCCTATTTTCTGATCTGCAGAGAGGGTAAAATTTTTTGGCATGCGTATCTTCATGCATGCTGTGTAAAAAAGAAATAATAATAAATATCCACTATGGGCTCTGCTTATTACTTCCTCTGTTGATAGGACTTAATGTGGTATAGATTAAAATTGGGATTATTCTTGTTAAAATGCACAATGTGATTCAGTCATCATAGGGACCCTTTTTGAGTTATTGTGGGTCACCTCCTGAAGCCCCCCACCATGGAGAGCCTCTCTGGGCTGAGGTAGGTAAATCTCATTTCCAGCGAGCAGAAAGGTGTTAATATTTTAGCAGTTGGGAGTTTCACTACCCTGTGACACAGGCTCTGCTCCATATTTAGGGTTTCCATCACATGGGAATTCTGACCTAAAACTTTTACCTCCCTTGCTGAAGCTAAGTCCCTAAGTAGGCTATTTCAGTGAGACAGAACATCCTCCTGTCCTTGGTGCACAGAGCTAAAATCATGGAACTCGAAGGAAGAATTACTGAAGGAAAATATTTGGCATTTGCTATGTAGTAGTTTGGACCTGGATGATCACTGTGTTTCTTTTTGACTTTAAAATCTATGTCACCTTAGGAACTGTAGAATTCGAAGGAGATTTATAATTGTTTCCTCGGAAATAGTCCCAGGGATGGTATCACTGTAATGCTACAAGGGAGCCAAAGCAGTCTCAAAACCACAAGCTCCATAAGTCATGTAGGACTTGAGTCTATTGAAGAGCCCCCTACGTAGTGATTTTGGGGGAGGGAAATTAAAAAGGCAGCCTGAAACACTCCAGTGATTTACCACAGAGTTTGCACAAGCAGCAGGACTTCTGAGTCTACCTTCTCTGGCTGTATCTTTGTCATTTATCACAGCCCTTCAAGGAGCTCCTCTTTAGGAGAGCCCGATTCCCTGCTTGCTATAATGTCTTCTTATTGTGGTCATGAATCCAAAGCACAGAAGCGCTGTTGGATGGGATTCTCTTCTGAAAGGTTGGGAAAGCTGCCTCAGGAGTAAAGTTACCAGTCTGATGCATTTTTTAATCCACATTTCCTGGCTTCTTTCACCAGAGACTCAGGCAGTGCGATGGGATCACTGCTGTGGGACCGAGATCCCAGCTGGCAGCTCTTCCCTGTGGCACGTGGCTCTTGTTTGCCACACAGGGAGGCTTTGTACTGAAACAGGCTCTGAAAGCAAAGTGAGAGAGGGAAATTCCCCTGCTCTGTGCAAGTGGGCAACAGGAGAAATCGTGGATTGGTGAACAAGCCTGGCTAAAGCGTCCTGGGAAGAAGCACAGGGGTGTGGAAAGGATGGACCTATTGATGGGAGCTATTTACTGCGTGTGCTCAGTCCATGTCAGCTCAGCAGGTTGGCCTCTCTGCGAGTGGGAACGTGTGCTCAGAGTGGAAAAGAAATCTTTGGGCAGCAGGATACCTTCCTAATGGGGTTGCTGTGTCTATCCAGGAGATGTTTTTAAGGCAGCAAGGAAAGGAGTAAGAAAGTTATCATCAAATTATATTGATATAGAGCATTTTCATAACACAGTCTTGAAAGGGCTTAGTAGAAAGGTGGATTAGTTGAGAAGAAAATGTTTAGAGCTGAAGTTGGGCCTTGTTTTTTTTTCCTCTTCTTCTTCTTTTTTTTTTTTTCTTAATTAAACCTTCTAAATGAAAAAGTCCTGTAAATTTGTCCTTTACAGAAGTGAAAAATACTGCCTGTGGAGCTGCTGGTGGTTCATTATTCAACTGAGTACAGTACCTAGTTTTAAAGACTGTTCTTGCAAATGATTATTCTCCATTTCTGTCAGCCTGGCCTCACACTTGGGGGATCCTCACTGGGCCAAGTCATTTAAAAGTCAAAAACTCAGTAATGTCTTGGGTTTTTTTTTTTAGCACTGAATATAGTAGCAAACATATATGTGACATTTTGCTTTATTCCTTAATTGCTGTGGATTCTTTTTGGATTGATTACTATCATGGAAATAAATAGAGACTTTCTCTCAAATCCCATTTTTAAGGCTATGATGACAAACAGAGGACTGGGACAGCAGAGAGGCTAGGGAACTTTTAAAAAGGAAATTGCTGGATGTGAATGTGCTGGCAAGGGGAAGAGTTCTTAGGGTTCTTATCTGTGACCTGATCCAAGGAGAGACTTCCAGTAGACATTGGATCAAATCAGATATGGTTTGTGTGGCTTTGAAATAAGAAACCTGAAAAAGAAGATAATTTCAAGGACTAATATGGCCTGGATCACTGGTGGTGTGTGTCACCACTGTGCAAATACATTCTAGATATAAAAAGATCAATAAGATGATCTTGTTCTCATCCTTTGCATCCTCCCTGGCTCTTGTAAAATTACACCAAAAATATTAAAACCTGTTCCATGATGAAAAAGGTGTTTTGAAGCATCTACTGTTGATTTAGGGAGTAGGTAACTAGAATAGAACAGCAAAGAGGAAAAGGAAGGACACAAACCAATGTCACTCAATGAAGTTTTCAAAGTCTCAGAGAAAGAACATGATAATTCTTTTTGTTCTTGGCTCTGACTTGCTGAGGTGAAACATAAGGTAGCAAGAAATATTTTCTGTAGAAAAGGAATATTCATATGATTATTATAAAATAATATATATGGTAGTCTTTTCACAGTATAATTCATGACTTAAGATACTCTGCCTTTTTTTCTGCTTTTATTATTTTTGTCAAGTCCTACAATATTTTATCCCTTGTATCCATTTATTCTTTTTTGTTTCTATGTAGGAGATACCATAAATCCTCCCTTTGATTGTGCATTGATGTAAAATTGAACAGCCTGTGTTATGTATGTGCTGCTGTCCCCTGGCAAACGTTGGCAGATATTTGGATACTTATTGCTTTCACTTCATGATCTGAGAAATGTGATCTCTTTTTATTATCAGGAAATATTTTGTTGCTTATCTGATCCCAACTCCATATGGTTTCCAGACAGATTTTGATTGATTTCCATAAGTTTTAGAACACTTCTTAAGATCTTTCAGTTCAAAAGCAGCTCGTGGCAGTGTAGAAAAAGGAAGATCATAGGGACCTTGGCAGCTCTCTCCCTGGATTTCCTCAGAGTCTCTCCCCCTTCCCAGAGTCAAGTCACAGCCTCCTTTGCTGCTCCTGCCATCCAGAAGTGCTTTCCTATAGCTCTCTGCCTCATTGATTCTCCATCTGTTTTACTCTCAGCATCTTTCTGGTGACCTGTGCTTGCATCTGGTGTAAATATGCTGCTATTCAAAGTGTTTTCACTCTGTCACTTACCATTTCAGGGGATGATTTATCGTAGCAGGGGCCGTGTGCTCTGTGCTGGAGAAAGGGAGGAAATCCAGACACGGTCTTGAGGATTTCTTAGGTCTCACTTGGCTGGGATTGGGAAGCACGAGGCGATTTGGAGCCAAGAGCCGTGACTGATAAATCTGTCCCCCCAAATTAGGGGGTAAATGAAGGAGCTGGGGATCAGACAGGCAGAGAAGGCAGCTGTGTTAGACACATTTCCTGCACGGTGTGAAGGACCTGAGCCAAACCTCATGGATGTCAGTCAGAAGTCTGCCAGCCACTCAGAAAGACATTTGAAAACAAATGCTGAAGGTTTGACTTGCTTTTCTGAGTTAGAGGACAGTGCCTTCATTACAAGCCACTTCTCTCCTTCTGTAGTCAGAAAAATAATATATTTCATATAGATTGAGCACCACATTACTGTCTAATAGCAATTTGTATTCTAAGGCTGTACAAATTTTTCTCTTATTTCAACACTAGATTAACAGGGGAAAGAATTGCAAAAGAATTGCTCTTGGAAAAGAGATTTGAATACAGACCAGGTGGCTAATTTGCTCCCATTAGTTAGTATGTTTAACAAGGGAGGGTGCAGTCTGCAGTCAAATCTCTGGAAGAACATCTCTATTGCTATTTAGCATTGCTGCACAGCTCTGAATTTTTGTCTGCTTTCCTTTGTGCTGGAGCTTTTATTCCCGCAAAACACTGGGCAAAGAAAATAGCATATGGATGGGAAGTGGCATATCTGAACAGCTACGTGTGTCTATTACATGAATTGCTACAGAAGAAGAGGATGCATCATCATGCTTTGATAACAAGCAAATCAGGAGCAATTACTTTTTCCTTTCAGAGAAAAGAGGATCGCTTACAGTACTTCAAAATAAGATTTTTTTTCCCTCTGGAGAATAATAATCATTCTCTGTGTAAGCTGAGACACTATCATCTCTTTCAGTCTCGTTGAGTGTGAGCCATGCGTGGTGTCTGAATGCATCTCTGCACTTAGGAAATAGATTGGATAGGCTGTGGTGATGTCACTTCTTAAATACCACTGACTCCTGATCTAGTTGGATCAGATTTTGATCTTTATAACACATCCTCTATTCTGAAGGAGAAAATGAGTAGAACAGATTGTTTTCCATAAGGTTTTGGCAACTAGAAAACATTTGTGAAGTGATAACGTAATGATTGCTCATGCCTGAGTATGTAGAATGAAATTCCGTAAGGAAATCACTTTCTTTCCTAGCAGAAGCTCACGGCAAATAGATGTGGCTTATACATCACAAATCACAGGTGGGGAGAGAAACCGTGGTGCTATTGGACAATAAACAGCATGTTCAAGTAATGTAGATTGATATTAAGAACCAAAGACAAGTGCAAATATCAATCTGTTAAAACTATTCTTTTTTTCCATGCCTGGCTTTATTTGCATTTAGTTGCTATTTTCGAATGGGATTAAAAAACTTCAGCAGTTTCATGGCAAAGCTTATTTCTTTAATACTTGAAGAGGCCGCATGGAAAAACCTGTTCTGCTGATTATAAACACTGGTACATAATTAATGAAATGAAACGAGCTTATTTGTTAGCCAGTGGTGCAACATGCCACAGGAAAAGCTGAGGCCTGGTTTTTTAGTTGCATTTTGGTGTGTATTTTCTTTTACTTTTAGCTTTGTTGCATCGCAGCAGGCAACAAATTCGCTGGCATGGCTTCTGAGGCTGAAGTTAATGGTGCCTCTCTCCACATCTTTTCCTCAGCCAACTGCAACATCCAGGCTGGCGTGGCTGCTCTGGTCCTTGCCCTGCTCGGTGCCCTGGTGTCCCTGCAGGGTGGCAGTGGCTCCAGGCACAGGAGGTGCAGCTCTCCTGTGACACTGCAGTCGGAGCTTTGCATCCTGGAAGCACAAACAGGACAATTTCTACAATTTCTTCACTGAATCAGCCTCTTTTTTACCTTTTAAGTTGCTCCTGAGCTGTTGAAAGGCTGTTTAAGTTTGTCACCTTGCTCAGTACATTTGCCCTCTCTCTGCTGCTATTATGGAGGGATAGCATTACGCTGGCTCCTACTGTGCCTATCAGAATTACAGGAATCAACAAAGCAGCTGTAAACCCTGGGCTAGGAGCAAGCTAACGATGGAAAAAATACTCATAATACCTGTCTTTTGGTGTCAGTTGTTGTCTGCAAGGCACAATAAAACATCTGGAAGCGAGAGCCCTCCTATTCAGGGAGCTGAAATTGCATTAGCTGCTCTGGCATAAAGGACAGGATTAGAATGACAGACCTCCCCACTGAAATATTTGCTTCTGAATAAACTTGTCAAATGCAACAAGGGGTGTCATGGCAAAACTTTCCCGCTTCTGCTGTGAGAAGAGCTTCTGTCGCTGTGATGACAAGAGGGCTGTGTTTAATTGAGCTGCATTTTGCTGCTGTCTGCTGCAGGCAGATACAATGAAAGGGGGAAAAGGCCAAGTTCAATTCATTGCTATCAAGCTTCCTTTCTTCTAGGAGCAGGTAGCAGCAAAATAATTACTGCAGGCTTAAAACAGGTGTGTTGTGGCAAGGATGGGGGAAGCAAGAAACTGCTGCAGGAGCTTGGCATTAATTTATGCTCAGGAGAGATTCGCCATTCTTTATGGCACAACAGGGGACCCTAAATATAGTGGGGAATACAAACTAAGGAAGATAATGGAGAAGCAAAGCGTCCTTCAATACCTTTAGAGTTCATGTGTTATTCCTGTTTGCCAGAACCCACTCTGGTGAGCATTCACTCGGCATAATGAAAGGGTAGCTTACCGTGTAGCTTTGTAGAAACTAGGTCAGGTAAATTGGAGATGCTATTATAGCTTTATTCATCTTTAAACTATAGATCAAATAGTTCTAATAAAAAATCTAAAAAGGGTATATTTCAGTAGTATCCATCACAAAACTCTCATGTCATTCAGGACATTAAACTAGACAAAGACCACAGGTCTGGCTTGTAATATTTTAAGAAGTTATATAGGCAATTTGTTGATAATTTATATACTTCAAAACATGGTCCTGACTTAGAAATGCTTGTCTTTGCTCTTTAAGATTACTGTTTCTCCCCCAATATTTTTCCTTTGTTTTAGATTACTCAGTAAGAAAAAGCAATACCAGTCTCACACCTTGGCTGGGGGTTGGAAAGGCATCTCCACAGCTGGGCAGTGGCTTTGCCTTGCTCAGGGAGTTTGGGCACCAGAAGCAAATCTGTTCCATTTGTGCAGCTTTCTTTGTGGGCTAAAGTTCCATCCTCCTTCCTCACAGGGCTGTCCAGCCTGTCCTGGGATGCCTCACTAATGTTGTGTCTTGTTGCTTGTGTCACCTTGATGTGTCTATAGAACACTGTGCTGAATTAACTCAGGGGTTATTTCCCACTACAATGATGGCAAACATTGACAAAATCAACTAGAAACTCATGCTGCAGTGAGCCAGTGACATGGAGCCATAGAGGCAACAAAAGTGTTCTTTCTGATTTCTTGTAGGGAATTCTGCATTTTCACCTCCATTTAGAAATCAGAAACGGGAGCGTATTTTAGATTGGGGCATCTCTAGCTGAGACACTTCAGTTTTGAAAGATTAAACAAGAACTCTCTCTTTGGTGCCAGTTTAAAAAGGATTTGGGGTGAGGCTTGGTGGCCTCGAGGCGCCTCATCACAGACCCCGTTGGGCTGCAGGGCAGGAACAGATCCAGAGGGGCCACTCAGGTGGAGATCCTGTCACACAAACCAAGAGAGACAAAATCCCCAGCTCCCAGGACATCACACAGCAGCTGAAGTACAATGTTCAGCTGACATGGGTGAATTCATATAGTTTAGCTCTTGAGCAAAAAATGAAGCATGTGGATTTGGGAGTCTTTTAACTGCTCATTTTGTTCAAAAATGCTAAAGCAAAGTGATTCAACACTTCCAGGATGTTTTTTTTTCCCACATGCTTCTAAATTTAAAAAATGTTTTGTTGGTTTTTGTGGTTCCAGGGTTACCCCCATGAAGCAGTGATATTGCTCAGGGGAGGGGGAAAAAATCACATTTCAGTTCTTTCTTATGATATTTTTTTTAAGTTATGCACAACAGATGACAACAGATATGATTAATATTAACAGAATGGAATAATTTTGTTTAATTTCTTCTTTGTGAAGTCCTATTCTTCTTCATGCGTGGATCCCAGGGGAAAAAACAGTTTAATATGATTTCTGTTCCTCATTTACTGTTTGCTAGTCTCAGACGGTCTTCTGCCCTCCCACTGCAGTGCTTTAATAGTGACTTTCCTCAAAGATATGGATTTTATTGTTTGTTCCCTGAGCCCTTCACAAGCAGAAAGGTGCATCTCAATTATTCGGAAGAAATTGTCTCCCTGACAAAACTTTCCCTTGATATTTTAACTGAACACAGCCCTACTCACATACTGATTTGTTGCATCCTTTCAGCTTAGAAGTCAGTGTCTATCGATGAGTTAACTAAGCTGATAATTTCTAGCCCTTAATGTGTTTAGTGTGCTTCAGCAAGAGTTAATATTGTTGTGGAGGTGAAGGTTATAAAGTGTGTTGGTCTGGTCTGGCAGCTGTAGTGCAATTTCCAGGGGAAACTGGAATTAAATGTGATTGTGTGTGGAAGTGTATGAAAAATTGTCTGAAAATACTGCCTGTAAGCACACAGACCACCTGCATCTTTAGAGCTGGCACCTGGACACTCCCTGGAGTGAGGTGAATGTTCCTTTGTCATGGCTGTGGAGGGAATTCAGGGACATGAGCCCCTTTCAACAGTCCAATAATCCTGGCAGCCTCTGGGATGGGGGATAAGGAAGCAGAAATGAAAGGCGAAAAAAGAGAGAACCCAAATCTAGGACAGAGGGGTAGCTAACGTCAAGAAGTAAATTGCTAAGTGAAAAGGCATGGAGATTAAATAAAAATAAATGAGATGGGATTCTGGCTCTGTCACACATGAGACTTTCCTTAGGGGTTGGGATAGATTTTGCTCTTGTTGGTTGATGGAATTCTCCATCCTCTAAGCTGACTAGAGCAAGCTATGAAAAAAGAGCAATTATTTCTTCTTTCTTGCCTGCTTTTAACAGTTTTTGGTAAGCAGGGAAACAATATGAACTATGTTAGTGAAACAAATTGGGTGCCAAGAAACACTGGTGCCCTTGTATAGGATAGAAAAGCACATAATCTGAGATGTCTGTGAGCTGTTGTGGGCTGAAATAATTCCTGAGAGTTTTCAGAGCAAACAGGACCATTTTTCCACGAGTTCCCCCTCATTTCTCCTTCAAGTCCTCTCTGTTGTGGCTCTTCCCCCTTGGGCTAATTGATTTTCACTGAGTTTTTCCTCTAGTTTTTTATCAGTTGATTAGAAAAAAAAACAGAGCCAACCTGCAAGTGTCCTTTTATCTCACTACATGAGAATAAATTACAGCAGCAAACTCTTGCTTTTCGGGAGCTTTTCTACTTTTTTTCCCACTACTCCATCTATTGTGCCCATTTTTCTGGATTTCACTATTTTTTTTTTTTAAATAGAAAATAAAAAATGAGTGGTTTCCCAGTAATTTGATTGATCAATTTCCCATTCTCCATCTGCTCCATATAATATTTGCTCCTCTTGCTACTTGGCATTTATTTCTGTGGCCAATGGACGCAATAAGGGATTGTCATTTAATTGTTGGCAGAAGTTAAGATGATCTTCTCATTTGCACTATGGCCTTGCTTTTCAACCTTTCCTTTGTCTTTTGCAATGCAGATCACTACTTTAAATTAGAATTGTAAAATTATCTCCTGTGTGGATTTGAAAGCCACTGCCACAGCATAAACATCTTTCAAGGGCTTTATTCTTCAATCTTGTGTATTAAACCTGATTTTATGTTAGTTACTAATGAAGCCTTTGCTGTTGTCAAGGCACTAATGAGTGCAAAAGGGAAAAGACAACATTGTAGTATGTGTGAACTTAGAGAATGGGTTTTAATTGATGGGTTGCAGTTCACCATTTAGAAAATGTGAACCGTCTGGAAGCCGCGGGTGGTGAGCTTTGTTCGCTTGTTTTTTCTTCAGTAATAAAGAACTTTCTGTCAGTGCTGGAAATCACAGAACTGAAAGTTTGTGATAATTTTCCATGGAGCTGAAAAGGACATAGTGCCTGGATGTTTGCCCTAAATATATACCTATAAATACACATACTTAGCCTAATTAAAAAGAAAATAATTTGGAGTCTCAACTTTTTAATTCTTACATTTTGTAGATATTTCTTCCTTCTGTCCTCTGGAGAAAGCGTCTCTTTCTTTAAGTTTGATAAATTTACTGAAGGAAGTCATAGAGCCCCCCTGCTTTGTCTGTTAATTGTATTATTTCCATTTACAGATGGGGAAACATGGAGAGGTTGAATGGTTTGCCTGTGGTGTGGTCTGAGTTTGTCTCTTGGTGTGGGTTAGAATTGAGGGAGGGAAATCCTTAGCGCAGTGACTGGGAGCATTGGGAATAACCAACAGGTCTGGGAGTGGAGCCTGGAGCCTGTTTATACCTCCTGCACCAAACTGGCACTACAAAATGAGTGAAATATAGGTGAAAACATTCAGACATTAAAACGAGGCTCCAAACGACCCAGTTTGCTGTGCCTTCTGGTTTGATTTTGGCTCAGTTCCTAATCTAGTTCCTCACAAGAGAAACTCCTACTGTGAAGAGCTGCTTCTTAATAATAGAATATTACTTTACTGATTAATATTTGTTGGACACTCAGTCTAATTAGGGTTTCTCACAGCTACTTTAATTACTATAATACGAGGTTTAACTTAAGCAAAATATTCCAGATGAGTTTAGCGATGCAACTTAACCCTGTACACGGGAGCATGACAGCTGATGGCTGGGAGAGAGGAAAACACACTCCTTCCCGAGCCCAGGACACGTGTTTTGGAATGATAAGATGTGTCAGTATTTTTGTTCCTGAATCAGAAGATGTAATACCGAGGATTTACAGAGGCTGGGAACTCTGAAAGCTCAGCCTGGGGAATAGCTGCAGTGAACATGATTAACTGGATAAAGGGGAGCTCTGTGCGGCGCAATTGAGGATGTCAGTGTTTACTCACTAATTGAAACTGGAGAGGCAGAATTAAAAGCTTGTGATTAGTAAGGCATGCCAATATCTTTGAGGACTAGCTCCTGTCTTTTCAAACATGCAGAGGAACACGGGGTTGTTTTTCTTGGTGAGAAATTATCCTATTTCTTCTACGTCATTTGCGTTGAAAAGTGAAAGGTGAAATATGGAGATAAGACCTTGGAAGAAATTAATCACTAAGTTTTTCTTTTCAGGATATCCCATTTCAAGCTGGAGGTGTAGTCCACATTCATATTTGTTGAATATCTTGGTGGGAAGAACAAAATATCTTAGTGGGAAGTACAAAAAGACTGGGGAGGTCTCACAGCCCAGGCCCTGTTTTTCCAGGGAAGAAATTTTGGAAGAAATTTATCACTAAGTTTTTCTTTCCAGGATATCCCATTTTAAACTGGAGGTGTAGTCCACATATGTATTTGTTGAACATCTTGGTGGGAAGTGCAAAATATTTGGACTGGATTTTTGTAGTAAATCTAAACACCTTGGCAGAGCATTAATGGGGGATGAAGTTTTTACCAGGCATGAAAAAAGTGGAGAATTCACTAAAAATGTGACCTGGCACCTGTAGTTCTCAGTTCTCCACTTGTACACCTCCAGTGCCATTTGCAAATCTCACACCTCAATTTCCTCTCCTTTTATAGAAAAATGTTTAAAAGCAAAGTGTGTTCTTTGCTATGGGGAACAAGAGCTAAGTTATCAATTGAAAAAAGCCCCAAAAACCCAACAGATTTCTGTGCATCAGTCCCGTTAAATCAGGAATGATGACCTTGAAGTCCAACCTGAATTTTGACATAGTATTTACCATAAACTTGCACCAGAAGTTCACATTCACAGCAGAGGACTCGAGTCCTTGATTGATAAAATGTCTGATAAGACAAATGTTGTGGGAATAAATCCTTTTCATTTTTTTCAGGGACTCAGACTTCGTTAAAACTTTGTTCTCCTCCTTTGAAATTGTTTATATCAGTTTAGGGAAGTAGGAATATATGTAGCTTCTGAAATGCTCCTGCTTCATAAGATGTAGGAAGACAAGGGAATTTGATTATTGAAAAACGGTCTCTTACAATATTTAAAAAAGAAAAATTAGGTTTCTGGTTTTGCATAATGCTGATTTATTTTGAAGTGTAATGCTTTATGCTTTCACCTTTGCAAACTGATTCTTATTTAGGAGATGAAAGATTATGCAAAATATAATATTCTTGTATAATTTAAACTGCCTGATAACGTGCTATAGCCTCCTAGAATTCAGACCCAAACATTAGGCATTGATTTAAAAAAGGCTTTTAAATAATTTAAAATTGTTCAGTGCTGAGCACGATCAGCACCCCAATCATTTTCAAATAAAACTACCTATAAAAATTGAAGCAGATGAATAATTTTAAATTGCTTTATACTGTGCAAGCACAGAACCCCAATCACTTTCAGGCTGAAGCACATACCAGAAAAAAAAGATTGAAGTGCTCCAGTAAATTTAAATTACTATATACAAGGAAAAGGACCTTTAAATTATTGGATACTTGGATTTTTTCTTTAAATATTCTTATTTTTATGTACAACCCAAATAGTTTTACTTTGTCAAAATGAGCCAAACAATCTGTTTTTATAAACTTGCAAAATATTACATTAACCTCTGTTTCATGTAATAATGGTGGGACATTCCACAACCAAATGTCACATATCCTGCTGCAGGAATTCTCAGCATTATTATTATCAAAGCAGCATCCAGGGCAGAAACTCACATTTTGCACAACTTCTCATGTGTTTTATATTTATTGCTTGTGTCTGCTGCCTGTTGAATGTCACGTGGAACCGCTGATTGGTTTGGTGAATAGAGATAATTATAGAACAATTAAGTGTACTGGAAGTGCTGTCCACAAGATTAAGTGGGGAGGCTAAAGTGGCTTCCTGACCACTGCAGGAACTGAACTTGGTTTAAAAGATGGATTCCAAAAGCAAATCATAGTTTATTGTAGAGGTTCCGTGGCGGAGTGTTTGGGATACAACGTCTGTCCTTGTGCCTCAGGACTGGCAGCTCTTCCTCCATCTGAGGAAAACGTTGTTCTCGTGGGTACAGATCATTTTCTACGATGATTGTTTCTACAGTAAACAAAAAAAACCCTTCACATTTTTAGCAATTAACATCCAACATTTCCCAGAAATACCATTCCTTGATAGTTGAAAAAAAGTTCTACTGCGAAGAAATAAGAAATAAGTATTTAACAGGGTGTTACTGAGGCTTTCTGCAATACTCCTGAGATCTCATTCTCAACGTGTCAGGGTTTTCTTTGACTGCCTAATACATGTGGGGTCAATAGTTGTATCTTTTGCATAAAAGATTTCATTCAGCTTTTAAATTGCAAGCAATTATAAGAGAGAGGGTTATAGACCAGGGTCTTGGTTTCACATTATTTATGTTCTAATTAACTTACCTGACTGATTTTTTTTTTTCCCCCTGCTTTGGCTACTAAGTGTTGATCTTTAATAGTTATCATGTTCCTAGCATTAATGGGTTTTATTTCTTCAGAAAGGTCATTCTTGATGTAATGTCACTGTTAACACAAGGGAGCCTGTAAGTTTTAGACATTTTGCTTGATTGTGATGCGCTCAAAAATGTTGAACTACTTGCTGTCTTTCTCCTGGGGGTTGCTTTCACTCAACTCAGAAGAGTTAGTACAAGTTCTTTTTAATTTTTGACTGTGTTTTTGCAATTCATTAAAAGTACTCCTCAACGAGCAGCTGACACAGCCAAAAAGACTTGGGTCTTTTTTCAAAAATCCTTTTATAGTTATTTCTAGACGACTCCATGAGCTTAAGGATTACTACTTGCAGGTAAATACAAAAGATCTGGAATGGTAAAATGAGCAGTGATGCAAAAACTTGGGTCAAAATGAATTAAATCCACATATGGTTACTACTCTACTACTGCTAAGGTACAGTTACTGCTCTTCAGGAAAAGAAAGTAAAATCACTTAAAAACCAGCACTGAAGAAGATTTCTAAGCTCAGCTCACAGGATTTTTGTGAAAATGAGAAACAGATGAGAAGATAGATAATGTGTTGACCCACTGAAAGAAGATTAAGGTGATTTACAGCCCTGTCCTCACTGAGTTCACCTCCGAGCGTGGTTTTTAAACAGAAATCCATAGGAAGCCAATCTTCACAACTATTTATTTTAATACTATCATACTATTACTGCTCTGTATTATTCGTTGTAAAGAAAAAATAACCATGTGACATGTGGATACCTTTGTGACAAAGTTTTCTATAGCTTGTTTTACAGAACAGATTGTCCTCTTCATGTTGGTGTCAGATAAAAGCACGTCAAAACTGGTAGAGAGGTTTGTGTTGGGCTCCTTGTAGAAATTTCTCAGTTTTTATTATGAGTCTTTGGATGTAAGACTTGTTTTTTCTCCAATAACCTTGCTGGAATCAAGGGATTTTACTTGAAAGTATTAATTTTTAAAAAATCTTGCATTTGTGAGTGTTTAGGAGAAGGTCAAAAAACGTTCAACAAATCATTTTTTGAAGTTGAAAACCAGACATTTTCACTTGTCCTTATACTTTTATGAGTTCTGGGGGTTGGTTCCTGTTTTTCTAATGTTTGAAGGTGATAGAAGTGCGTTTGTGTTTAATCCTCAAATCCATGTTATACTTTCAAAGGTTGTTTTCAGCAAGCTCATTTTCAGTTTTAGCTTAGCAGTGCAAAAGACAGATGTTCGGTGTTACACCGGGTTTAGTTTATGCTGCAGTAATAATTGCTTTAGACTCTAACTTTGTGGAATATGAGGAAAATAATAGGTGGAAGGTTGCTTTTTCTTTTTGATAACTATCACACTGCTGGGAAATTAAACATGTATCATGTTCCTTAGAGTTTCCAGCCGTCCTATCCAAAACCCACTATCTGCTGTAAGAAATATGATTTTAATTTTTTCTCCAACAGCTTTTGCCACATCGGTGTTTTCCTACATGGAATAATGACTTTGCCCCGTGTAACTTCACGTGGAGTGTTTCAAATATGTTTAAACAATTTTTAATTTATCTCCTTCTTAGAAAACAAGAGATCCATATTTTCATTCATCTAAGTGCTTCACGAGGTCATTACTGCTGGAAAAGAGGATCAACCTGTTTATTTCATTAGGCAATAAATAACTAAAATGTTTGGTGTTAGCAGATCTTCAAACAGGTTATTGTTGTGAGGCAGTTTAGGTTTCAGCAATTCCACACCTTGCAGTACAACCAGTCCAGAACTCTGACTTTCAATGTTTCTTCTTTATGCCCCTTTCACTGGTACAGGAGTGCTATTGAATGGCTCATTTGCATTATTCTGTGCCCTGTAAAATGAATTTATTATGCAGCTTCTCTAAATAGGCTAACCAGTTGTAATCTCATTCTGGTGGTGTATGGGTTTCAGCAAAACATGATTACTTCTTTCATAATGCCTAAAAATAAACAAAAAATAACCTTGGAGCCCAACCTGTCCTTTGGCTTGAGTCTAGAGTGTTAAATGGCATTATTAATCACAATGGGTAGTTATTTACTTGTTAAATACTTGAGTAATTTAAAATATTACTTACTTTGAGCACAAGTAACAAGTTTTGGTCTCTGTTATTAATCAGTAAAATACTTAATGAAGCGGGATGACAGCCATTCCCTGGAACACAAAAATCTACAATGTTCAGATACATCTACATAGCTGAAAGAGTAAGTTGATCCTGCACTCTGAGCCATGTGGGTACAAATCATTCTCAGCTGGGAACTCTTTTGGGTCCATGGGCAGATCCTGAGCCTCAGCTAAAAATCTGTGTGGAGAGGGAAGGCTGAGCTTGGGTTCTGGGCTGGAATATCTCTCCTGATCGTGGGCAGAGCTGGTCCCCATCTGGTCAGAAAGGGCACGGATTTAACAACACATGAGGGTTTGCACCTGTGTTTATATTTCATAAAGATTAATCCTGGCTCTGTTTGCAGAAGCTGCTTAACATTGTTGTAGGTAAATGGTGGCCGTACCTCCATCAATGTCAAACCTCTCAGCTCTTTTTGTGCTGGTTAATTTTAGAATGATTGCGGGCCACCAGCACGACAAGACTCCAAAAGGAATTTTAGGAAGCATTAGGCAACATATTTCGAGCTTAAGGAAATATCCAGACCCTGGAGAGCATTTATCTGGAATTCTTTATGTATTTTGCACAGAGGGAACTTAAGCAGGCACAATGAAATGTTACTGAGATGATCACAGGGATGTGTCCAAATAGAAGGAGATGGAAAGAGTTTGGTTTGTCTAGCCTAATAAATCGAAGATTTAGAGGGGACAAAGGTTAATTAAGTTATGAGACAAGATTCGTACAGGAATAAATGGGTGCAAATTGACCGTGAACAAATTTATTCTGGAAGATATGAAATGACCATCAGAATAAGGGTCGGGAACTGTGAAATGTAGGAATTATTTATGATTGGGATCAAGTGATCTGGCCAGCAGATCACTGTGCCTGCTTGTGACACCAGAGGTGGTTCCTGTATAAGGGTTTTGCAGAATCACAGGATTGTTGGGGTTGGAAGGGACTTCTGGAGATCATCCAGACCAACCCTCCTGTCAAGATGGGTCACGTCTTTCAGGTGACACAGGAACGTGCCCAGATGGGTTTGGAATGTCTTCAGGGCTTCCTTGGAGCTCCCAAGTGTTTCCTGGGTTCCCAAGTCAAGGAAAATCTAAGCTAGCACAAGTTCTGAACCATGGAAAATATGTTAATAAGAGTTTATAAAAAAGCTTATTTTAGGGTGCAGTTTCACAGCAGCTGCCCCAGGTTGGGGTGCAGACTGGGGAGGTCTCACACCAGGCCCTGTTTTTCCCAGCTGCATCATCCTGTGGGCACTGGGATTCACAGAACTTCGTGGTGACTGGGCTCGGGGAGCAGATGGGACTGGGAGAGCAGGGAAAGTGACCGGGGAGAGAGGATTGTCCCAGCTCTGCCTCGAAAGCGGGATGCTGGCAAAGCGCTCCCGTATTATCCCATATTATCCTCCTTCAGTCTGGACAGTCTGGGCTCCGTGGTCACTTTGATCTCTGAACAGACCCTGGGAGCGATAACAAACAAGTAAATCATTTCTGAAGAAAATGCTGGTGCCTCTTCTGGAGCTCCTCAGTTTCAGCAGGCGAGGGGCTGTTTGAAACTCCCTGTTCTGACACCGCCGCTGGCAAATCGCTTCTTGAATAACTTAACGAGATTCCCAGTGCCAGGGAAGATGCACACCTTTTACTGAACATGCCATAAAATTCTTATAATAAACACAGGTACGCAAGGAAAGTGCTCATAAAAGGGAAGTTCCTGCGGTAGATAGTCTCACAAAAGAGTTTGTCACATTTTGTTTCCAGTTAATGGATGCCTACCGCAGTCGCACCGCTTCGGTGACAGGAGAACTGAATTCATTTAAGCCAATAAAGTCGTGCTAATTTGCATTTTCATAGCCCAGCCTTCAGTACTCCGAGTGTGACTTTCCCTTTCAGGACGGAGCTGTGCAGTAAATGGATAGGTAGGCCCTTTAAAAGGGTATTTATCATCCTTGAAGAATCTGAGTGCCAAATCTTAATAGCATTTCTTACAAAAATGACTGGAATTCTCTATCAGATACGGAGGTAGAGCTGTAGAGATTGTGAACAGTCTTTTTTTTTAACTTTCCTGATAAAAAGCAGTTAAAGCCTGAAACAGTGAAAACTTCCCTCCCAAGTGGAAATATTGCATTAAAAAATGCCTTAAATTGTAGCATTCTAGAACTCAAATTAATTTAAAAGAACTGTGTGTTTAATTAATTTAGTCACATTCAGAGATAAATAATTCAACATACCTTTATATAAAGTTAAACTACCTTTGTTAATTATGCCAATCAGAGGATAATTTATTCAGGCTTTTGAGGATTTTTTTTTTTTTTGTTCCAGTTGATATTAAAAAACACAGAAGACACAGAGAACTTCATGTCCAGCCTGTGTGTGTGATTTGATGAAATAATTGCCTTAGGACCTGCTGACACTCTAATTGGAGTCTGCATAATGCAGAATCAGAACCTTACTCAGAGCAGGGCTCTCTTTATTTTAAGTATCCCTCAGTTAATTTCATTTAAATAACTCCCTCATTTAAATCTAGAGTGAAGACTTCAAATTTCATCATCTCCCTGTGCGTGTGTGCTGTTTATCACTTGTTTCCTTCTCTGATGGCTTCCTCCCTATCCATTTTTGTGGGTCTGGTGTTGCAGCACCTGAACATGAAAAAGGTTTTAAGATTCGAAGATCTCAATCTGCATGATAAAAATATTTTGTCATGTGCAATTTAATTCAGTGTTGGCAGTTCTCATTATTCTGATTACTTTTTTCTCTCCGTTCTCAGCTATAAGGATCACCGTATTTCTCATGAAAATCCGAAGTTTTCATATGCAAAAACCAAATTCCTTGTTCTCATGTTTCCACAGAAAAGCTCAGAAGCATAAATTTTCGATACCCACTTCTAAGTAAATGAGTCAAATAAAAAAGAAACCCCAAACCCACACTTTAAAAGATAAAAAACCCCAACCCTACCAGAAACTCCAAACAAAACAACCAGAACCAAAACCTCTTTTCTCAGGAAATGACTCATAACTTTTGAACTCTTGAAATTATTGCTCTCAGTAAAAATGTGAGTGATTTCAATTGTAGCTCCTCCTTTTTGTGTTCTGTGTTGGTTTGTTTTTATTTCTGATTGCTCTCCTGAAGTCAAAGGTAGAATGCGGTCCTACAGAATATTGCCCTCTGAAATGAGACTTGTTTACATTTCCCGTGTGCAGAATTCCCGTCTGGGCAGATGGCTTTCACAGGTGTCTGCACCATCTACATTTCTAATTAAATAAAGCCTTCCACAAGGATGAATTTCACACCATCAGAATGTGTGTGAAATGCAATTAATATTCTGCAGCTCGTGTTTCCGTGCTAGGTGATCTGCTAAAGGTAGGGCTAATGAAGATATGAGGGTGTACACGGGAAGAGGTGAGAAAACTCATTTGCAGAGCAAGCATGTGGCCAAACTGAAACTGTGCAAGTTGAAAAGAACGTAAAGATTCTGAAATTCTTTAGAAAGACCTTTCTGAGATGACTTTCAGTCACCAGAAGAGGAGGTAGAAGGATCCACTTTTTTTGAGGTGTCGTGACACCCAAAGGTACTTTATCATTAGGGGCCTTATTAATTTCCTCTGCAGTACAGTATAAAATTGCTCTCCTTTTTTGCTTTCCAACCATTTTCTACATGAGCAGCCTTCAGTGCAAATCTCGAGGTCACTAAAGGTCACCAGCATGTGCATGCTGGTTTATTAACTAAAAAAAAGGTGTTTCTAAGGCTTGATGTCTCACCAGGAGTACAGCTCTAGCCCAGTGGCCAAACCAGCACTGGAGTTATCTGAACGATGACATTTCCTCACAGAATGGCAATAAATTCTGAAAGAAAAGTTGTCAGAACATTAAAACTGAGTCTCTGCTCTGTACATTTTGTAAAAGCAGGAGCTTAAGAAAAGCTTTGATTTTGCTTGTTGGTGAACACAGCATCTGTAGTCTGGGTAGTCACGACTCTGCATTTCAGACTGATACCCTTTTAGATTTTCATGAGCAAATTGTTTGCTGCATAACTGTAATTTTTGTTCAGGAATTTGGCTTTTTTCTTGGTAGCAGATCCTTTTGTACTAATTGCCCAGCACCTGACTAGATGTGTGAACAATATTTATATATTCAGAGTTCTATGTATGACATTTAAATATTATTTACAATGTATTTAGCTGAAGTCTTTCTTTAGACAGCTATCAGCCCATAAACCCTTCTATTATATAAAAAAATACAAAATCTACATGGTGTTTAAATTCAGAATGTATTCTGCTTTGAACGAGTCTCTTTGCCTTAAACATATATCTGCTTGGCTTACTTTCTTCAAGATATTTTTAAAAACTACTGTCCCCCATGTGAAGAACCTTAACAGAAATTATTTTAATGAGATAGATATCTAGTTCAACAGAAGTTTCTTCATGAGAAAAATAAATTAAAAGAATAATTTTCCTTTTCAAAGACAATTAACTGTCCATGTGATGACAGATTTAACATTTTGTCTGACATGTTGAGAAGAAGAAAGTGCCTGGAATTGCACAAGTGGAATAAAATGTTCCGTTTCACAGCAAGGCCAAGCTTGAGTCTCGTAATTATTTTAAAGGGAGTAAAGGTCATTTTCTATTTGCTGCATCAGTATTATGTGAGGCTTCTGTACCAGGCTTACAGAAGTTAACTCTTGACCCATTTAGATTGCCCAGATTTCAAAGTCAACTTACACTGTCACAAATCTGATAAAGTAGACATACTCCCTTCTCTAAGTACTGCCACAGATGATGTCCAAAGAGGTTTTTTATTTATAACTCTGTAAGACAAGAGTTTCAGCTTTCAGGCTTGAGTAGCTGGGAGATCAGAACACGATTTGCCTCTTCCTTGCTGTGTTAATCCTCTAGGGGAAGAGCTGTTTGTAGATAAATTTTGGGATATATGGCTTGGACTGTTTTTCTGGTGGGGACTCATTATATAACTTTGCTTGCCTCTTGAGATGGGAAGAGGTTTTCTCCCGCTGTGATTGCATTTTTATGCATATTCATTCAGGAACACTGAGTCAGAAAGACAGGTACTTTAAACCTGCACCTGTGCACACAGAAAATGTGTGCAGAAGATGCATGTGTGCATTTCTTCCTGTGCATATGCCCATTGAAATGCATATAAGGCAGGTTTTTTAACAATCAGTAATCAAGCTTTATGCACCATGTTCAGGGCAGGCTCTGAATACCTCAGTTCACATTTGCAGATGTCTCCTGCTGGAAGACTGAAGGAGACACGTCCAATTCTCAACCCCAAAATCTCCAATAAAGCCAATATATCAATGTCAAGAAGGGAATGAGGAATTGGGAGCTGTGGTTTTAAACCTTTTTAAGAAAGGCAGAAGTGGTGTGATGACACAGAAATTAATGGTAGTCAAGTGTATTGCACTTTTCTTGGTGTATTACTTTAAATCTTTCTCTTCTTTCTTGGTTAATCCTTCCAATGTGGAGCAGGTCAGGATGGAAGGCAAAGGTGTCCATCTGCTGCATCTGCCTTCCTCCAGATTAATTGCCATGAAATATTCTGGCTGTTCTCGCAGTCTGCTGGCACTTCTGGCCAAGCTTTTATAGCAACTGTCAGTGACATGAAACAAATGATCCAGCAGTTGGTCTCCACAAGAACAACTAATGCAGACCAGGTGGGGCCCTGCTGCCTCTGGATTTCGTAACGGGATCGCAAAAGACTTAAAATGAGTGGGAAATGCAAGAAGAGAGAGAGCAGATCATGTATCACTGTGATTTAGCAAATGGACCGTGAGTGGTGGGGAATAGGGAAACATGCAGATGCTAAAATATTGCGGGACATCGCTTTAGGATCAGGATCAGCAGACTCAGATGATAAAGGAGTGGAGGTGGGACTGGGAGATGCTGCTGGTGCCTTGGGAGACATGAGAGTGCAGTTGTCACCCGAGCTGGTGAAGGAGAAAAGAGCCTACAGCATTCACTGGTGTGGTATTGGGGAGAAGTTGTCTTCACTTCACACCAGAAGAACTTTATTTGAAAAACTGTAATTGAGTGTTGAGGACGTCTTGAGTAAACAGACCCATTTGTGCAGGGCCACTTGAATTTAGGAGCAAATGTCACTCAGAACCCCTGTGTCTGTTTCCTTGGTTGCCACACGTGCTTTCTCTGCTTGATTGCCCTCAGGCTGCCCAACAAGGAGCAGATTGGCCACAACAACTTTGAGATCAGAGTGGTCAGTGCACCACCTGGAAGTCAGGTTCTATAAAACACCTCTAGATGTTCTAAAGCAGAAAGTACTTCTGAAAATGCAGTTACATATATATAGGTTGGAAAACATGATTTGGCTTTTCCTGCTCTTAACCTTGCCTCCTTTTGCCTCCCTCTTTAACCTTTTAAACTTTTTAGTAATTTCTTTTTGCTTGCTGCTTCTTTCTTGACTGTTCTTACCTCCATCCTCTCATTTAAATGCTGCCAAGAAAAATAGCCTTTAAGGTGGTTTTCACTATTCAGGGATAAAATACTTCAGAGTCTGAGATTAGAATTGTACCTATTCGCAGACAATTTTATTTTGCTTTTAATCTTCCTCCTTTGATGTCCTTGTGGTGACATGGGACTGGGGTGACCATGTACTAACAGTGACACAAACTGTATTCAACCAGAGCCTTCAGATCCACCTCCACTGTGATGCACACGTTTCTTTTTCAGTCCTCCCTTGGTGTAAACAAGCTTTTGATTACAGGGAAAATGGACAAACAGTGGCTTAGAGGGAAAGAAAAGGAAAGAAGCAGTTTATACTCGCTAGCAAAGAATTTCTTTTATAACTGAAACTTCTGTATGTGAAACTTTACCTTTGAACATAGAATTTCTTCTGCAACTTGGTGATCAACTTTGAGACAGATTTGCAGTTCTTCATTTATCAAATTATTCAAACCAACCTGCATATGCTTAATTTAAGGATGTATTAAGTCTAGCTTTATTCAGCTAGGCCTCATACATGTGACTTTTAGGAGCAACATTACATCCGATGTTTTCATGGACCAATAACATTCTCTATTGATATTCTGAACTGAAATTCACCTTGAAAGCTACTATTTTGTAATTTCAATGCCAGCCCATATATATACAAGCAAAAACCTTATATAAAAAATTGTTTAGCAAGATTTGAAGGGGAAGTGTGATGTGATGGATATTTTGTTTTATGAGTATGGAGCCCAATGTTTTGTTTTATGAGCACTGAGCCTAAACCCGGTATGGTTCCCAGAAGCCAGCATGATGGATGAAGGAGTGGATGTTAAAAGTCTATTTCTGTTTTTTTTTCCCCCTCAGGTTCTGCTGCTTGCATGTGCAGAAGATTTAGAATGTGTCCCTGGATTCCAGCAGAAGGTTTTTTATATTGAAAAGCCATTTGAATTCACAGAGGACCAGCTGGTTCTGAACCGTATGTTATTTTCATATATTGCTATTGTACCAAAATCAGAATTGTTTATGTATTCATTTCATTCCTGCCATTTATCAGAAAGCTTTTTTTGTTTTGTACCTAAGATTTTGGATATTGCCTTGATTCAGTCTGAGTTCCCCTGCATTAATCCCATGTCTCTACAGATTTTACTCTGTTTTATGTATTAGAAATGGCAAAATACAATATATAATCATTTAGGGCTATGTGAATATTGTGAAAACATAGAATCAGACACTTCTTAAAAATTAAATTTACTGTGATTTTTTTTATAATCTTACCTATGAACTTGGAAATCAGGACTTGCCTATCAATATTTCTATCAAATTATCTCTGCAACTCAGATTTAGAAGTTTGTATTTTGAAAGCATTCACAGCTGATACAAATCCAAGTCTTTACATGAAATTCAGAGGCTGGAAGGAGTTTGGGATCATCAGTGACAGCAAAGTGTCACACAACTGGAATATTCAGTATATTTCCATTGACCAGGTGTCACATTGTAAAACCCAATCTGGCACCATATACTCAAAGCATCAAATGGAGGGAGATTTAACTGTTTTTCAGTTCTGGTGTTAGTTCATTCCAGTACTTCAGGGTTACAAATTGTTCGTTCAGTTCTGGGACTTTGGGACTTCAGCACTGTCAAACAAAAGTGGTGCCTTATCCAGTGGTCAATGTCTTTAAAGTCTTAAAAGGATTTTAATGCTGCCATTTTCATAACTTTAAAAACCCAGCTGCATTTTTACATGTGATATTTATTGCTAATGATTTCTTTGGCGTGCTTGGACGCTGGTGCTGAACCAGGAATTCTTCTGGGTGTCCAGCACCGGGCAGTAGTGCTTGGTTCCTGTGTGGAATATCTGGATTCCACAATAGGATACATCCTACAGCTTGGTGGAACCAGGAAATGCAAACCAATATTACTCACCAAATGCACGCATTTCCCATCTCAGTTCCCTCCAGATACCACTGCTACATATTGATGTATTTTCACTTTGGGTGAAGGTGTAATCTGTGCACATTCACTTTAAAATAGCACTAACTTTTCAAAATGAAGTGTCAGAGTTAGTTCCCAGAGTCTATTGAAATAACTCTCTCAAACTTAAGTAATTCAGCCTTTGGAGGTACTAAAATAAACCTCTAGGATAACATTTTTAGTCTCAGCATTTTGATATGTTGCTTAGTCTGAGCCGCTTTTTCACAGGAACTTTGGATCACGAGTAGTAATACTAGTCAGAGATGTGAGATTGTTGTTCAGCTAAGAAAAGAGATCTCAAACTTCTTATTTCTTTGGGAAATTTTGTTTTCTCTGAAATTCTTATCTTAGAGTTGTCAAAAACATTATTCCTACTTGACTGAAAGTTGAAACTCTTAGAATAGAATAGATTTAATAAGCATGCAGATTGGAAGACCTATTAAGAAAAACAATATTGATAAATTAGTGTTAAATTAAAACAACTTTCGTTTTCTACTTTGACTGCCTCAGAACTTTGAGGCTGTGGTGTGTCTGGCCAGATCTCCTGCTGGTTTGGAGAGGGTCACCCCAAGGATGGGTTGGTTCAGCCATGCTGACCAGACTGCTCTGTGGTGACCCAGGCATTTGCGGTGGCGTAAAACGAGCACAATAATTAAGATGCCATCATTAGTATGGGGAGGTGGGAAGAGCAGGAAGAGACTCAGAAATGCCCGGGAACAATCTCTGGAATTAAATTATTTTAATAAGCAGACACTAAATTGGCCTAATGGGCAGGGTTGGACAGAGGCAGACTGTCGGCACGGGATCCTGGTTAATTCAATCACCCCTAAACGGGCTGTCCTTCATGCAGCACCATTAAACCTCAGCACAGCTCCTTCATTTTAGCTGTCGACAGAATGGATAATTTTAATTGTCTGTTTGAATACACTTTGCATGCTCTTGCATCTTTTCATGACCATTACCATTACCAAGAGCAGTTCCTCTTAGCAGTTGCATTGCAATGCGAGGCTTACCAGGGCTGTGTAAATTAATAGAGCAAATATGTAAACCAGGCCTAGAGCAGTGATTGTTTTTTGTAGTCCTCAATAAGCCAAGGAGCTCCTTAATTCCTTTCTGAAGTGCAATAAAGCAGTCTTTGTTTTTTTCTTTTTCAATTTAAACAAGAACCTACTGTACATTTTATTGCTAGCATCTCCCTTGTAATTAAATATAGGTTGTGGCTGGTTCTTATGGATTTATTACTTCTACATATGGCAGTGTTAATTATATTTTACATTTACTGATAGGAAGAATGAAAAGAAGACCATACTGAGGGTACAGAATTTTCTCTTATTTCTTGATTTGTAGCAGTTTTTATTAAAGCCACTTATAATCTGGCCATAACAAGTCCAGCTGTGTGTGCATATTCTCCTTCCTATTAGTTTCACCGGTATTCAGTTGCAATTAGTTTTTCTGTCATTGTGCTCAGGCTGAACTGTTTTTTTAAATTCTTATTTATTTATTTGTTCTTGCATCTCATCTAGTAGCAACCTCCAGACTTTGACCATTTCTTTGTCCCAGTTTGTTCATTATTTTTTATCCCCTCAGACCCTTTCAGATCTCCTTACAACTTGTGTTTTCTATGACCATAAACAAAATAAGGCATTGCTCTTTTACTTTTGGTCTGCCCATTTTTTTCCTCTCTGTGCAGAACCAGATGCTCCCTTGCTGTAGTGGGAAAAGATCCATGGAGTCACTTTCTGGAAATAGTAATTATGTCCACATAATTATTATTCTAGCAAACGATTGTGTCACTGTTTTTTCCTTCCCTGTAGCTTTTTTTTAGTTTACACCTAGGACCATCTTTGCAATCCAATAGAGAAGATCATCAAGATTTCCACATTCTTGACGAAGTGCTGATTGACAGCGTTTAATTACAGGTTTTACACCTGTCAGGAGCACCTGTGGCCATGAAATGCCTCCCTGTTGGAAAGCCTGTCCCTGCCAAGGCTGACAGGTCACTGGTGGGGACAGGGCCCTGCCACGCTGGGCTCAGGGAAAGTTCCTAATCAGCCTCAACAAACGTGGGAATGTAATTGTGTTACATTAATCACGTTTATACTTAACACACATCGGGCCTGGCTTTTGGGGGTATTTTTAATTGACAATGAATCAAATAGTGCACTTGAATAATGGAGGCAATTAACATAAAGCACGAGGTGAAGCACTGTGCATACTAAACTGGGGAAGGCATTGCCAGTGCTTTAAATGTCAAAACAAAGGAAGTTTTGACCCTTACTTGAAAAGCTTTAATTTGGATGTTAATTAATGGCTGACCTCTTGTGTCTCTTACGTGATAGATTGCATGTTCAGAGCTGTGCTGCGTCAAGATCAAGGTTTTGTCTGCCTGCATTTGGGTACTTTTTGTTCTGTGGATTTTAAAGAAGACCTTTCTATTCAACCATATTGAAAATCATTGTTTACTCATATGATGTGAAATACCTTTGTGTACTCATTTATGTTTAAAAGCAGGTTTTCAATTGTCTGGCAAAGCTGTGACCTCCAACAAGATTTACTTTGTTCAAGCCAAATAAAGCCTGTAGAAAGATCACAGGCGACCATTCCTCCTCCTACATTCTCGTGTGCACACGGATCACGGCCCTGGTGGGGCTCACATCCAAACATTTCCTGTCGATTCCGAGCTGGTGCCATGTGAGAGCTGTGATTTATCACATCCACCCTTCCCACTGATTCCATGCCAGTTGAGTGCACAGATGGCCTCTTCCCGTGCCTGTTTCATGCCACCAACAGTGGTGCTGTTCCTCTCCTGCTCGCTCTGATCCTGGAGTTATCCCACCCACCTCATTCATCTCCCCTCCTTCCCTTTGCCCACACCTTGCACGGAGCCAGCGTGGCAGCCTCATTCAGCCCCCTGTGAATTCCCAAAGCCTCTGCAGGGCTCTGACACGAGGTTTGGATGCCAGTGTTAACTCTTCGTGCTGAATATTGCAGAGTTTGGGTAGCTGGGATTGCACATGGTAGTTGTAGCTTGCAAAAGAACATGTTCAAGAGAGGTAGGATTTTAAGCTTAGTAATTTCTTGCTGGGAAAACTGTCTGGGCTTCTGGGTAATAACTAGATAACTGTGGATTTTCCACCTGTTCAATGTGTCCTGGCTGAAACAGTGTTGTGCCTTTTCAAAATGAAGAAGTTTTTAATGCATTTCGAGTTTTACAAACATCTTGAATTTTCTTTCAATTTACATAAACCGCTTGCTGTGTTAAGAACGTGCTTCAGAAGATGTTGAAATACAACTTGGTTCCTGTTCCTTGGCGTGTGGGAACAGGATCTATGGAAAGGCATCTCAACTTTCCTACTCAGATAGGGCAATGCTTGTTTTATCCAGAGATATGTCTTAATGGGCTCACACGCACGGATAGAACTCGAATACCAGAGCTTCAATCTGACACTTGGGTACATGGTTAAGACCAGGCATCTGGAACTCTGTTCCATGTGGATGGAGATATTGGTCAGCATTTGAAGCCACGCACCTCAGTCACACTATTCCTATATAAATGGTTACAGGAAGCCAAGCTCATGTCACTAGAATTCAGGGAAATATCTGAGGGTGTGTGCAAAATGGTTGCAAATCTGTGGAAGTTTTAAAGTGGGAGGTTGGGAACTTTGCAACATGTTTGTGGAGGCAGGGTGAGGAAGATTTTTGTGCACCTAAATACCTGATGCATTGCCTTCTAATTGAAGTTTGATGCTGAACTCCTACATGGAGGGAGAAAGTTGTCTGGGAATACATATTATGACTAAATAATATAGAATGTCTCCAAGGTGTCTCTGAGTAGATACATGCAGATTGGTGTTGCAGCACAACAATACCACATCATCTGTTTGGCTGCTTTCACACACGATTAAAGCAAAACAAAACAGGAGAGAATAGTTGTTGAGTGCCAGGTGGTCAGACAATTCCCTCCCAAGCAGTGAGTGTCAGCTTCCAGGACCCGAGGGGGAAGGAGTCAAAAATAGACACTTTGATTTTTATGCATATATATTTAATTAAACCAGTGTTTGAAAAGGTAGGGCATTAGATTGAGCAGAGTGAAAGAATTATTTCGTCTCTGAAAAACATCTTCAGGGCTGAATCAAAACCTCTCAAGGGTGCAGTCAGCTCTTGTGGAATAACAGAGGGAAAGGCATATGTGTTGGTGAAACCTCCTCTTGGCATTTTAATTCCAAGGTGGAGGAAATGATCTAAACCCAAAGTTTGCTGTCTGTTTCATTGAGAAAAGCCAAACAATCCTGTTTAAAAAAACAAAGCAAAACAAACAAACCCACAAGAAAAGTGGCTGAGGATCTCTGCAGTGACAGTGAATGCTCTGTTAGTGGCTTGGGCTGGATTTAGGAAGATAAAAGTAGCAGATTACTTGGTTTGAGATTTAATTTGTTTCTGGAGACTTTCCAAGAGCCATAATGTTTCGCAGCTAATACTTTTTTGAAATACGTGTGGGCTTTGGTTGGCTGAAACATGCCAGCTGTTCTCCTAATAATCTAAATCAATGGCCAACTGCTCGGTATTAGCAGGTTGGGTCTCTTGCTCCATGCAGTGCAAACCTTGGATTAATAATGTCCCCAGGTGCTTTGGTGGAAGACTTTGCTCATTTCCACTTGGCAATTTCAGAACAAAAAAAAATCATGTTAGCTAAGCTATTACTCCTCAGCTGATTACCCACGCAGGCCACGAGGCAGCTCCTTCTCTGCAGGTGCAGAAATACCTTGGGAAGCCAAAATCTCTTTTAGGAAAATGTAGGTGGCTTGGCTTAGCTTAGGGCAAACTCCATGAGCAAATAATCTGACACTGCTTATGGCTGGCAGTGTTTTAACAGGGCCATCTTCCTGAGGAGTTGAGAGGTGGGGACATGGGGTTTCTGGTTCTGGGTTAGAGCTGGGGTCACTCTGGGGAGGCCCCAGCACCAGCCCAGCTTTGTCAGGAGGAAACTTTGTCCATATCTGACAAAGAGATGCAAATCCCCCCACACTGAGACGTTAATGCATTTCTCTAGAACATTTCTTGGTATTTTCACTGACTGCCTTTCTGACAGGACTTTTAATTTGAGGATCTTAGGAAAGCACCATTCAAAAGAATCATGGCTAGCTAACCTTTTCCATTACATTTCAAAGTGCAGTGTGGACATTTAGCGAGAATTAATGGGAGTATGTGAGGTTAAATCTTCCTTTAAACATAGAATCTTATTTAAGTTAATGATATCTTAAAGCGTGCAAGTATTCTTGAAAATAATTGTAGATGTAGTTCACAATTAATTCCGAGCTTTTAAGATTTCTCTCTGTTAATCCAAATCAAATTATAACTTTTCTAATATAATTATGATCATGTTTCAACTTGCAGTTTTTCTTTCCCTTTGCTTATTTAAATCAGTCCTTTCCAGGCAGAGCAGTCTGTCTGCTTTAATGGACACATCTCCTTTCCACACAGCTTTCCTGTGCCATGTGATTTCTCAGTCTTGCCTTGAGAATAAATACCACTGGCTGTAAACTCAGGAAGTCTTTCAGAAAGTTCTTGGATTGAGGGATTTTTCTAGCTGGAGGCTAAAGCTCTGATTTTGTTTTATGCCTCTGTTCAGCTTATCCACCTGAACTTTTTCCTCTAGAGAAGGGAAAGAAAAAGTGACTTTTAATGGATTTATTCTGGAAACTCTGGTCAGTCTGGAATGACTTTGTGCATATTTGAATGCCTTGTACCTGCTGCTTCTGGGGCAGACAAGTGAACCTGTAGATAGAGGAGTAAGTGCATGTCATATTCTGATGATGTGAATATTAACTAAAACGTTTGTCTTGTGTTTTTTTAATCCCTGAAAAAAAAATCAACCCAGGCAAAGGGTAGGATTTGCTCAAATAAGAATCCTTGCCTGAAAGGGATTATCTTTAACAAAATTTGAAATTCGTTTACCAAAGAATTTTTTAAAAACACTTTAAAAATAAAACTGGGAGCCCTGGGAAGGCCTAAAATATTCCTATATTGACCTGGGATATTGCTTTTTAGACAAGAATTCCACTTACAATACTTATTTTGATTTGTTTACTTTCTTTAAAAAAAGAAAAGCAATAAAAAACCAAGTGCAACCTTCGTCTCTCAGCTGTGGAGAGAACTGAAGCAGAACTGAGGGGCCTTTAATAAAGCAGCAAAGCAGAGGCAGTGCTGGAGCAGCTTTACAGGTCGTCGATAGCAGAAGAGAAATTCCTCCCCGAAGTTGGAGCCAGCACTGGTAAATCTCTGACACGTTTGAAACACTTGCTGGCAAGTACCAGAACCTAAAAGCAGGTTAGACTGAAGTAAGTGATGATCTCCTTGATGCACAGGACCATTCTGCCGCCAGGGAGTCAGGTTTGTTTTACTGAAGAGCAAATTGTGAATCTTTTCTGCCTTATCAACAGCATTGTGAATGCTCTGGCTGGACCTGGATTTATGTATAAGCTGGATTGTCTTGCCTTGGACTTTTTCTAAAATGCTGTAAAGCAGGTTGTAGAAAATGGGTGCATTTTTTTATTTTGTTAATATTGTATTCTATAATTAAATGTATTTCTATTCTCTGCTAACCACACTGATAGCAAACATGGCTTATGTAAATGTACTAAGGCGTGTGGGTTTTGTTTACCTTCCTTTGTGTGGCAGTGAACCAGAGGCAACACAAAATGTGCTCTGGTCTGCTAAAAACCCAAATTGCCTGGTTACAAGCAGGACCCCTGCAGACTTTATTTAGCTGGAATTTTAATTACAGTGCCAGCTCTCAACACTTACAATAAAACAGTAGGGAGACAACTATAATTTGACCTTTATAAAACATTAACACCAACCTATACAAAAACATAACTTCAGCTTAAAAAGAATACAGTGGGAGGCAGAATTCAAGAAATTATGAAAACAGTGTACTTGTGATACTTTAACTTTTGGAAAAAGCACAGCAATGTGCTCGTGTGGACAGCAAAGTGTGATATTGGTGTGTTTGGTTCCCTGAACCATCTCGTGATCCTCGGACAGAAATGCTGCATTGTTGGCAGAGAAGCCTTTTTGTGGTTTTCCGTGTCTTGGGGAAATCCGTGCTGCTGTGAGTCTTGGGGTAAAGGATGCTGCCCAAACCCCACGGGAAATGCTGGTGGGTAAAACCCAGCTTGTTTCTTTCCCCAGAAAAGCCAATTCAGGAAGCTTCAGGTGCCCACCCATTCCCTGTGAATCTCTTTGCTGAAGTGTTTGGGACAGTCCCTGTGATGAGCTGCACCTTCCTCCTGTTGAGGGTCAGAGAAGAATGAGGTGGGGAAGAGGAGGAATGGAGCAGGACAGTCTGTGCCTGTGTTGGATGGGAATGTCAATGTGCCAGCACTGCTGACCTGTGAAAGGGGCAACAGGACTGGCTCCAGGGTGCAGAAACACCAGAAATGGTCACAAATCCAAATGGAATTTTGGTTAGTTCTGGCTAAAATAGTCCCCAGGTCGTGGTGTGGCAGCTCACAGTGTTTTTTAGTTCTGTCATCATGCAAAGATGATGCATAGCGTGCTCCAGGTCTTCTCTTGTTAATTCAATATATAATAAGCATAGGTAATAAATGTCACCTTCGCTTTTTTATGAAACGGACTTGAAGCTGTAAACATAAGGATATTTTAAATGTTCCATAATAAAAGGAAAACTTGAAGATGTCTGAATGGCAAGGTTACAAGTTGCCTTCGTGTGGCCTGAAACATTTTTCTTTTGCTGTTTGCTGACAGGTGAAGCATCAACTGCTAAAATCTCTTCTTCCCTAACTTTTAATGTGATGTTTCACAACACATTATATTTGTGTTCAAAGGTGATGCTGGATACAAACAAAAGTTATGGAGGGTAGGAAGGCAGTTATTAAATATTGTGGCCAAGATCTTTCCAGGGATTCATTCTGGCTGAATGAAAAACCATGAGCTCAGCTGCCTAAGGTTTGGTGTTTCGCTGTCTGGGTACTATTGCTCTGGTTTTTTGGGATTTTTTTGTGGTTTGTTTTTAATCAAGGCTCTTCTAGCTAGAACTTTTATTCAGCCTGGTTTGTATTTATGGAGGAACCACTCAAGTGCGTCATAAAAAAATATCGGAAACAGCGATTTTATAATATTTTTTCTAGAGCAATGAAAGCAGTATTGTGGGAGTTATACAGCGTAATTTGCAACCAAAGAGCTCATTTCATTTAAATTTTTAAAAGTTACATTTGTGACAGAGGAAAGAGTCTAAAATTATCTTTAATAACAGAGCTGATGAGTTCACTCTTCCGATTAATAAGAATATGCAACTCTCCAAATGTTCTGTAAGATCTGGTGTTTCTTCTGAGAAATCAGTCAGATCTCATGCAGGTAGGAAGAAGGTTTTTGGCATAATAGAATAGCAGCTTCTCTCAATTGTAAATCAAAATAAGAAACTTTCTTTAGAATGATATTATTACTTCTGGCACTTCACTTTTATTCTTTGAGACGCTGCCTTTAATAGCTTCTCCAATAAAGTTCGAAGAAGCTGAAATATAGAAGCTTTAACACTTCCATAATAAATCTATTAATTGTAATGCTTCTGAAAACATTAGGCATTGACTACTTACTGCTGTTTTTATAAGTCAGCATCACTTCCCAGAACTGCCTGATACTAACTACAGTTAGCACTGGTAATTAATTGAAATGAAATTACTCGAATGATGAATGAGGGCTGGACACGCTCGACTTAACTCTTTCCGGCCCTGTAGCTGTGCTTTAGAGCCTGATTTAGAAGGTGTTTAAGCAGCACCTTAATTTCAGTTCCCTGCAGACTCTGCAGAACTTTCTCAGGGTACCAGAGGCCCAAATCCTCTCAGCCTCTGCACCAGTTCTTGCTTACACAGGATGTCCTTTGGGAAAGGCTCTGGCTGAGCTGAGAGGAGGCTGCTCCCTATGCAGCCACACAAAAGGAAAGGTGTGAGAGCTTGCCAGCACATGAGTTTTCTGTGCTGAAACAGATGATTTGGGCTGATTATGCCCAGAACCATCAACACAGCAAGGAGTTCAATTTCCACGGGTGAGTGCTGCTCCTGCTGAAATTGTGTTTTTCTGCACAAGCCTGTGCCAAAACTCTCATCCTTCCTGTCTGCAGGTGCTGCTGGGTTTTAGGTAACTGATCAAACAAGTCTAGACCGGTCTTTTTAATGTTCTCTTAACGACCTCTTAAATACAATGAATTTCTGGATCGGGACAAGTTCCAGAAATAGGTGCAGGGGCTGGAGCTGCACCTGCTGCTGGCGGTGTGTGGGTGAGAGCCTCAGGAGGCTGGGGTGCTGAGCGTGGCTGGGGGAACAGCTGGCACTGCCCTCAGGAGAACTGACAGATTTAATGGTTTAGTGAAGATATAAATACTTGTTAAGTGAGATTGAAGACCGGATTACATGCGGCCAGATTGAAAATGGTAGGTTATGGGTAAAGGTGATAAAATTGATCTCTGTTGAGTTTTACTGTTCATACAGGTCTCTAAAGCCAGGTCTAGAACGAGTCTTCCTGCTAAAGCTTGGGGTTTAGAGAACCCAGAGGCAGCCAGATTTCAGTTTGTCCTCTGGGAAAGCATCCGATGAGTTTAACAGAGCTTTGCCAGTTTAGGAATGGTGGGAGAGCGCTGGTTTCACTCAAGATAAAGTGTTCTAGATTTCATCCTAAGTGCTTCTCTCTGTTAAGACAGCAGAAGCAGTACCTGCAAAGATCACCTAAAGAGCCTGTTTAGCCCAAAGGACGCTGTGAGGTTCCCAGGCACGGCACAGTTCAGGGATCCTGCGCACAGCAGGTCTCTGGGGTTGGGAAGGTGGGGCTGTGCCAGGGGGTGGCACACGCTGAGCCAGCCCCAGACAGGACTGAACTGTGTGCTGGGGTGCTGCTGCGAGGTGACAACGGGTCCTCCTGCCTCTGTGCGTTGTTTAGAAAACAAAAACACACCACCAAAACACCAAAACCAACCAAACCCCACCAAAACAAATATAAGCACAGAACAGAGCCTTCAGAGCAACACTCAGGCAAATACAGCAACCTCTGCTTCTCTTCCTGCCCTCTCACCTCTCTGTGATTTTCTGTGAGACTCTTTGTGCCTATCTTTGAGTTTTTACACTGTGTTTTCTTGTTGGGGTTTCCTGAGGAGCAGAGCTTTTCCTTGAACCTGCCTTTGCTGAATACCCGGGAAATTGAAATCTTAGCTGCCCACGTATGCCTGTGCTTGATCCTTCTTGTTGCTCCTTTCTGCTGAAAGAGTTTTACTTCAAGTGGATTAATTACACATGGATTAAATGAGTGATTCCACAGCGTGGTAGTTTGCCCTTTTCCACAAGTTAAAGTGGTTGTTTCAATCCTTACTCACCCGAGTGTTTACATTTTTAATGCTTTAAATCAATCGATGAATAGATAAAACCATGAGAAGCATCAGTGATTTCAAAATCAGTATTTTTATAGGTATTTTAATAACTATTCAGGGAGCTGGACCTGGAACTTGCTCATGATGTTTGCACAAGAATATTTGGAGGTAGTGATTTCAAAGTACGTAGGAACATTCAAACTTTGCTTTCAGTAGAAAGCAAAGGAAAAATTGCCTTCTTTTCTGGATTTTCAAGTCATGTGCTAGAATAGCATTCTTATGGCTATTTTATTTTCTTTTTTCTTACAATAATTAATTGGATAAATCTGAAATGGTTCCAGCAAAAGGGGGCTGGCACAGCTTGCTGGTGTAGGAGAGTTTTCTGTGAAGCAGAGGGGACAGTGCATGCTCCAGCAGCTTAGAGCAAGCAGTGCAGGTGAACTGGAGCCTTCCAGATCCTGCTGGGAACATGAAGAACATGAGGTCTTCCCCCTCCAATGTATTGCTTTGTAATTCTGGATCCTTATTTATTTTTCCTCCATTTGTTAGAAATTCAACATTTGTTTGTCGAGAGGAATGCTTTCTCTGGCATTGAACAGTTTTTGACTTTGTTTATATTTTGGTAAGAAAAATGATTTTTGCTTTTGAATTTGGTTCTGGTGGAAATCCTCAACACCTTCTGCTTGGCAGCTGAACGAAAAAGAAATTATTTGCCCAGCCCTAATGGTGTCAGTCAATTGATTTCCCTAGAACACAAGACTGCGTTTCCTCTCTGGGATGCCCCAAAGTGATCGCTGTTAATGATAAATGACAATGGCAGTTTTTCAGAGAAATGAATACCTGGGATGTTGTTCTGGAATGAGAACAGCAACATGGATGCCCCTGAAGGATACTGAACACATCTCCCTTCTTTTGCACATCAGCTGCTCCTTGCTCATGGATAGGCGATGGAAAAGCCACGCTGGGATTGATTTGATTTGATTTGATTTGATTTGATCTGTGATCTGATTTGCTCTAGGAGGAGCAGGGTTATCAAGGGCAAAGGGGATGTTACCTGGGCCTGCCCTCCTGTGTGGGAGACAGGAATGGTTGGAATTTCACTCGTTTTTCAGAGCAAAGCTCAAGATCGTAACTCACTGCTGATGGTTGATTTCCAGGAGGTTCATGGATTTATTGAGCATGTGCTTCCTCAGGGGTATTTGTTTTGGAGACTTTAAATGGGAAAAAGTAGAGAAACCTTCCCTTGAAAGAAGGCAATTAAACAAGAATGAATAAGTTATATTTAAGGAAGAATTTTTGATTAGCAGCATCCCCTTCTAATAAATTGTCCTGATCTCAAAGCTCCTTTTCTGCCATGCTGAAACCAGTGACGGTTTTTGGCCAGTTCTACTGGCAAACCTGAACTCTGCAAAGTCTGATGTAATGAATGCAAAGAGTGTTCTGTGTACTTCCCTTCCAATTCTGTGCTAAAAATATACCTAATTAGAAGGATTACAGGAACTGAAACAGAATGGGGGAAAACATACATTAATTTTTCTCCCAAAAATTAGAATTATAATTGACAATTTTGATCAGAAGGTTCTAAGGGTTTGTTGGAATCTCTTGAGTTGTAGACATGAAATCTTACAGGAATTATAAAAAGTGCTGAACACTGATCTGCAAATGCCTTTTGTAGCTGACTTCATGCAGTTTTGTTTTACCTCTGGAAAGTAAAATCAATTTCAGATTAACTTTGACAGGGAGGTGTTGAGGTGTGTGAGTCAGCATTTACTCAGATGTTTCTACCAGCCTGTTGGGAAGACAAAGAATTGTGATGGATATTATCAATAACAGTGCTAGCCTGAAAGGAAAATTGGCAAACTAAGTTAAGAAACACTTTCCTGCCTTGTCCTGTCACACTTCACAAAAAACTAAATTATAAGTTGTTATTCGTGTACAAAACTAAAATTTATCTTGAGATTTAGGAACTTTTTTCCCCTGCTCTACCCCCTCTTTGTAAAAACCCCTGCTGTTATTGCTTTTACTGTTTTTTTCCGCTTTGAAATCTGGAACAGCTTTTTTTGTCTGAAACAGTGTGTTTGGTAGAAGTCAGTACAGCACGATTGAAGCAATGAGGGATTTCATTCTTTTTATCCACAATTGTGGAGCTATATTTAATAACCCTTTATAATAATCTTTCCACTATACTGAATTATGTATTGATTCTTCTTTTGCAGTAGCTTCATTACAGAATTCCAGAAGGAAAATAGGCTTTTAGATGTCAACCTGAAACTCTTCACAATTTTGAATACGGTATTACATAGAATTCTGTGAGGACCTAATCACACATCGTTTGATTTCAATGAAACAACTCTCATTGACTTCACTGAGAGCTGGCTGAGACTTGGCTTGAACTATTGCCGTGTTATTGAAAGTATAATAAGCATTTTGATTCAATTTTCCAACTCTTTCAAGCCTTACATTTTAACTCTTGCTCTGTGCATGTGGTCCTGCTGCACAGATTCATGGATTGTCAGGTTGGAAAAGCCCCCTAAGAGCATCAAGCCCAGCATCACCCCAGCACTAAATCCAGGTGCCTCCTCCAGGGATGGGGACCCAGCCACTGCCCTGGGAATCCTGTTCCAGTACTTAATTGTATTTCTTCTTTCAGTGAAGAAATTTTTCCTAATAGCCAATCTAAACCTCCCCTGGTACAATTTGAGGCCACTCACTCTTCTCCTACCACTTTTTAATTTTGAGATCGACCCCACTTGGCTGCAGCTTCCTTTCAGGGAGCCGTAGAGAGCAACAAGGTCTCTCCTGAGCCTTCTTTTCTCCGGGCAAAACACCCTCAGCTACTCCTCCTCATCTCTGGGCTCCAGGCCCTTCCCAGCTCTGCTGCCCTTCGGCCTCACTCCAGCCCCTCACTGTCTGTCTTGTTCTCACAGTACACAGGGCACTGGGAACATGACTGGAGCTTTCAGAAGGACACTTGTAGAAGAGACTTTCAAAGTAAAAAAGTATTTACGCTCTTTTTAATGACAGATTTTGTTGCTGGAGCTGCTGCAGACGCTGTGTGTGACAGAGGAGTGTGGAAGCTGGGTCTGTGGCTCTGGGCGCACGGGCTCCTCTGGCTGGAATTCCAGGGGTTAACAGCTCTGGAGCACGCAGGGGTCTCTGGTCATTGATTTTTAGTGGTTGCTGTTACAGAAAGCACGTGTGGCATTTAAGAGAGACAAAGCACCGTGTTAAAGTTAATGCCTTGGATTTGCATCAAATCATCTGTAATCCACGTGGACCCATCATAATTTATACCTGGCTCGGCCACAGCAGTAATTCTGAAACTGTCACGTCATCTGCAGCAACACTTGTGCACAAGAGGAATGGCACGTGCTGCTCACTGCAGTTGGTGTCGAGGTATTTATCTCTCCTTACCCACAAGGCTGCCCTGAGCTTAATTGGTGTTTCTCATTATTTTTATTGCTAGGGAAAAAATAGGATTAAATACCGGGAGAGGAAGATAGCAGAGGTTTTGCTGCATAAGAGAAATAAAAATCAGTTCCTGTTTGTTTCTAAACATGATAAAGGTGACTAGGTTTTTTTGGTCTTCCCCACTGCCCCCAGAGTCTTGGGGGTCTCCTGAGGATAATCTTAATAGGATAAAGTGGTCTCTGAAAGGCAATTAGCAAGATTCCTATGAACTGGGCCATGCACGGGCCATGCTCAACCCTCTCCTGATTAATGCTCATCTTAATTCCATTTCTTGGGATTTATTTACTCATTTCATGTATAATGTATTTAGTTCCCTTAGCTCTGCTCTGCGGTTTGAAAGCATCCTGGTGCTTTTCAGGTCCCTGTCCAGCTGTACCTGTGAGCAGCCAGCAGCCCCAGAAGGGCTGGGTAGCAGTGGAAAGTGAGCTTCGATCACAATCCGTACAAAGTCTGGCTGGTACCAGCAATTGAAATAATTAATGCTGTAATGAGGCTTATGAAAAAGGGATCAGCGAGGAAGACACGGGGCTTTTTAGGATGAAATTCAGCATCTTGTGCCAGCCCTGCTGATTTTATTTAGAGGAATCATATTTCTTTGGAGGCGTGCAATTCACAGTGTAATAAAACTCTGGGGAAAGTTCTTCTCTCTTACCATATGCCTTGTGTGCTATACCACCAAAATTGTTTTTATTTCTTTATTTTTTAAATTCTTTCCTAAGATAAAAATTCAAAAGTTTGTCCCTTCTTACCCAGTCTTCATACATGGCTGCATCTGGAGAATTCCAGGACAAGCCAGGATCTGTTTAAGTGTCTTCCAGCAGATACTATTACATATGTTTAATTAATTTTGCACCTTTACTACTGCAACTTCTCTGTTCAGGAAGACTCTGCCTCCAGGAGGCTTTTGAACTCATTTGATGCGCTTCAACACCTTTTGTGAGCTGCACTTATTTCTTTTATGTTTATTTCTGTCTCTGGAAATTGGTGCAGTGGGAAAGCGAGGTCCCTGCCACCCACCTGCTTCTTTGAGCTCAAACACTCCAGCACCAGCCCACCTACAGAGCAGAAATAAGCAAACAAACAGCTCTGACCAGAAGGTTTCAGCAATTGGCATGTCCCTCTTGTTCTAAAATTAAATGAGATGCAGAACCTGTCTCCAAACATCCTGTTTGAGGGGTAATAGAGAGGGGAGGTCCGTTATTGAAATTGCATCCTATTTACACCACATACAGCAGCATCCTGTAGCTGGTAAATGTTCTAACTTCCAGAAGTAATATGACCTCTGAGGCAGGGAATATCTTTCTGCATCTATTTTCAGTTAGTGAGAATCTTAGTAGACCACTGCTGGAAATAAATGGAGATTAGTAAGTTTTCCTGGCTTTACAGCACAAAATGTTGAAAATATTAAAATAATTCAATATGTCCTTGGAAGATAAACACGAATAGGGCACTGGAGGCTTTGGAGTTTTGGATAATGTCATTTCTCGGGGTTGTTTGGGGGCACTTTGTCCTGTGCACAGGCTGTTGCTGCCAAGCTGGGAACCTGATGCTGAAGGGACCTTTACACCCAGGTGGTCACTTCGAGCCCCTCATGCCAAAATAGTTGTGGGTCAGATCTGAACTGGCTGGAGGCACTGTCAGCACCTGCTGACTTACTCCTTTATAGGCTCCCTCAGGACCTTTGCAGTGTTTTCTCCCTGGAATTGCTTTTATTTAGCTGGTTGTGCTGTGTATTGATCTTGAGCTGCCAGCTAATTTACAGGCAGCATTCACCCAGCACAGCGTGTACACGGTGAGGAGAGGAAACAGGAATTCACACAGTCCTGTCCGTGGTGCTCATTAATGCTCTGCAGCCACATTTTCTGTGCTGGCAAACGGAGCGTGCCCAGGACTGCTCGATGGCACCTTTGCCTGCACCCAAACCTTTGAATCCTCTCACTCTCAAAACCAGAGTGGCTGTGTGCAAGCTGCTCCCTGTGCCTGACCCTGGGCCCCTCGAAGCAGGGCTGGAAGTGCAGTGGGGTGTCGTAATGACGGACACGGCCCGGGGAGGAAGGAGAGAATTGAACTTAGGAGTAACTAGATAGAAATGCTTATTTTTATTTACATACAGTAGAGTTTTATACTCAGAATTACATGAAAGTCATTGGATCTTAGTTGACTACCTACTAGGGTTATTGGTTAGATTTTGAAAACACACATTTGCTAAACAAACCTTGGTTTTGCAATAACAGCGTTCAAAAACATCTCACAGGTGCAAGATAGGTAAGTTATTTACAAAAGCCCGCTAGCTGTTTTGCAGCTAGTTCCGTGAGAAAGTAAGAATGCTCACGGACACAGGCAGACACTGAAAAATCTCTCTGCCACTAAGTTTTCAGCATCCACAGTGGGGCTGCCACGAGGAAGCACGAATGGAAAAGAAAAGGAGCTGCACAAATGGCATTGGGGGCTCAGGGGCAGCTCTTGGCAGCAGGTGCCAGATGGGGCAGCTTTACCTTGAGCAGTTTTTACCTCGAGCAATTTTTACCTCAGTAGGGAGGGAAAATTTAAGAGCAGTAAGAGCTGGGAAAAAAGCGCTTAGGACTGTTGGAAACGCATATGATTAAGGAGATAAGATCCTAAAAAAATCACTGCTTTTCCTTGGCCTTGCTTACAATGCACAGAAGTACTTCCAGTTAAGTCACTGAGGCTGCTGGCAAACTCATGCAAGCACTTATGAGGAAAACATATGCTTGTGTGGAATGCTGACTGGAAGTTTAGCTAATGATCTATTCAGCTCTGGGTGCCACACACAGATCATGAAACATTTACTTCCAATAATTGGCTGTTTTGTAGTTTGGGGCTTTTTATTTTTTATTTCTTTTTGTTCTTTTTTAATCCTACTCAGGCATATTGACAAACATGGCTTTTTGCTCTGCTCTTGGAGAAAGTTGCAGCTGCAAAGGTCCCTTGAGTTATGCCAATCACTTGCAGATGTTCTTCTGAAAGCAGAAATTAAATAGAGTTTCTTGATGCCAATAAATTAAAGAGAAATATTAGATAGGCTCTTATCTCTAAAAATGTGTGCTCTGGTCACAATGCATCAAACACTGCTAATATAATGGTGACCTTTTAAAGGAAAACACATTATGCCGTAGCTGTCTTTGTATTATACCTGTGGAATGCTGGTATGCAAAAGTCAAGCTATTAAACACTGGGAGAAATGGAGTGAAAATAATCTATTTTGCTTTTGTCTGCTGTTGCTGTACTGATAGGCACATTCTTCTCCTTTTTCTGCTGTATTCAGTCGTGCTCTTCTTGAAACCATAAAACATAGAGATAGATCAAATACACGATAACATTTTGGAACATTATATCCTACTGAGTTTTGATGAGTCGGATCAAAATCCCAACGACCAAAAGCTGTTGTTCAGTAGCAAAAATGAGCAGAACTGCAGAGGAAGATAAGCAGGGTCCTTGTCTACCCTCATCATGGCCAGAGCATTAAAAAATGAGGAACAAATATCAGTCTAGAGACCAGGCACTTGCTCAGAACTAAGATTTCCGTTTACTCCCCAGAAGCTCAGATTTCACGTGAGCAGTTATTTTAGCAAAGATCCCTGAAAGGTGTTAAAGTACTTTTGGTGATCTGTGCCCATGTATTCACCTCTGTCCATCACAGAGATGTGGAATCAGAACTCCTTTCTTTACAAGTGTGTTCTGGGATTGATTAAACTCACATTTGCAAGTTACTAAATACCTGCAGGCACTGAGTCAATTCCAGTCGTGTTCCAGATATTTGCTGGAGAAGTAGGACTTAATTCCTAGGGCTGTTTTTCCAAAACCTTTTCTACCAGTTTATCCACTTGGAAAATATGGTGGGTTTTTTATTATTTTTCTTCTGTCTTCAGAAAAAAAGAGGAAACTTCCTTTGATTTGGCTGTTTCTTAGTAGGGCGGGCACAGACAAACAGAACTAAAGCATTTTTGAGCTTTAAGAAGCTCTATCTAAGAGGAGAAGGCTTTGCTTTCTGGCTTGGAGACGACATAACTGTGAGCTGCTTCATTTCAACGGGAGGGATGTAAGATTTTACAAGTTTGGTAGAGTTGCTTCTCCAGACACGAGTTTTGAGGTTTGATCCCAGTAGAGCTCAGCGCCAGGTTGGACTCCGTGGTGGTTCCAACAAGGAGCAGGTGCCGAGGCTTTGGCACTTGTGGAGGCTGGCAGGAATTTCCCATTCCTTGGGGTGTGTGGTAGAATTCCAAGTGCAGAGCTAGCACAGAGCAGAATTTGCTCCCTGAGGGCACCAATCTTTCGCTGCCACACCGTTTGCAAGGGGCTCTGAGGCAGCACAGGGAGTGGGAGATGCGTTCTGTCTGCACAGGGAGTTAAATAAACACCTCACACTGTTATAATTTTCTGGATTTCCTGCTGTATAAACAGCTGCTGGTAGCTTGTCAATCAGCTTGTACTTCGGTGCTGCTAATTACATAGGGAAACATTAAAAACCGACTAAAAAAAGTTTCAAGGCTGATAGCAGAGAAGTCAAAAGGTTCTCAAACATTGTGTTTATCTCCTCTCGAGATAAAGGTTTTTCAGAAGGTCTTTCAACCTGGAGGATCAAAGGGAGCATTTTGTTTGTAATGAGCACCCATCAGTGCATCCTTTAATTACCGTTCTTGTTGGTGTCTATTAACAAAAACCCACCAGGCTCTGCAGCAGAAAACATTAATTTGTGAGTAACGGACAATGTTGTGTGAAATACATTGCTGGATAGAAATCATTCAGTGTTTGAAGACTTAGACCAAAGTCATGTTTGGAATATTCTGTGTTCCTCCCTCCAGCCGATGCTAATTAACAGCAGTGCTTTGCCACTGTAGTCAGCAGGAGATGTTGAATCCCTCCATTTGAAAATGAAACCCTTTCTTGGGCTGCTCCCTTCCAAAGGCTTCCAGCCTCTCTTCCACCTTGGTCTGTCTGGAGAAGAACTCATTTGAAATTTGTTCTCCAGAGCCCTTTTTGTATTTACAGCCCTAAAACTCCCAAGGCTCCAGAGCAAACTCTTATTTTTAACATCCAAACGAAGCCTCTCAGCATTGTTTAATCAGGTCAGGGCTGTAGTTCTATGGATTCTGTGGTAGCTGCTACTGACCACTTTGATTAGCAACATTTCAGGCCGCAGCTATTGTCTGTGTGCCTGGCAGTGGATTTGAGCACACGTGGCACGTGCCAGGCGTGTTCCTGGCAGGTTTCTCATGTGAGGATCAGGAATTTTGATGCCCTGAGCAGTCAGAGGTGCTGGAGATGAGCGAGACTGCTGTCCCTGCCTGGCAAGGATATTGAGCATGTGAGTAGCCTTGACCACCTGAGCTTTCCTGGGCTGCAGTGTGTGTGCAGCAGGCCCCGACCCATGTAATGAACGAGTTTAAAAGCCTGTAGCAATTTTTAGAAGCTGATCTGTATTTGTAAGGTGAAGGCTCCTCAGTCTGAATTAGCTGCAGTGCAGAACCAGAGCAGTGAGCACAGTTAAGCACTGTGTAATTCCTTGTCTTGGTTTGAAAAGACAGGAGTCTAATTCTGAAATTGAGGAGCTTTTAGGCAATGATATGAGAAAAAAGAATAACAGTTCTTTATTAATATAAACAACAACAGTGCCCACTGACAGAGTCAGAATACAACCTGGCACCCTGTTCAGGGTGGTGGTAGCAGTCCAGATGAAAATGGTCCTCTGAAGCGCTGATCAGGTAGAAGGAAAGATCCTGATGGTCCAGTGAAAACTCTTGTCCTCTGGATATCCAGGAGCAGGAGCTAGCTGGTGCTGTACAGTCCCAGAGTCCAGCTTATATCCAGGTGGGAATGCTTGGCTCCTCCCCCCCGGGTGGAGCCTCTTACAGTGGGATGAGATGACTCATGAGTCATGTGGTGGGTTCTTAATGGCCCATTAGCAGAGATAATGGGCCCTGGATAGCAGGAGATAACAGTGCCCCAGCTGTTTTAACGGCTGTGGAGATGGTGATAGAATAAACCTATTTTTAACCTAGGACATTCCTGCTCTGTCAATAGCTGACTATGCTGACCAAACCTGCTTGATCAGCCAGCACAAGTGGACAAAGTTTAGGTGCCCTTTGCCTGTTCATGGGTGTGCTCTGCAGCTCTCAAAAGTCAGTCTTTTTCCTGGAGGATTCTTTGTCGTTACCCTGTATAAATTTAGCAGTATCTAAACCAGTGTTTAATTTGGATTCCCTATGAAGGAAAGGAATTTTCTGTGTCTGACTGTGTTGTTTGTATCTGAGGGCTCTTTTTAAATTCAGGGTGTGCATCTCTCTTCTGATAATGTGCTCTTAGAAATCTTATTCGAGATAAACTTCTCTTGCTGTTCTGACTTTTTAAATCAAAACCCCCATTTGCTGCACGTTTGCAAACTGATGAGTGAAATGTTCAGTATTTCTTTTTTCATTTCCTGTCGAAGGTTAAGAAAACTAAATCGAGTTTCAAAATGTCCATTTGTTCTATGACTTCTGTGAGGTGTTTGCCATCTGTGGTAACTCTGGGCATCTCTGAGCAGGGTGATGCAGACTCGAGGTCAGCAGAACTGAAGGCGAAGGTTTTGTAAGGTTTTTCTCTCTAAATTGGCACTTTATTTCAAAGCACACAGGGAAGAACTGCTGACATGGAACATGTAACAAAATTTCAAAGCCACCAAGAATGTTTTTATCCATTTTTCTTTTATTTTGAAGAAATAGTAGTAGTTATCTGTCAGGCTAAAACTAAGTTCTGTTCTAAAGGATGATGTTGAGAGTGCTGGACACTTGGAGGGAGAAAAATTAGACTTAGTAGAAGCTCAAAGATGTGTTTTTAATCCAGAGGGCTTTTTCTTTATCAATACAACCTCTTATGCACCAACTTAATTATTTCATCATTTATCCTCATTAAAAGTTAGTGAGTTGCAGAAATTACTGGTGTATATTAAGAAATTTTATTTGATGGATACTGCAAACCTTTCATGAATTACTTTCCTCTCTAGAAGAGTAAATTACTTTCCTCTGTCTTCCTCGTGTATTGGGATGTTTATTGCACTTAAGAGAGTCCTAAATAGTACATTTCTAAATTTCAGATCATGATAAGTGTCCCTGCCTCTCCAGAGTTTTTGAATAGTATTAACCTTAGAAAGAACCCCAAACCAAACATCAGCATTTAAAGTTTTGCTGGAAAAACAATTCTGTAAAGTATTCCTAAATGATTTATGATTAGAGTCTGCAATTATTGAAGTTAATGTACCTTAATGGACTTAATATAGGTGGAAAAAAAAAGGGTATGTACAGTGAAGGTTGCCTAGGCATTTACATTCAATTTATTAATTTTATTAATCTCTCATGTCTGAGACATTTTTCCTCAGTTGTTGGAAACAGCATCAACCAGTCGTTGTCTGTATTTTTACTGAGTTTGAATTTTATTTTATCTTGGAAAAAAAACCTCAGCCAAAAAGAACAAAACAGTTTTCAACTCAAAAAGGAAAATAGGTATTTTTGTATGCAGCAGGAAGAAGAATGCCCATTTTCTTTCTGTAAAAACAAATCTTGTGCAGCTCACAGTTCAAGGCGTGTAGGAGGACAGCTGAAATTCAGAAACACAGAATTACTCATTGTTAAGGAATGTTTTTATTTGGATGAAAACAGGTTTTGATTTGGCAGGGGTAGAGGACTTTGTTTAAGTAAATAAAATAGTATATTCTAGGTGTTTGCTTTATTGGGCAGTGTGAGCCTTTTTGAGACTTCACTACTTTTATAAGATGCAGGCCCAGGCAAAACCACTTTATTTTCTTTGTATGTGACGTGAGATCCGTCCCAAAGTTGTGTGTTGAATTTTTCTCTTTCAATAATATATGATTCCAAAATGGTAGAAAATTCTGTATTAAGCGAAGAGTAAATTCTTCCAATGAAAGTGCAAAATGCCAAAGTTAAGTTTACATGAAAACTCAGCTTTTTTCCCCTGTAAGAATGTTCTGTAATTGCACAGCTCCATTCTATTTGTCAGTGGAACTTTCTTAGTTATGTTTTCTTTTGAGAGCTCAGCAGAATTAGTGTCCATGAAATTAATTTATGTTTTAGAAGCCTTTTAGAAGGTTGCAGGGAAAAATGTTGCCTCCGTGTTGCTGTGAAATCATTCTAAATAATTGTGCTAAATTGTATTAAAAAGCTGCAGGACAGAGAACACTGAGCAGAAGGATAAAGGTCATGTACAATTTCTCCTCTGCAATTCAAGTGAGGCAATCTGACATTGCACAGTCAGCTGAGAGGCATCTTTTGCAACCAAATGGTTGGAGGGTGAATCCCAGAATTGTGGCTGTTTATTCCAAGCCATATTTTGATGTCCAGGTCATGCTTTGAGGTCCAGGGGCACCATTCCTCTTCCTCCTGACCAACCTGGGGAGGGGACTGGAAGGGAATGGAAGGAAACACTGCAACATGTGCTAATCTAGAGGCTTTGTACATCATGAAATTGCTTTTGGAAAAGATGCCTCTGACTGGACCAGCAAGACATCCACTGCTGTGACACGGTTGGTTTTCTTGGCACGTCATTTGTCTGCTTGTAGTTTCTCCAGCACACGTTGAATTTGGTTGTGACGAGTGCTTTGGACTTTCACCTGGATTGCTGAGGAGGAAGGTGGACACAAAGCAGAGGGGAGACCTGCCTGGGCCTCAGAGTGTGGGACTGTGGAAGCACTGAGGAACCAGGATGGAATGGCGTGCCTCCTGGAGGAATTTTGGGGATAATTCTGTGTTAGAAACACAGAGCCTTCTGCCTGTGTATCACAGGGGCAGAAATCACCCAAGCACAACCCACTGAAGAGAAGGGATGGGTTGAACAAGCAGATAAAACGATGTGTGCTGGCTTATGGACCTTTGAGGGTTTGTGATTACAGGACAACTGATAAATTCCAAAAGCAGTGGAACTACTGCTAGACCATGTACTCATCTAGACCTAGAAAGGAAGGGGATGTCAATAACATGATCTTTGCTTTGTTTTCTGAAGGGAAAAGAGGAGTTAAGGGAACAGTGTTGCCTGGAATAGCTCACACATTAGAACAGCTAACAGATTCTGGGGCTCTCTCTCAGCAATTTGAGAGCTAGATAAAAGCAGGGATGGTTAAGGGTTATAGAGTGAGTCCAAGCTGAAGAGAGACAGATGTGGCAGAGATGTGGAAGTGTGGCCTTCACGGTACAGGAGAAATGGGAATGGCCATCTCTGGGTGAACTTGTCAGGGGTCAGAATCCTGTTTTGCCATAGAAGGAAGAAAAGCTGCTGCAATGTGCAGTAAGTGAACAAGGATTCTGCTGGAGGAGGAGGATGATGATAAATGTTCTCTCTTATCCCAAGCATTCAAATGGCCGCGTATCACAAACAGATGCCAAAATTCAACGAGGTCACTGATCAAATCCTGATCTGCTGCTGGCTCCCCTCTGGGCAGGGATGGCAGGCACAGCCCAGCAGCTCTGGAGTGCAGAATTTCTTAGGCTTGGGAAATGATCTCTTGAGAGATTTTGCATGGCCAAACCATTCCAAGGCCAGTGCGTGGATAAAGTGCAGTCATTAAAAGGCTCGAGTGATTCTCAAGGGTGAGCAGAGTTGGGAAACTCGTGAGACAGAGATGGGAAGTGCCCTATATTTCAGAGTAACACAGGGCAGTAGTCAGCACTGTGGAAGAAGGAGATCAGCCTGCAATGAGACATAAAGAATACGAGGGTTCATTGAGCAGGGTGTGATGCATGCAGCCCTCTGCAGATGGGTCTCTAGCAAATATTTAAGTGGGGAGCAGAACTAATCTGGGGAAACTGTAAAACTGGGAACCAAGCTCATGAGTTTCAGATTGTTGTATTTTTGTTTTAACACTCATTCCTACCTTGTTTTTTCTCCTTAATTGCTGTTTCCAGTGTATACTTAAGGCAATTATATTCATGGATTTACTTTTTTATTTGCAAAAAGGGTTTGAATATACACTGTGCATATTAAACAGTCACCACAGCAAGTTTTTGTCAAAACAGATGATTATGAACATAGTACAACATGTTTTTCAGCTCACTTGTGTTGGATTAGAGCTTAATATCTTTTCTCTTTATGTTTATTTTAAGATTCATTCTTTAATCCCATTTTCATGGAGTTGGAAGATTTTCTTTCTTGCAGCTTTTTCTGTTTTCTCTGCCTGTCACCTTTGCTGCAGATCTGAACCACACTTTTAATATTTCTGCTTAGACTGACTCTTATTAGTTCAAAGCAGAGCTACATATTTTAAATTGATCAAGGTTTCTGAAGCAATTATAACAACTGCTGTTGGAGGACACAGTTGCAGTTTTCATTTTGATATTATATGAAAGTGTGTTTCTTCAAACCTACAAATGTAAGCTAGTAAGAGGCAGCTGGTAATTATTCTCTAATAAACAGAGCAGGAAGTACATGAAAAACCTTAGGGGACACATACACTGCTTGCAGAGCAATTAATAAAAATCTCAGGACACTTAAAAGAAAATTCAGCCTGAGAATATGTGTGCATTTGGCTGTGAATTTGAATCCATTCCAAATTAACAGGTCTGTTGTGATCAAATTTGTTATTTGTTTACCAACACTGTTTTGCTTGTTATCGTTCAACAGACTTTAGGAGATAATTTTTATTATTAATCAACTCTTAATTTTATTTATAAAACCCTTTCAGCTTCCAATATCTCCTTTCTCTAAAGCCCAAATAATCAAAGTTTTGATATATTAATTCCCTCTCTATTTTAAATTGTGTTGCTTCTTTGAGCACGGGTAAAACTTAGTGGATCTCCATTAAATAACCAAACAGCCCCAAACAACTGGTAAAATTCCTGTCCTTAAGAACTATTTGTTTATGAATGATGCCTCTTGGTTTTTCTGGCATGTTATTTCCTCTTCTGACTGCATTTTGCTAAATCACAGGTGTTTATTGAAAGCTGAAAAGACGAAAGTGTGACCACCGGAGACCCTGAGAAAAGAGCAGAGAAAGTATTTATCGTAAAAGAGCCACGTTTGTGGTTACTCAGGCTGCAAGTGCTGTGTGTTTGCAAGGCTAAGGCCTGGCTCAAAAGAAAACCTGAAACTAAACCAGGGCCTGAGCGGGAGAGAGGCACAGGGAGTTTATCTGAGCTGGGTATTTCCCCTCAGGGACTGCAAAACCCTGACAAGCTGCAAGGTCAGCCTGTCAAAGCAGCACGTTTGGCAGTTTTGTGAGGCAGAGATGGAGTAATTGGATGGGGTGAAATGTGTTCCGAGAGCAGGAAAAGACAAAGTGAAAGGAGGAAAAAACGTAACTCAAGCTTCTGTAAAATTTAGCTTTTTCTTTGGGTGGAAGAGTAACAAGTTTGATTTGAAGAATTTATCTCTGTGACATCCACAAATGTAGGCAGTCATCAGTTTCTGAGGGGGGAATTATGAACCTCAAATCAGTTGGGCTTGTTACTGCCCAAACTCTGAAGTACTTGCTTAAAAGGGTGAAAGATGTTAAAAATGCAGAGTGTGTTCAGCCCCTGATGAAACTGAAAGTTGTGGGTTTGCCATTAAAAATGTGTCCTTGTGGTTTTGTCATTTAAATCCAACTCATCCATCTTGTAGCTTTGCCATAGCTTTGTGTTAATGCTCTTTCAGGATCAGCCCCACTGTTTGGGGTAGGCTGCCTTGGCAGAGATTATATTGCATCCCTTTGTAAGATATTACATCACAGGCACTAAAATTGTGATAAATCAGGAGAGTTTATAGTTTTTGGAAAGGTGTTGGATGTCTCCTCGTTGAGACACAAACTTCCCACGTGCTCCTAATTCTCTCTCTGCAGCTGGCAGCACGAGATTTTAGCCATTGGTACTGGGGAAATAAAGAATGAATGAAAGGAGTGACAGATAAATACATTCATCCCACCTTTCTCTAGAATTTATTGGGGATACCAAACTGAGGAGCACCAGGGCACTGTTATTGTGATATCGAGGGGAAAACTTTGTACCATCAGAGAGTGATTTCAGCCTTCCTGAGACCCACACCCATCATCTCTGGAGGGACCTTGAGCTGACTGAGCCCTTCTTGGAGTATTTTATAAGCCAGAATTAAGTGGAAAACCTCTGCATTTCTGTCCATTTTGGTGGTTTTTTTGAGTCTCCCCAGGAGTGTGGGTTCTGTCAGTGTTTTAAGCTGGTTTGCAGCAGTTTCCTGTAAGTGTGAGCACAGCAGGCCCCTGCTGGCTGCACCACTGGCTGGTGGGTGCTTTCTTCTTGGAAAAAGGGACATTAAGGTTGTTAAATACAGCTGCCAGAGCAGATATAAACTGGTGTGTGCTGGAGCACCATGAATCATGCTGCCCCAAGACAGTAAAAGCTGCCTGCTGTGGCCTGCACCCAGCAGGCCTGCGTGGTTTTCCCTTTTTAATGCAAACCACCCCATCACGAAACACGTTGTAGTTTATCATGTGCTGATGCTCCTGCGCAGTGCCAAGTGTGCTGGCACGAAAATCATTGCAACAGGAACACCAGCACCTTTCCTACTCTGGTTTCTGTCCCTGCTCTGGGAGCTACATAACCACTTGAGGATTGCCGCACGCTCCATTTGGTTTTTGTGATTTTGTTTTATTTTTTACAAATAACCAGCATTTTACAATAAACTGATAAAAAGCCTGCTCTCTGCTGATACGGCAGTGGCATTTGTTGTTGCACTGGGGACCAGGTAGGGGAGAGCATTCTGTTACTAATGGTTTAAGTCATGACTAATGCTATGTGCCAACAACAGAGATACAGATTCAAATTTAAATGAACTACCCAGGCAGTGTTTTACAGGATGTGTTTCTTGTTGGCAATTTGTTGTTCCTGACAACCTCGGATCCTCAGGCCGTTGTTACGCCAGCCGCTGGGATTAGAACACACACAGGCTGAGCTTATAAATGTTTCAGAACTGTCGTGATGGAGCAGCAGAATTTTAAAACGTAATCAGATATTCTTTTGAAAGTGGCTAATGTGAAAGAAGGCAGATTTGGTGGGGTTGGATTTTAGTTTTGAAGCAGCCTCTGTTTTAATACTTCAGTGTGTTTTTCTGATGCTGCTTCCTACAGTCTACCGACTGCTCTTGTCCACGAGACATGAAAAAGCCAAGGCAAAGCTGGAAAGCTACAGGAAGAAAAGTTTTTGGGGCTAGAAGACTGTTCTGCTTCAGGTCCATAAAGGAGCAGATTTTTGTGGGATTGATCTCTTTGAGACAGACGTGCTTACAACTCTTCTTCACAGCATCATTTCATTATTGAAGGCTTTCTTCTTGATTATGTTGCAGAAGGATTCAGTATTTCTCATTGGACTTTAATGACAAAGAAGTCTGTTTTGAACTTTAGAAAGCTGGGTTTTGTCAGTCTGGCTTTTTATTTAGGCTTTTTTTATTAGAGCAATCCTTTATAACAAGATAAGCACATGGAAGGTGGCTGAGATCTACTCCACAGGGGCCTTCACCTTTATCACACCAGTGCTTCAAAAGTTCCCTGACAGCAGCTCACAAACCCCTTTGTGAAGTGCAGCCTATTTCCTTATCTTCCTGTGGAAACGTTTCCCAAGTGTCTGTCCACAGGCGTTCAATTCCACATCTCCAAATTAAAAACTGCTCGAAAGGAATACACGACAGACCGGTGCTCTTTTGTCTCCTCTATCAGTTCCTGCAGTGAGATTAAGGTAAAAGGTATTTTTATACAAAATGAGGTCTCCGTTTCTTATCTCTGTGTTTATCTAAAAATGTCAGAGTTTAATGTATCAGACATGAATGCTTTGTGGTAGCAGAACAAACAGTTTATCAATCTGGTTATGATTGCAATAAATCCTTTGATCCTCCTGATGCTGCTGCATCCTTTAATACCCAATCTGATCGATACAAAGTTTTTTTCATTTAGGAGTTAAATGTTTGACTTGCTGCTTTGGAATAATATGGCACAGAGTTGTGTCATGATCATAGCTTTTGTTTATCCCTGCGTTTTAAACAATATAATTATAGAATTAAGTTAATAGTCCAATGTGTCATGGAACTAACACATTATTAGTGTGATTATTGCAAAAAACAAAAATTTGTGGTATTTAATACCTTATACAGATCTTTTTTTCATGGAGAAGCTGTACATTTTTTTGGTAGAAAAAAAAAGCCCAAACCCCTGATACTGTTAAGATGGTATAAGTGAAACATATGACCCTGAAATACAAACTGTTTATAACTACTCCAACCAGTAATTATAAAGTTACACTTCATGATAATTTGCTATAATGGATTATTCAGAATCGTATTTCTTTTCTTTCAATAATAATTAAGAATCTTTCTTTTTGTGATTGAAATACTGGTTTGAGGCTCGCTCTCTCAAAAGAATCGGGATCAGAAAGTTTTCTTAAAATATTTTGTGCTTTTTATTCGGTATTTTTATTTCTGCCCATACAGAGGCTCAGGACAGATGCAGTCATTCTTGAATTGTTGTTTCCTTTCAATTGTGGTGAACTCATTTCACACACATCCTCCCCCACAAAGCCCTACCAAAACCTGTTCTTTGTGAGGCACTCGTAGTGTGGTGGCATTGCACTGACTGAAGCTCTTGTTCTCTCCTTTTAGAGATCTTGGGTAATTCCTACACAGGCTTTCACCTGCAGTTGTATTTCTAGGATTCTAATCCTGTTCCCTTGGCAAATATGGCAAAAGTCCAGTTAAATTCTTTGGAGTCAAGAATAAGGTGACTCCTCAGGTTTGGGTGATAGGAATCTGCTGGTCGTGCCATGATCCTCTTAACGTGATGTCTTGCACAGAGTCATCTCTGACAAAATGCACTCAAAAAGGGCAAGTTATCGTTTTCACAGCTATTACTTCAAATTTGGTCTGTCCCACGTCTTGTTTGGAAGGTCACCAAGTGAAACAACATTTGACGTGTCTGTCAGTGTCAGACTCTGGTGAAAGCTCTGCTCTGTAAGATCCCGTGTGGCTTGGAATTGGAGCAGCCCCGTGAAAAACGCAAATTGCCCAGCATGGAACAAGTACCCTGGCTGTGTTCAGCTCTGCACCTCCAGGCTGCTGAGCCCTGCAAGCCTGGATGTGAACCTCTGTGGCACTGGGATTGCTGTATGAAGTATGATTTATCCCTCAGACCTAGAAGGGAGTAATTCATTATTGACGCGTGATTTAATCCATCGCTGTCATTAGAGCAGAGGATAATTTGCTTATTAGAGCTCAGAGAAGCCCTGACATTGCTCACCATTTTTTTCCCTGGTCTAGGATGAGCCCAATACTCCTTATTTTCATGTAGAGCATCTGACTCCTGCTGTGGCATGAGAGATCTGCTACGTAGCTTTTAGTGATGAATGGAGGATTTCTGTACAGCGCACGTCTTGAAAGCCTCGTGCTCTCACGAATTCTGTTTTATCTGGAAACAGCATTGCTCGTGCAATTCTGTGGCCTAACAACGGTGGCATAAGATACACCAAAGTCGGTTTGACCTCCACGTGGAGCTACCTGAGACATTAATTGTCTCTGTGCCTCAGTGCCGGGGATGTTTTCGCGCGTGCTGAGCCCTAGCTGGAGTAGTCACATCAATTAATCGCTCATAACAGAGAAGTACATTAGTCAATAAACACTTTTCGTGTGTAATTAAATGGCAAATTGAAGGTGAGGGATTTAGTAATCCCTAGGAATATTTGTGAACATACTGCAAATTGTTGTGTTTATCTCCTCCTGGATGGTGAGAAAAAGGGGTGTTCTGGGTTTCACAAGGTTAAAATAATGAGGTAAATGCTCATTTTCTGTTGCCTTGAAGCACTTCTTACTCAGTTATTCCACTACTAAGAATTGGGTCGGTGCCCAAAGCCCTTTATACCTTAAAAAAAGGAAACAAGGGGTTTCTTCTCCCCGCAAGGAAACCAAAACACACTCTCATATCTAGAAAGTGAAATAGGAAACTTTCTCCGAATTTCTTGAACATGATCTCTTAATGCACTGGGCTTATTCCTGGCAGATACAGCTTAACCTTCAAAACTGTACAACAAAGTATCATTATGTACTTGTAGACTTCAGAGTTAACCAGATATGAATTTATTTGAAGCATTTAAACAAATCCAACAGGCAGGAGTCTGAGAGGAATCTTTCACCAAAGTTGTGTTCCACACGTTTCAAACTGCTTGTGTTAAAAGCTCTGCTCTAATACCTACATTTAATGCAATATTCAGGTAAAAAGAATAATCCGTATCAGGTTACAAAAAAAAAAGCCCCACCCAAACCCAACATAAAAGCTTTATGGTAATTTATTTTCCTGCAGGTAGTACCTTACTGTTTAGATGTGATTCTGAGAAAATTTATGATCTCATGTAAGGACAAAAAAAAGTGTATTTTTTCCCCATCATTAGACTTTCCTCTAAGAATGCCTTATTATAAGTTTGGCAGCACAGCAGGATTTATAATATTGAATACATTGTGTCAGCTCTCTTGTTTGCAGGAGGATAAAGTTCCATTATTCAGAGCTTTGCTTCAAATCCGCCCATTGTAGTGCAATTAAGCACAGTCCTTTTTTTTTTAAGGACTGAACCTCACGCTTCAAGAAAATAAGCTTTCAAGATGAAGTATGTGGGGTTCATGTACTGCAGGTAAACCCCCAGCTCTTCCATGGAACACACCAGGGCTGAGCAGCTGAGCTTGGACACAACCTCTGCTCATCTGGGCTCTTTATTCTGTGGCCTGGCCAAGGACCACGTTCAGGTTGCAGAAAACACATCGACTGCCTGGACTGGAAGGATTTTTTTCCCCCCCTCTTTCTGTATTTAATTATCCCACTAAAAACATGAGCTGGGTTTTATGATGTAAATAAGCGTTAGTGAGGTGAATTATGCCAGGGAACTCAAGCTATTTACTTGGGCCTTGTGGAAATACAAAGGATAATGTTGAAGGGGATAGAGAGAACTTGTAGGTCTTTGTGTTTTCTATTTTTCTTTACTTTATTGAGGACACAAATAAACAAGGTATGTGCCTGTAGGGCTTCTGAGTACAGCCGCATGCCCCAGGAGGCCTGCAAGGATTTGGGCAGTGTATGAAGGAGATAGGGGATTGTTATTTGTATTCTTTTAAATTGGGATTAGCCGCCTCAAAGGAAAAATCTCGATATTCACAGAAGTTTCTCTTTTGGTCTGATATTTTTTTTGTTTTTGCATTATCAGATTAAACAAGAGGATGAACCTCAAGCAGGAATGGTTCATGTCTCACCCAGAGCTGGAGAGTTTGGTTTTACTTGTTCTCATTCTACTCAAACTAAAAACTCACCGTTCCATTTTTGATTTATTTGAATATTACTGTCTTTAGACAGTGGGTGGTTTACATGGATGCTGTTTTTTGTTGATGTGGAATTTGCAATCTTAATAGTTCCGTGGTTTCTTTAAGTGGACTTATGAGTAGGTCTTATGACATGCAGAGCACTGAATTTCAAATTCAAGGAATCTGCATTTTTGTAAATATGTCTTTAAAATACTTCCCCACATCCCTGAGCTATGAGAACTTACACTTCTTCTTGTTTGAAAATAAACAAGATCTGAAATATTTCGGAAACTAGGAAAAGTATAAATATTCCATCTGACAAGTCCTTTGCCTGATGTAAGTCCCAGACCTCAAGTCTAAAGCCCATCTGTCACCACACAGAACTAAAAACAAGGCAGAAATAAGAATATTCACATCATCATAATGGGGTTTTGGAGTGCAATGGGGAAAGAACCATTTCCTGCATTGTGATTCTGGTGTCATTTGTTGTATTAGTATTGTTTATATTCAGTTTATATGACCTTTTTCTTCTGCTGTATTTTAAAATATATACCTTAGATATTGTATCAAGTGCTATGAATGAGTGCTGGAAAATTTAGTTCCTACTGTATTATATTGCCTTGATTTCATAACCTAAATTACACTCATAGTTCAAAAATACGAAGAAAGATGTTGGTTTTCTAGAAGAAGGCAAGTTGGGGAATTCTTTTTGTTGATTTTCTTCTACTAATGTTCTTGCTGCAAGGGAATTTTCTGAATTGGAGGGTTTACAGATTGCCAGGACAGTAATAAAACAGATGTTCATATAGATTTCAAAACCTCTCCAAAAAAGACTTTCTCCTTACAGCATCCCTAATGTTTCGTCTCTGCTGGGTTGGAGTTTGCAGTTATTTACAGCCCAAACTCCACTGCACTCACAGGCTCCCAGCCTAAAGCTTTCTAACAAGTTAAGTCTGTTGTTAACCAGCTTAGTGTATTATTTATAACCAGAACATCGGTTAAGATAAAGACTCCACTGCTCTGTGCCCTGCCTGGAAGGGTTTTCAGCCTAATTACAGAGTCAAGTGGATTTTGCAAACACGGAATAAGCCACAGGACAGCTGTGTGGGTGCCCAATCGGTTCTGGGTCGCTTATTTGTGAGTTACTACCAAGTTTTCCCCTGAATTCTCAGTGCACAAACTTCTGTTATGCAAAGAGGAGCAGATTTGTTTTAGCAGGGAGTGAGATGAGGGTGCCACCCCTCCCTTTTTTCCCATTACTGCTGCTGATTCTTCAGTGAAAGACCCTAAATAACTCCTTTCTCTCCCTGAAAGCTGCCCTTTCCCTGTGTTTGCCCAGAGCTCTCAGGTCCCACCTCTTGTTTTCCCCCAGCCCAGCTGGATGGGTCTGGCTCTCCCTGCCATTACCTCAGATCAATATTTCTCGCCCTCTGATTATTTGTACTTCACTCCAGTGACTCATCGATGCTTTTCTGCAGGGCAGGGCAATATTCCAGGTGCCAGCAGGGCTACAAAAAGCAGCGTTGCTGCTCCCTGTGCCAAAGAGTGATGCCACTGCAGCCAGAACACCTCTCCCCGTGCCAGGCTGGGGTGTGTTTTCCCCCGTGCTGGCTGAATTCAGGACACTTTCCTGAAATCCCTGAGCAGCTTATTACGAGTGTTTTATTTGCATTTATTCATCACTACCTGTGATGGATAAACATTCTTCAGGAAACAAAGACCTTGCTTAAATTCTGCTTGGAACAATGGAAGGAATTCCCTTTGACTTCAGAGGTTTTTCGGTCAGGCCCTCACTGAAACATTTCAGATACAGTTGTCAAATAATCGTTCTGTAAATCGTTGTCTTCCTCTTGGTAGCAATTGCTCTTTCATCTTGGATTAAGATGCGTTTTTTGGGTCTTACATGTTCGAATTTCAAAAACAACATGTACAGAAGTTACATCTATTTTTGACTTCTGTTTGTGTTATTGAATATAACCCAGTCAGAAAAATAAAATTACGCTTTATCCTTGGGAAAGAGGAATTTCCAGACAAATCATTATTCCAGGGCTCTTCAAAGATCAAAGACAGGGAAAGCATTGAGGAAGAGTGAAGGCGATATTTTTTTATCAAAATGTAGGTTTTGTTTTGAAAGATAGGAGAAAGAAAAAGAATTTCTCAGCTGTCATTTTAGAAGTTATAATTAAGAGAAAGTTTATTAGTGACCGCCTGACATAGGGTTGGTGTTGTTTTCATTTCTGTCAGGTGTTCATCTGATGCAGCATCCAACCTTTTTTGCCAAAGCTTTTCTTGAAATAGTTTGGTAGCCAACCTGATGCTGAAGAAAGCAGGATCTTATATAATGCAGTATATAAAGATGACCTAGTTAATGTTGTTTATTGTCACGAATAGCTGATGAAATCTAGCAGAAAATTGCAGAGTGTGTAGGGTTTGAAATGGAGTAAGTAAAACGGAGAAATAGGTTCAATTTAGAACCATCCCATGGCAGAAACACAACTTTTTAAATGAGGGAAACCATGCTATGGTTTGGAAAGCCAAGTAAGGGCGACAGGATGCCCAACAAACCAAACTGAGCAGAGACTCACCTCTGTTTGTGTAAATGAGTGTCTGTGAAAGAATGAGACAATGAAATTGGAAGGCTGGATACTTGGCTTGGAATGAGTGCTTAATCCATCATTTAATTTACCAGAACACCCCGGCTAATGAGCAGGCCTTTATAGATTGTATTTAATGTTAAATATGTGCTCGAGTGCCTCACTTGCTGTTAAATATTCACTGCATGGACAGATCCTCTGGCTTCAGAAGGATTATTAGTGAGCTTGTAAAATACAAGGGTTTGAGTGTTCTATTAAATTGGGCAAAGGATGCTTGGTTGACTTGTACAGGATCAGGTCCAAGTCTGGCACTTCACTTGCTAAATGTCATTTTTGCCAGCAGGAGAGGATACTTCAGGGAGCATTAGACATCCTGCTTGTTGCTTGTGGGACAAGTTTATATGCCACCAAATTCAATTTCACCAGCAGAACTATTTCACTTTTTGTTGCTGGAGGATTATTTGGTTAAGATTATTTGTTATCATTTTTTTCCTGGCTCCATTTATGAGGAATTTTTTAGTGAAAAGGAGGGGTGTTTTCTTTTAAAATGTATTTAAATGGATATTTTACAGTTAGATTTGTTGCATGTACAGGAATGAGGGGAAATAGTTTAACTTCTACTTGCAGGAATCTCAGACAGTAAGAAAGCTCTGAATGAGTTGCTTATTCTCTCTTCTCTAACACCACCTCCAAACCAGGTGGTTTTTGGTCCTTTTGCTTGACTCTGAGAATTTTCTTAGGCACAGCACAAAATAAACAAGAGAGGACTTCTGGCTCCCAGCATCATTTTTCCCTCACCCTTGTGGAAAGAACATTTCTCAGCTATAATTTGTTTTGGTGCCATAATTGTTGTCCTCAATAAATAAAGTAATTTCAGAGCGACCGAGGAGGCATGTCGTGCATCAAAGACACCATGAACGCGCAGGGGATAATTACCTTAATTGTGTTATCCTTTATTTAGCTGGCTGAATGGCGGGGGGTCGTGGGTTTAGTGGATGGGTTCAAGAAGAACAGGATCATTTTCACTCCACTGTGAGAGCGTTTGTGCTTGTGGGGCCTCGGCTCAGAGGATCAACACCTCTTATGTCCATGACAAAACGCAGAGATACCAGAGCACAGACCATGCTTCCTTCATGCTCCCTGTGAGAGGAGAAGCAGCTTTGATCCCTTCCCAGGTTAATTCAAAGTCCAGGTCCCCACTTGTAGGGTTGCAATTGGGGTTCTGTAGGGTTGATCCTCTGTGCTGGACGGTTAATGATGAGAGATCTCTATAAGTAACTTTTGGAGCATGAGGTTTATTGTTAAGGACATAGATATAGGGGCCTTGCT